>OZ002728.1:47804002-48254552 GCA_963924305.1 Polygonum maritimum | reverse complement strand
TGGCCAAGGAAAACACCCTACGAAGGCCTTACGCGACGTTTGCGTAAGAGTTGCACGAATCCCGTAATATTGGCTTACGGATGTACGAATATACGAATATACGAATATACGAAAATACGAATATACGAAAATACGAATATACGAAAATACGAATATACGAAAATACGAATATACGAATAAGAGCACCCTAATCTACATGGCCACTCACCGCTGGAGTTCCGGTCCCTATACACGGGATAGTACAAGGTACACGAGTATATGGGTCCGGAGGGGGCATTGTAGGCGGGCATGATTCCACATCAATTAGTTAGCCTTTATTTTTCTCTATCTTATTTATTATGTCTATCTTATTTATTATGCTTTATCCTTTATTAGGGTAGTTATTCTAGTTAGGATAATATTTATGGAGGATGATCTTATCTTCGTTTGGGATAAGATATTTGTTGACTTGGGGAGCAAGCTACCTGCCTTAACCCTAGATAGGCCCGATCGGCCCATAGGGAGGCGCGCCCCCTCCCCTTCCTCTATAAATACACATGTTTGTTCATGTGCCTGGTAAGTTCTAAGCTATCGCTCTGCCTGACACCTTTAATCGACAGTGCCCTTATTGACTTAAGCATCGGAGGTGGATTAGGGGTTGCTCGCCCCTAGGTCCATTATTTTGCAGGTCATTGAAGGGAAAGAGGCTTGTAGAGTGGAAGAACATTGAAGATCATTAAAGAAGGAGTCGAAACTTGTACACGACATATTTTGTGTAGTAACAATTGACACCACTATCCATCACACTTAAATTTGTGGTATGCAGATCTGTATGCAAACACATCAATTTCGTTGTCCAAAAACACACTACTGTCTTAAAGAAAAGTGGCAATGCCATTATGTTGATTTTTCAAAAGCTGTTATTATGATGTTATCTTAATTAGGAATACAATCAACTAGCTTTCAGGGTCAGAATGCATTTTTGTGATACGTACTGCTGTCCCTAATTAAGTTAGTCACTAACAATTGTAGTAAGATTAAAAAAATTGATTGAGAAAATTAATGTTTGGATGGATGATCATTTACTAGTCACGAGTTGAAAAAAATGATACAGTAGTATTTTGGTGAGTTAAAATAAGCAGTCGATAAGAAATCTTAAACAATCAACCAACGGATCACATTTTTTTTTTATAGATTTATGTTATACTAGAGTCGATAATTCAATTCATACTATGTCAAACAGACAAACACTAGTGTCTAGTTTAATATTAACAACGTTTTAAGTACATAATAATATCCGTAATTAATTGAAAGCGAGATCTTTGTGCTCCTAATCAAGAAGTGTTTTGGCTAATACTTTAATCGAATCACGTTGTTGTGCTAATTGCTTAAAAGTCGCGATTTACATATTATAATAGGATTAGTTGTGATCACATGCTATTAGCCAACGTCGTCACTATTGGTGATAATAACTTTAATGTAGTTGATCAAATAGTGATTATGTAGTGGATAAAAATAATATGTTACTCAACTATTTCACCTAACCCGTATAACAATCACATGGCGTATTATCTTATCTACCCTATGGTAATTAACGTATAAATTAATAACCTGCACTGTTTTTTTTTTTGAGAGCAATAACCTGCACTGTTAATTTCTCTCATTGTGAGTTCGAATGGTCCAATATGCAGACACGTTTTTTCTGTTGATGCTCAATCGTGAATATAGTATAATTGTTATTATCATCAAAGTCTACACGAAATGACATGTTAGCTATTGTTTGGCTTCATGCAACCCTATTTTGAAAATCTTAAACTTGTGCTCATCCAATCGATCGACTTCAATATCATACAAAATTAAAGAGGGTATATGTTAAGGTTATATTGAATAATTGATCCAACTTTAGATGCGAAAAATACTTTATTTTCAACAATGATGGAAACTTATAGCATAAATAGATCTATAGGTACGTAGATTAGTGTTAATTCTCGTGTCTTAAAAATGCGGTTTTGATTTAATTAAAAAAATATTTTAATTTTTTGAAAATTTGCCTTGAAAATAATAGATAGATAGATCTAGGACTTTGTATCATTTTTTAATAATGTATTTATTAGGGAATTTAAAAATTTATATATAGTTATATATAGGTAATTTTATTATAATGATGTATTATTTTACTTTGGGTAGATAACTGAATAAAATTTATTTTCCATTTTGTTGGGTGGGTACAAATATATGACAATTGAATAAAAAATATATTATATATTATTGTGTAGAAATATATTGGTTTTAAAAATAGAATGCATCTATTTTCTCGAACAAGATTGAATTATATCTTAAAAAAATCTTATAGATAGAATTTCAATAATATATTATTTCATATCTTACATGTATGTTGGGTTTACAATAAAATTTCAGCCAAGTAAGTTAATTTTCATAAAGATGGTTCAATATAGAGTTGACAAATGTTGCTTTAATTAATTATTATTTTAACCCTAATTTTAGTATAATTAATTATTTAGTATATCTTCTATACTATCTATAATATAAAGTGGAGACAATGTCTTCACAAAAAATTGCGCCACATGTCATTTCTATAATAAAATAATCAGTCGGGCCCTCCTTTATACAAATTAAGTAGTTAGAATCTCATATAATCTTACCCCGTAAAAATTGCTTAAAAATTATGAATTATCCCTTACCAAGAATTAGTTGTAATCTTTCGATAAATATTATTATTAAATAAAACAAGATATTTATCGTAAAGTAGTTTTTGAACAAATCCAACTTATTTATATTATTAGTTGATTTAATATTAATAAAAAACACTAACCACAATACGAAGATATATTATCCTATAATTTTAACGTGATCATTAGCGTTATATATCTATATTAAATTGAATTTATAATCACATTACCCGTACATGGTACGGGGATTAAACTACATAGTTGGTATGCTTAGGAAGATATGATAAATTTCTCCTGCGATTTTATCATCCGGTGTAGTTCGGTCCGGTCCGATCAATTATAACCGGTCCAGAACGCTGTTCATTTCGGTTCTCAGCTTCGGCTAAGATGGGTTGGATTTAAGCCGTGAATGGGGTCGTGTCAGCCCAAGTAGTTAATGGGCCCTAAAATTAGTTTTCCAAAACTACCCTTATTTTTTGATATAAAAACGAAAAGGTTTGAGCATCGGCCGAAGAAATCGAAGAAAACAACAGAGAGGGAGAGAAGAGCATAGCAGATTCTATTAGCGATCAAACTTCGGATCACAGCGTTTGATTTGGTAACTTCTTCCGATCATCTAATTCTCCTTTTTCGCCCCTACGTATCTGTCTTCCGTTCTATTGATGTTGTCTTCCCGGTCGATTGCGGTTTCAATCGGATTAGGTCTCCAGGTTTTGATGTTAGGGTTTTTTGGGGAAATATTGCAATTTTCGTTCGCTTTCATGTTTGTCTTTCTATTTGATCCGTTCTGGCTGTCTGCTTTGGAGTTTCGGTGAGAATTTGGATATGGCGTCGTGGAATATCGTTGATAATTTGGATATGAGCTCAACGGAGTCTTTTGCGTGCTGTCTCTCTCTGAGTTCTCCTGTAAAGCTGTACTTGTTTTTGTTGATTTTGTTTCTGATGGCGATTGTTTTGAGAATGTTAGGGTATTAGGGCTTGAGATATGAGGAGTTGATTTGAGCTGGTTGGATACTATTGAACACACTATAATTGTTTGTTTGTTTGATCTGCTACTATTGAATGCACTGTAATTGTTGTAGTTTGAGTATGCACTTGTAGTTGTAGGAATTAGGATGCTGTTATTGGGAGTTGTTTCGTTGATGCAAATCGCTCTGCCTTGTCCAGGAAAAGATGAAACCTAAGAGCAAGGACAAAGCAAAGAAGAAGATGAATGCAGCAACAGGAAAAGCCTTGTCTGGGAAAGAAACCATGTTGATGGAACCCGAGACGAATGATGAGAGGAAAGGGAAAGCAAAGAAGGGAATGAGGAAGAACGGGGCAGCACAGAAGACGGAACTATCTGTGGATCAAGCAAAGAAGTTGATTGTGGACAAGGGGAAATCAGAGGAGGAGGATTCTAGGGCAAAGAAAGGAAAAGGAATTAAAGGGGAAGCAGAGGTTATGAAATTTTTGGTGGAGAGAGCAAAGGAGGAGATTGCAGAGAAGGGTAGACCAGAGTGGGAGAAAGTTGACCCTTCTACCTACAGGACATGTCAAATCTGTGTATCGACGGACCACTGGACTACATCATGCCCTAAATCCTTCGTACTAAGGCCAGGCGATTTCGTTGGCCCTTGGGGGCAAATAGTTTGCTTGTGTTGCGGTGAGGAGATGCCCCACCCGGGTGTGCCCGCTGTTGACTGGCCTGCAAGAGCTCTTGAAAGGCCTATTCGTGGAGGTGTGTATCCCAGTATCCAGCAACAACTCAAGGAACTGAACTTGTAACACGACATTTACTAATTTTTCCAAATATCTGATAACTTACTAATTTTTGCGAGTAGGTAAACGTTATAGGTTCGACTCATCATGCACAGAACTCTTTATAAGAAAAGGTGACATAGGTAGAAACTTTTCAGGTTAGAGATGGGCTTACAAAAAATATTGAACCAGTGGACACTTGCTGATAGGCGGGTTCTGGGCAAGCTAACGGATTAGTGTTTTGTAAGTTTATATTTTTTTTTTGGTCGGAAAAAGCGAAAGCTTAAATAGCAAGAGCGGGCTAACAAGCGATAGAACGAGGGAAAGCCCTACCCCCGATATTGTCTAACAAAACACAAAGAAAGTCCTCGGGCGGCTCAACCAAAGAATGCAAACCAAAAGGAAAAGAGAATGCAAGTTTTGCAAGGGAGTCGGCGACATCATTCGCTTCTCTAAAGACATGAGATACACGGATACTCCAATCCCGTGTGAGGAAGCCGTGGCATTCAAGAGCCAGGCTATAGAGCGGGTGAGACTTGTAGGGGAGCTTCCGAACCAATTTCACCGCTAAGGCTGAGTCCAACTCCATACAAACTTTACGCAACCCTTTGTTCCAAGCAAACTCAAGTCCTTTGCGTAACCCCCAAAGCTCCGCCATGGTAGCGTTGCATGAGCCAATATTGAAGACGAATCCACCAATCCAAACGCCATGCTCGTCCCTCAAGACCCCTCCGGCCGTAGCCCGCTCAAGCGAGTCGACAACAACATCCGTGTTCATCTTAACTTCTCCTTCATCCGGCCTCGACCAAGCAACCATCTCAATCCTCCTAGCTCCGTCGTGCGCCTTCTTCCTTCTCTCCCAGCTAACCTAAGTTTATATATAAACTTATAAGAATAGAATAATGCTCAAGTAAAACATCTAATTATGGTACTACGTGCAACAAGAGGGGAGACGTTTGATTATAAATGTTGGATGGTCAAGATTAAAGGAAAAAGAGGTGCAAATAGATAATATGGGTGAGCAACACCAAATTGTGCCATAATATCTCTATAGCATAATTTTAGGGATTTGATTTACACAATTTTCTTCATATCTTTAATTCCTTCCAAATCTGAATAATCAACCATATTTACTCGGTCTTATCTCTCTATCTCTCTCTGTTCATCTCTTCTCTTCGGTTTTTCTCTCCATTCGAATGCCTCCAGATCTCCACCATCAGACTTTCTATCAGGGTTCGATAAGTAAGATGAAAACGACATGGTTGAGCATAATCAAATTCTGCTGAAATTCCTCAGGATCGGCGGAAAAAATTGGTAAGTTACATATGTTATTGTCAAGATCTCTTCATTTTCCACAATCAATTTTGTTACTCAGCTATTCAATAATATATTCATTCATATCTTATATATATGTTTGAATTTGATTTAACTAAAATCTTAGTTTAAATTTTATATAAAGTTATTCAAAAGAATATTTGATATAAAATCTTGTATTAGATTATTTAGTTTGTTTCTTATGAGATTTATTTCAATGGTATAGTATTTTTGCTATAATATATTCTTTTAATATAAAGATTTGTAAGATTGCAACTTTTGTACAAGGATTGTCAAGTATCAACACAAGTGTGGGGCGCTTGGGTATGGTTTCCTCCCTTTCTCTTTCTCCTCATTGGGAGAGTTAGAGACAGATGCTATTTCCTTGCTTAAGCGCATCCAGAAGTTCTCGAAGGCCCAAGATATTGGGGCGCGCGTTGCTGTTTATATTTTCTTTAGGATAGATTTTGCTATTGCCAAAGGAGTGGGGGCCCAGATAGTATCTCGGCTTCCCACTAATTTTATGTAAAACCTTTCGGGTATGTTTCTATTATTAATATAATAATAATAAAAAGAAATCAAATTTCATATAATTTTGGATTTCCCGATCATAATTTATAGCTTTACTTATTGACATACTTAAGTACCAAAGTTTTACAATTATTGTAAAAGGAAAGGATAAGATACATAACATATTAGATAGATTCTAGATTAAAAATATAACTAAATAAAAATATATCTACTGAAAGTTATAAAGAGTGAATTTTCATTATGTGTAAATTTTGGATAGATTTATTATATGTGTACAATTTAATGTGGGATCTACAATGAAATTTCAACCAATTAAACAAATTAAATTATTTTAATAAAGATGGGAGATGCGGTCCAATGATAAATTGACACGTGCGTGCTAAATATTATTTTTAACTTCCGGTTTAGCATATAGTTATGATAAAATTTCAACCAACTTAATTAATTTACAATAAAGATGAGTATTGTGATTTAATATAGAGTTGACATATGTCATTTTAATTATTATTTTAACCCTAATTTTAGTATGTAGTTATAATAATAATTATGATGATATGATAAAACTATGTTAGTTCGTTCCGGTCCGATCAAATATAACCGGTCCAAAACACAGTTCATTTCGGTTCTCAGCTTCGGCTAAGATGGGTTGGATTTAAGCCGTGAATGGGGTTGTGTCAGCCCAAGTAGTTAATGGGCCCTAAAACTGATATAAAAACGAAAAGGTTTGACTGTTTGAGGATCCACTGCAGAAATCGAAGAAAACAACAGAGGGAGAGAGTTGGCGATCAAATTTCGGATCACAGCGTGTGATTTGGTAACTTCTTCCGATCATCTAACTCTCCTTTTTCGCCCCTTCATGTCTGTCTTCCGTTCTATTGATGTTGTCTTCCCGATCGATTGCGCTTTCAATCGGATTAGGTTTCTAGGTTTTGATGTTAGGGTTTTAGGGCAAACATTGCAATTTCCGTTCGCTTTCATGTTTGTATTCCTTGTTGATCCGTTCTGGCTGTCTGCTTTGGAGTTTCGGTGATAGTTTGGATATGGCGTTGTGCAATATCGTTGATAGTTTGGATATGACCTCACTCTGAGTTTTCCTTCAGTAAAACTGTACTTGTTTTTGTTGATTTGGTTTCTGATGGCTGTTGTTCTGAATGTTAGGGTTTTAGGAATTGAGATATGAGGAGTTGTTTTTGAGTTGGTTGGATACATAGTGGTATTTTGTTTGATCTGTTGATATTCAGCTCTTAGTCTGCTACTATTGAACGCACACTAATTGTTGTTGTTTGAGTATGCACTTGTAATTGTAGGAATTAGGATGCCTTTATTGGAGTTGTTTCGTTGATGCAAATCGCTCTGTCTTGTCCAGGAAGAAATGGAACGTAAGAGCATGGACAGAGCAAAGAAGAAGATGAAAGCAGCAACAGGAAGAGCCTTCTTTGAGAAAGAGAACATGCTGATGGAACGCGAGGTGAATGATGTGAGGAAAGGGAAAGCAAAGAAGGGAATGAGGAAGAACGGGGCAGCACAGAAGACGGAATTGTCTGTGGATCAAGCAAAGAAGGAGATTGTGGACAAGGGGAAGTCAGAGGAGGAGGATTCTAGGGCAAAGAAAGGAAAAGGAATCAAAGGGAATGCAGAGATTATGAAATTAATGATGGAGAGAGCAAAGAAGAAGATTGCAGAGAAGGGTAGACCAAAGTGGGAGACAGTTGACCATTCTACCTACCAGACGTGTCAAATCTGTGTATCGACGGACCACTGGACTAATTGTTGCCCTAAAACCTATGCACTAAGGCCAGGCGATTTCGTTGGCCCTTGGGGGCAAATAGTTTGCTTGTGTTGCGGTAAGGAGATGCCCCACCCGGGTGTGCCCGCTGTTGACTGGCCTGCAAGAGCTCTTAAAAGGCCCATTCATGGAGGTGTGTACCCAAGTATCGAGCAACAGCGGAAAGAACTGAACTTGTAACGCGGCATTTACTAATTTTTCCGATGATAACTTACTAATTTTGCAAGCACGTACTCAGATGTTACGGTTCGACTTGCCTCTTTACGTAAAAATTTGAACCCGTGGACACCGACCGAATCAACTGGCTTTAATTAGTAGTGCACCTCACCCTTTGTCGAGCATTAGTAAACTACAGCCATTTTACCATATGAAAAGATAGGCCACTCCATGCATGCCGTCCTCAACAAACCCTCAATTATTTCTTACGCCACCATTTTGAGCCTTTTGATTACTTGAGATATTGGAACTTGTAATTTGTAACTCAGGCCACCGACCAATATATAATTAAGTAAGCACAATCAAAAACGGGCCATGCATTTTCTCCTAAAGAAAAGATTCTTGACATACCTAAAAAATATGATAGATTGAAAGATAGGGAAAGTTCGATATTATTTGTATGAAAAGTCTAGTACTGTAGTACATACAAAAAACAACAAACGATCCCAGGATCTTAAAACAAAGTTAGCTTAATTATGTGAGTTTTTATGGAATATATGCACCCAAACATATACATCTCTCGTTATCATGCAAGTTCACAAGGACTCTCGTTTACTGATGAAAGTGGTGTCTAGATAGATGCCCTTTTTATGTAATTTATTTTGACAAAAAAAATTGAGGGAATTGGTTTTTTGCATTTATACGTGATTCAAAGGCATTAAAAGTATTTTTATGAAGAAAAAAAGAATTTTTTGGATGGAAAGTGAAGAATGATTGACACCCCTATCCAACACACTTAAATTTGTGGTAAGAAAAATTGTATGCAAACACATCAATTTGAATGATTGACACCCCTGGTATTGGACATTCTTGTAATCTTGTGTACCTTGTTTTCATCTATGTCAACTTTGGTTACACATTCACTTGGAAATATAAGATGAGGATTTGGTTACAAATTCATGGTGTTAAATGTTAATGCTAATCCCTCCTTCAACAGCTATTACATGAGAATTTTAAACAACTAGGGCTTGTAGGGGTAAATAATCAAAAAAACTCGGTGCTTACTTATACATATAGCAACTAACAACGTTATTACTCGGTGACGATTTGATCTTGCCCTTAATATCTCTAGGTGTTATGAATTGTGTGCGTACTTAATCAACTAGGTCATCCTAATCACGAAAAGTCACTCGTGCATTTACCTAAAACCAATGTATCTACAAAAAAAAAATAGTGACGATTTGAGCTTGCCCTTAATATGTCAAAAAGAGTACTCCCTCCGTTCCCGAAAGATTGTCCATAAAGTAAGTTTTGTAGTAAATTAAGGCATGTCAAATCAGCCAAAAAAAGTGTGTATGTATGGTGTTGTTTTGTTGAGGTGAAAGAGAGATAATGTGATAAAGTGATAAAGTAGGTGTAAAAGTGGATAAGGAGAGAGAAATGAAGAAGAAAGAGATTGTAAAAATAGGTAAATGTGTGATTGTTTAGGGGTAATAATGTAAATGTGATGTGATATAAATGAAAAGAATTAAAAGGTGGACAATCTTAACGGAACATCCGAAATAGAAATATGGACAAACTTTCGGGAACGGAGGGAGTATTAATTAATCGGCACGTGAAGAAATGGTTGTTACTCAATCGCTAGCTGCCATGAATTAGTAGCACAGATGGTGATGGTGTGAACCGATTGACATAAGAATCAAACAAAAGACAATTGTTGCCTCCTTATCAACGACGCCAATTTGATAACGATGATTTAGTAATTTTAAACCATAATTATGGAAAACTAACTTAAACGCAGTATAAAACAAGTAAGGGTCGATTCCATAGGGAGACAAATTATCTTTCGCAATAAAGTTTGTGTCAAACTGAAGTAACAAGGGGAGTTTTTGGATTCAAGTAGCACACTAGCATGCAAAACCTAATAAGTCAAGGGCTTGAATAAAAATATTTGAAAATAGTTAAGGCAAACAAATATCCACATTCGCTTGACAAGTTAATCATTGATTTCATCCAATATCTATGCAATGAAAATTACAATTTATCTTCAAATAATTAATAGCACAACCAATACTACTTAAGCCTAACTAATTAAACAATCATGAAACTATCAAGATTCGGTTTAAATAGCAACATTCAAGAACAAGAGTATAATTGGATACAAACTAAGATAAAACAACCAACTTTTACCCTAGAATACAAATCAATTCTCTTCTACATAAAACTAACACAACCAGATTAGCACGATGCAGTTGCTATAACCTAATAGAGATGCTCAACCAGAAACACTCTAAATTTAGCAATAACCTAATAACAATAAATTCTAGATGATCAGACTAGAAATTATTGAAACAAGTCAATTACAATTCAATCAAGAGAAAAGATTAGATTCATGCAATAGAAAAGGAATTAGAAATCTCACAACCGAATCAAAATGAATGCTTCAATTGTCTGTCAAAGTATAAATGCTTAGTTCTTCATAAAAATCTCGAAACAATAACAAAATTATTCCAAATTCAAAAGTCAAAACTCAAAACTCAAACTTGGTCTAAAACAAAGGCCTAACCCTCGTTAAATAGGAGAAAACAAACCTTCCAAAATACATAAAAGTCGGACAAAAATACACGTAGAGAAAGAACACTTACACCCTAGTGTAATTTTGGAAGCAATTTTCTTGTTAGACTATAACTACTCATATTTCATTCAAAACCTCCCCTAATTCTAAACCCTAGACCGCCAAAGTGACCCCAATTCCACTTCATATTGTATATGTACCAAATTCTCAATTCGACAATCAAAAACATGAAATTCACAAAGTCAAACACCATAGAAGAGAGAACGAACCCCTCCTTAGTAGCGGGGGCCTCAGGAGCGGAGACATTAGTCCCTTGGGGTGAGAGGAGTCTGAGAGAAGTTGATCTCAATAGCTTGGTGGAAGATTGGGCCTGACTGGGGGTGATTGAGTTGGTACCGAGAATGTTGAGCGCTGACGAAAAACACGAACCTTTGAGGATCCGACGATTAATGAAGAAGAACAAGATGCACCTGCATTTTGTGAATGGGTAGTGGAATCCGACAATCGGCAGTCTGACCCAACCAAAGGAGCAGGAGGTGGGCAACACAAAGGAAGAACCAAAATGGGAGGAGTATTAGAGTGAACATGTTTGATGCTTGTAAACAAGCCAGCGAGCTACGAGTTAATTGACTGTTGTTAGTAAATTAAGGCCCAAATGTTCAAAGTGCTATGCTTTTATATAGTAGTAGATAATGTAATACTTGTAAGTTGGTGAAATAACAACGACCCATGTTGCCTTCTTTGACTGCATGTGTTCATCAAATCTTTCCTAGCTTGCAACCACAACATACAGAAACTAGCCAACACAATGATAAGTCATATGCCAAGAATCCAAGTAATTTCAGGATACATATCTTGATCAACTCATAGCAAGAAACAATGACCCTTGTTGCGTTTTTTCACTGTTTACCACCACTCCTTTGCCACACATGATTAAAGCCATCTTTTACAATTTCTTCAAAAACCCCTATTTCTCCCAAAAGTTTTCCCATATGAATTTACGTACTCCCAAACCTCTGTTTTGTGGTAAGTGGTGCTCTGACCCCATCCGGTTAAACACACCGCATGTCCTTCATCATCGGCACTTGGTGTAACGCTTCTCGGGTTGTAAAACATTTGTTTATCTTCATCATAAGCCTCACTCATGCTAAATTCAGTGATTAATGGATCGTGCATCAATATACTCTCTTCCACTTTTTCGTTGAAGTTTTCATCGTCACCATCAAAACCGTTTGAGAGCGTCAAATGGTACCTCATACTTATACAAATAAACTCATAAAAAAGAGAAATTAAATAATAATGTTAACTATATAAATAAATTCGTTAAAAAGATTGAAATAAATAATAATATTAAAAATTAAATAAAAGTACATCGTCTATTCTTCCATTAGAGTAGTCCTCCTCCGGTATAACTCCATCATTATGGATTAAACTGAGCAAACTAATAAGAGTTCTCTCTTCTTGCAGTCTAGACTCGTATGCTTCTTTAATGTGGTGAAAAGATATATAGGGTTGGAGGGGTCTCTGGTTCTCTTAGCCAGTATATTGGCTTGACTATTCATCATCATATGTGTAGCATATACATTTCATACAAGTTACAAAGACTATGCAAAGTCCATATATATAGCGTGAAATTTCCAATTTCAATCCACAACAAAAGATTATATATATGACCTCTTTACAACTCAGACTAATTAAACCAACGGTCTCAAATTAAAATCCGATGATCAACTAACTTGCACACCCTTGGTCCAATGGAACAAGAATTCAATTTCTTCCATCTAGAGGCCAACCCTGTCGAGCCTCAAATAATTGTCGGTATCTAGGGTACCGAGGATGTCTCCAAGAAAACCTAATAGGAGAGTTAGCAACGTTGAGCCTATACTTCAGATCTTCTGCCATCTAGACATTGGTCCGTTGGGATATGGGGATGTTGTTGTCTCGACACAGCCTCATGAGGTCCCATCTCGTAAGATGTTACACGATCTCAACTAGACAATGAAAAAAAGTCTAATATATAACTCTTAACTGTGTATTGGGTAATGTCCAATTTTGTGCTATCATCTAATGTTCGTTGTTTAAGATTATCAACTTATGCATAAAAAACATACACGTAGTATTATAACAAAAGCAGATGTTTTTCAAAGTTTGTCTAAAAACGGAAATGTTCTTATATATTTTGATAAATTTTTCAAATTTGTGTAACTTTATATTGATATATAAGATCCAAGGATAGCTTTAGTTAATGCTAAAAATAGTGGTCCAATGCATATGTGGGGAGTGTACAACCTATGGACCGGGAGGGAATATTGTGGCCCGAATATCTTACACTCTCACATCGTGCCATAGTAGATTAACGGATCAGGTTAGTGTCAGCTCGAGAATCAATTAACTATTTCAAACTACTTTCAGTGGCTCTTTTAATTTCCTGATTTTTTCCGCTTCATTCCAAACTAATTGCTTTTGATAAAAACAATGTGAATGTGTCACGTGCTTAGAAGGTGTTTTGTAAAGGTTGGGCTTTTCTTGTAAATGGGGAAAATAGGAGGGAAAAGTTGTAATTGGTGAGAAGGGGTTTTAGTCTGCCAACGGAGTTGTTGCAGATCATCGATTAAGCACAGTATGACTTCTCCTTTGAAACTCTCTTCCTCTCACTTTCCCTAATCCTTTCCTGTTCTCTTAAATCTCTCTAATCAGGTCAAATTTGGTTTGATTCTAGCTTATCCTAACTGACCGAAATCCCTATAGAATGTTTGTGATTGTAACTGGATAATGATAACAAAAGTGGGACGACTAATTTGGCATTTATGAAGGGGGGAGCATCTTCGTTATAGTGGATAGCAGGGGTACAAGCCTAGACAATCCTGGAGTTTGTAAGTGTATTTATTAGTGTTTAATTATTATATTAATAGTATTATAATTCTTCTCACTAGTGTTAGCTCAAGGTTGTAGTTATTTCAGTTTCAGATACGATGACCAAATTTATGGATTTGGGCCCCCATTTGACCCATATTGTTGGAATATGATGTGGACCAATGTGAATCTGTGGTAGATTGGAAAGATCTATAGTTGCACACGTTGAGGAGCAGGGACCCTTATCCTTCGAAAGCATTACAATTTTTTTTTTCAGCTCCAAGAGAGTCACAATCTGAAAGTCGCACACTAGAGGAAACGGAAAGCCTTGGTAGACATTCAAGTATTTTTGCCACTATGGATCATTCAGTCGTATTGAGGATAAAAATCATTTAATGTTATATGCTTATCTTTAGGAATTTTTTTGTTAGTCATAAGCTTATCTTTTCATAATGTATAGCTTACTAACCTTTAGGTCACAATTCTAGGCTATTAATTGTATTTACTTGTTGCTCCTCTTGAAATAACACACACATCTGAATACATTCTTCCAATTGTGCTCTAATAACAAGGTCCAAAGAGAACTCTTGTTAGTCCTAAGAACAACGGTCCAATAACCATTGGACGTGAAGAGTGTGCAAGGTGTGGGTCAGGCGGTATATATGCTAAATCCATATCCCACAAGAGGTACGTGCTTAAGTTATAGTAATTTCCAAGTGATGAAAGCGTTTCGGACGTTTGTTTTGCTAGCTTATAATCATGGTTTATTATGCATTTAGTTAAGTATATATAATTACTTAACTATCAAGTTAGACGGTTAAGGGAAGTTAGTGTTAGTTATAAAACTGTTACTTCTAACTAGTATATATATTTGTAATAAACGTTTTTGGCAACAACTAATGCCTGAGTGCAACTTGTCATGCTTCATAAGCACTATCCTGTGTTTATTTCAGTAGATTGAAATCTCGTAAACATGTGATACTCTTACAGTTTCATTGTATGTATTATGTGCTAAAAATTCGCTTATATAAATTATGAAGGAGCGATTATGAGATGATGACTTGACGAGGACAGGATCGAGTGGTCTCAGTTAGCTATTGCTTATGCATGTAATAGGGATATACACACTGGTGGCCCAATACTAAGTACATTATTTTTCATATATTAGCTAGCAAAATGAATTGATATTTTGTATGGAAATACTAATGTTATTCTTATGTTATTTGTTTTTTTTCCAATGAAGCACATGATTAGCATAGACGAGGTAGTTACTTTTCAGAAAGATCCAATCTGGATCTTCTTGAAAAACTACCAACGGTTTATAGAACTGGAACATACACTCTACACTGAGGAGTTGAGTCTTGAGTTAGATCACAGGATAAGACCACAAGATTATGTGTTGGGTAATATCCAAGTTTGTATTGTGATGCTCTATAGATGCCTTAAACCTCTAATATAAATGCTAGGACTCATCTGTGTGTTGGGTAATCTTTGGGTTATTTAGAAAAAGGGTTAAAAGTGTCAATGTAACTAAGTATATTGGGTAAGCTACTATGGAGATTATAAAAAAACTAGTCGAGTGTAATATACACTAGTTCAATTTGGTTAGTATTTTAAAATTATCAACTTATGCATCAAAAATTATACATAGTAATATAGAATAGAAATAAAACATATTTGCAAAGCTTGTATAGCAACAAAAACGTTATTATATATTTTGATAAATTTTTCAAAATTTTCAAACTTTTATATATATATATAAGAATTAAGGATATCTTAGTTAATGTTGAAATCAAAAGTCCAATGATTATTGGAACGTGGGGAGTGTGCAACCTATGGACCGGGAGGGAATTTTGCTAAAGTTGTATTCCGAACTCGATAGGTGTTTAATTTCTAACTTCTAAGTAACTAATGCGGTTTGGATGTTTGTTTATTATAGTTACTAATGATAAAAAAACAGATAATGAATGGGGATTATGAAATGATGACTTATGTGGAATGTGTGGTATGGTCTCAATTCGCGGTTGCGTATACATGTTATATGGATCCACGGATCGGTGGTACAATACGGAGTAAGTTACTTTTCATATGTTTGTTAGTAAGATGAATTATGAAGGACGATTACGAGATGATGACTTGACGAGGATTATGTCAAGTGGTCTCAGTTAGCTATTGCTTATGCATGTTATGAGGATATACACATTGATGGTCCAATACTAAGTCCGTTATTTTTCATATGCTAGCTAGTAAAATTAATCGATATTCTGTAGGCAAATACTAATGCTCTACTGTTATTTGTTTTTTTTCCAACGAAACACATGATTAGTGGAGACGAGATAGTTAGTTTTTAGAAAGATCCAATCTGGATCTTCTTGGAAAACTACTGACGGTTTATGGAATTGGAACTCACACTCTAGATTGAGGAGCTGAGTATTGAGTTGGATCATAGGATAAGACCACAAGATTATGACAAAGCAAGCTTGTTTATCATGTGGCCCGAATATCTTCCATCATAAATCATGTCATAGTAGATTATATTGGCTAAGCTACTGCGTATTGTATATAATTATGTTTATGAGAGCCCACCAATTGGCATGTTATTGGAAGTCAAAGGAGTGACGAGATAATATTGACCGTTTGCTATTACAAAGACATCGCTTAAGCAGAATCACAATCTTAGAGTCCTTGGGGGTGTCCTTTCTACAGGGATGGTGTTGGTTCTACTCACCTTTGAGGGGGGTCTTGCTACCGCCTATAACATCGTAAATGAAGTCTATAGAAACGCAACAAAGCAAAACGAAAAATGGTTTCATCCAAATCATTTGTACAAGTTACCGGCTTTGTACCACAAGGATATGGAGTCATTCATATATGTGGGCAGATCATTTGACCACAAGCTTATGACTAAGATGTTGATAGATCTGAACTAGACCATGATTAGAAAAAAAAAAACTCAATTACAGATGGTTTCCTTGTTTTTGTCGGTTTCCTGACCATCTAATCACTTTTGTTTGTGTGTTGTGTAATATCCAAGTTTGTACTATGAGGCTTTGTTGACGCATTAAACCTCTAATGTTAGTACTCATTATGTGTAAACTCTAATCTAATTCAGAAACTTCAAAGAATGAACTCAACTTCTAGAGATCTTATAGAACAAAGTAAATTCTTGTATTACTAATGTCTAGAGACTACCAAAGTACTTTATGTTTCACATCTATATATACAAAGTATTAATAAACTGTAAGTAGCTCTAATATAGAGGTTTTGTTTGACAGTTACATAACTAACCAATGGCGCCAGTTTTAACTTTGTTGGCTTGACAAACACGCTTACTAACTAACAACTAAATTCTGAATATAGCAAACTAACAGAAGTAGTGAATCTTCTTCTGATATATATTCACACGAGTCTCCTTATGAACCAAGCTTATGAGCTAGCAATATGTGTTTGGTTTTTCCTTCATAATATATTTGAAGTGAGTTAATGGGCCTAATCATATCAAAATGGGAAGCCCATTATCTAGAATATATAAGGAAGACATTAATCAAGGATAATTTGTGGGCTTTTTAGAAAAGAGGTTTAAATGTGTCAATCTAGAATATTCTAGGGAAACTTATACAAACATCTTCCTAAGTATATGTGAAAGTAGATGATCGAATTGAGGCATGTAAACCGACTTCAAGTATAAATATGTATGTAGGTGTTGAATTTCCACATCACTCGAGAAAAGAATTAATTATGTGTATCAATGAGTGTATTCCTACGGCAAGTCCTTTGGTGGGCGAAGAGTGTAAGCATAGAGTTAGGGATAGTGTTTCACATAATGTTAACAAGTGTTTGTAATCTCTTTCCTCAAATATATAAAAATTAGCATGTAGTATATTAGTTGTCCTATTTTCCCATCTTAATAAGACAAAGAGAGAAAATGCGAGTTTTCCCATCAATGGTATCAAATCTAAGGTCGATCATAATCCGGTTTTCTCGTGCGATTTAGGATGAGGCTACCGTTGCCTACCAGGATGATGCGATTCTCACTCGGGTCAGACCACGATTTGCCTAATCTAGACTGGAAGGGTCGGGATTCTTCTCTATGGTGTCAAAACCGAATGGGGATGAGCCAATGTCATGACTCGTGAACCTCTTGTGCTCGCATGGGCGAAAGAGGAGCGAGGCTTAGGCTCGGGCAAGGACTCAACATGATGTGTCCGGATACTAGTCCAACGTGATGGACCCAAGTTTGGGTGTCATGAGGGCATTTGGTGAAGTCGAGCCAAAGAAGGATCAAACTCCCAACTCGAACTTAACCTTGGTTATATTTGATGTGCTTTGAAAGATATACATCGAAGGACTTAAATACAAAACGAAACGGAAAGCAAGCTAGACCTAATGGGCCGATGAGCCTTATTCTAGCTAAATGGACCGATCTCATAAGAAAACACACACCCAAAATAGTAATAATATGAAAATAACAACATACTATAAATGAAAAATGTTAAATAGGGAAATATATAAAAATTAGGCAATATTGGGGCCCAACTCGGGCATTTCGGGCTAGCTATGATCGATTTTGGTTCAGAACCGAATCGCATCACATGGTGACATGTTCAAACTTGCGGCGAACGTACTTCTATTAGAATTGAAATCGATGATGGAAGATCATATCTACTACAAGGAGTTGCACGAGCCCATCTTCAACCATCTTTTCTCTTGCATCTGTTATTATTTGTAAACGAAGTTTGAATCATTTAATTAAGCTCATTAATTAATATCATTATCAGCTCAATTACATTATCACGGTAACATATAGTACGTCCAAGCCAGTTGTAATGACAGAGCATAGCTCATTACATGATGCATGTCATTTTAATTCCCAAAATTAACAGATCGACTTGCCTATGGACGTATTTTTTTAGGTACATGTATTAAACTATCCAACTAATCTATCCCACACACATTTAACACATAGCTATGCATGCATATTATGCATGCATACGTAGATAGCTCATGCACATAATCACTCCATCATTCCTTCTTCGATCATGTACGCTACTATATACTGTATAAATTAAACCCTAAACCTCAAACTAAACATCCAATTAACTAATCAAATCAATCATACATAGATCCATAGACCAAGAATCAGTTAATTAATCATATATAGTTATGGCTAACTACACGGTGGTGATGTTGGTGGCTGTCGGGATGGTGGCAATGGCGTTTGGAATAGGTATGAGCCAAACCGATAACCAGACTTGCTCGTCCAAGCTGGCCAGTCTTAACGTGTGCGCTCCGTTTGTGGTCCCTGGTGACAACGGGGCCAACCCAACAACACCCGTCAACAACGAGTGTTGTGGGGCGTTGAGGGCGGTGGAGGAGGACTGCCTCTGCTCGACTCTCAGGATCGCCAACCGCCTTCCTTCCCTATGCAACCTCAACCCTGTTTCTTGTATTAGGTAAGATGCTAATTAGTTAAGTACATTCGATACGTGAGTAAATGATTCAAAGATTAGTAATTGTTATATGTAAAAATTTGAGTATAATTAACGAACAACCGATCATTAATCAATGTTTTATCTTTCGGAGTTTATGATTGTACGTAATTCTTCTCTTGTTTCTTTCCCCTTTTCAGGTAGCTAATTTGTGCGGGCTCGATATGTAGTGCGGAATAAACCAGATGGTGGCTTGATCATATACTTAACGAAGTTATAAGAGAGATCTAATCAGCTAGTCCTGTTTTTTATGGCCTTTTTTTCTTTTGTTTTTAAGGTTTTCGTTATACCTATAATTATGAGAATAAAATTAATAATTACCACAATGTGTACGTAAGTACGTATAATGGAGTAAGCATTATATTCTGGGTTGCGCTGAAAAGAGATTAATTTTTATGCAGTGCTAATTGAATATATTGCTTACGTGAACCTAATTTGTTGGTCGACGACTAATTGTTAGTTTTATAGTATATATGTTTCGTTTTTGTATTGTGTACCCTAACGGCAAACCGTAAATAAAACTCCATATTAATAAGCACGTACGTTGCCTTAAATTAAGGTGTACCTGATAGCTATGGTAGACCAATTTTAATGTCTCACCTCCCTTCAAAAATTCAAAAGGGCCATCAATCCCATATATCATTATGCTATGTGTACGTTTCATGGACTTACGGAACTGTTTAGAGAGGGACATAAACCCAAAATGATTGCTCCATAATTAATCTTACGTCCATTTAATGAACTGTAAAGAGCGGACAAAAGGCTCTTACAAAAGCCATTTTCACCGTCCTTTAACGAGCACTATACGTTCATGCAAGCTCTAATCATCATCTTTACGTTAAAAAGTAATCTTTGTTACTTTCCCGTGAACCTATATAAAACGGTAATACCCATTGCACGATTTCAAAAACATTAGCCCAAAACCTCTCTAGTCGGCACGTGCCTCTCACTTGCCTACACGTGCGTCCTCACACTCCCAAATCCGCGTCCCACGTGGCAAGATCCCATTGGCCACCTCTTCTCCCCCTCTCACCATATAGTTTCCTTGGCCTCTGCTAAATCGGCTCCATTCCTCGCTACCATATTTTGATATTTCATTTCCCCTACAATGTCAATTCCACGCCCCTAACACACAAAATTAAAAAAACATAAAAAAAAATGGGCAGAAAATCGTACTCCAAATGGTTCGCCAGACTCCTCCGCCGGAGAAAGCCCGCCGGCGCCGGCGACCCGCCCCGAAAATCCCACGAAAACGCCGGCGAGATTGGCAGCGACACCAACAAGCACGCGATCGCGGTAGCGGCGGCGACAGCGGCGGTGGCCGAGGCGGCTTTAGCCGCTGCCAAGGCCGCCGCCGAGGTAGTCCGGCTCACGAGCCGAGGCGGTGGCTCGGCGGGAAGCGGTGACGTCAGCATGAGGAGGCGGAGGTGGTCGGTGGAGGATTCTTCGGCGGCCGTTAAGATACAGTCGGCTTTTCGTGGTTATCTGGTCAGTATTTGTTTCATCATCTTTTCTTTTGTTTGTTTTGTAGCTTCTCCATTTACTATTTTGCCCTTCCAATTTCGTGTTATTTACGTGGCCATGCCCGCTTGTTCGTCCCTCGTCGGTTCTATAATTTTATTGAGGCTTTTTGGTGTTGGGTACAATTCTTGCAAGTCCTCTCATGGGAACGGAACAGAGGAAATTGACCTACCAAATACCCATTAATGGAGTGTGAGAACGACGAGTAACCACCTTATATTCAAATCGGAAGAGACCATTTTTCTTTTGTTGTTTTCTCAAGAATTTCAATGGTCAACAACACAAATTTGTGGGTTTATTATGAGTTGACGTTAGGAGGTGGGAACAATTAATTACAACATGATATTTAAGCAAATCAATTTGCTTTAGCTTTCAGTAATAGAGAATTCATTCCCCAATCTTCACGGCAGAGCCGTTCTTACTCGGTTCGGGTTTCGGGTTTTGATCAATTCATCTGTATGTATGTTCTTTAGACAATCCTGTATAGTCCTGTTTTATCTATCGAAGCTAAATAAAGATCACAACTTCATAGCAAATTCTACTTGCTCCTCCAATGGAGGGGCAGAGTTGTCATTTACTACTACCAATCAACGTCTTCATTACTCCATAAGTGGCTGGAAGCTACCCTCATCATCTCAGTAGGACTGAAATTACAGCATAGCCACATGGATGAAGCTTCTTACTTTCCAATCTTGCCTATGCAAAAGATTGTAGTGTGTGGTGTCCTAGGCCTCCCATTTTAAGTAAGATGCATTGTTCGCTATAGTTTGCACAAATGAGTACACAATTTATTAGCAATCAATGCATCGCGACTAGCGAGCCTATGGATCGAGACGGTCCTTAATGATATCTTAGATGCCTTGTGGTTTTCTCGCGAGTGTGCGATAATGAATGCACCTATGTAATGAGCTCCATACAATGTGGTCCAAGTTTTATTAGGAGCTAGGGAATTTATTTTCATATAAGAAAGAGTTGAAAAATGTATGCTCCGATTAAGACAATCCTAGTTCAGTAGTGTGTACAGAGCAATGTTTGAGCTGTTACAAATTGGTTTTCTCTTGGCTAGCTGTCTACTAGGCAGAAGAGTATGGCCAATTTAATGCTCACCATTCTTTAATTCCCCTCCATCATCAGCTTGTTACTCGTTCTAGTAAGCGCCTTCTGTGGCGTCAGCCGCCCCATTCTTAGTTCTTACCAGCTTCTGTTTCACATTGTTCGGTTCGGTTCATGGGGTATATTCGTCTCTTGACCTCTCATACTCATGTTCAAGAGCCTGAGCCTTTTTTCTTTGTTGCGAAAATCGGATTTTGTAGGCAAGAAGGGCACTGAGGGCTCTCAAGGGATTGGTGAAGCTTCAAGCACTTGTAAGAGGACACTTTGTGAGGAAACGTAGTGCGGATATGCTAAGGCGTATGCAAGCAATGGTTCAAGTGCAAGCCAGAGCGCGCGCAAATCGCCTTTGTAGTATGGAAGCCACATATCATGTAACAAAGCACAAAATCCCTACATTATACTTCATTTGCATTTGATGAGCCTGCCTCGGTTTTATTAACCAATGCATCACTTCAGGGCCAAGAAAGAAACCGAAAAAGTGATCATCAATACCGAGCATGCTGTCTTAAACTCAATGAATCAGCTCTTCTTAAGGTAATCTTACTTCAAATGTTTCCCTTTCTTCTTACGAATCCTGAACTTGTAAGCAATTCATTTGAATGAGCAGAGATGTGGGTCCGGGTCCATGTCAACGACACGAGACGCTCGACAAAACTCAAGCGCGAGCTGGCTAGAAGCCCGAGCGGAAGACTGCTCGAGGACCAGCAGCCACAACTCGCTCTCACGAATGGCCCACGTGGAAGTCGACGAACACGCTGACAAGATACTCGAAGTCGACAGCTGGCGGCCTCGCTTGACGCCGATCATAAGCCAAAAGAAGACTCAAAACTATCCAAACTACTCACATTTACAATCAAGAAGCCCCTGTACCTCAGAGAGTGTTCATACTCTTCGGTCTCTCAACCTACCGCCAATCGAGCACGATTTCAGCCCTTTGGCTTGTTCTGTTCCTTCTAGGCCGGGGAGTAGCCAGAGCAAGACAAGGACAATGAGCCCTTTCACCCCCACGAGGACCGTGTATGGGGAGAGCGGACACTTGGTGGACGCGTGTTTCCCTAACTACATGTGTTACACGGAGTCGTCTAAGGCTAAGCTTAGGTCACAGAGTGCGCCAAGGCAGAGGATGGAGCTGTTTGGGAGCCATGGATCGAGTAAGAGGCTGTTTGCGTATGGCAACGAGTTTAGGGTTTCAAGGAGTCACTCGAGAAGGAATGTAGATGGAGATGGGCTTTGAGCTAGCTAGGGAAAATGATCAATGGAAGTTATGGTTCAAAAAGGGCTGGTTACTAAGCAATAAGAAATGGGTTTGGGTCATGTTTGTGGTTGTGTTACACTGCTCTACTTGTGTGTGTGTGTGTGTTTTGTGTCCCTTTTGGAAATGGGAATGGTATTATGTGCATAGTTGGGTTTCAAACAACATGGCCGATTGTTTATTCATTGACCTAGTTTTAAGTACAGAGCGTTACTAATACGTATAGGTTGTTAAAAGTAAAACCAGACCAGTACGGGTTAAACAATTAAACGGCCCTTTTACATAATTTATGATATGGTCAACACAATATATTATTATTGTATTTGCAACAAGGTTTCGTGGTGTAGTTGGTTATCACGTCAGTCTAACACACTGATGGTCTCCGGTTCGAACCGGGGCGAAGCCATTCTTTGTAGAAAGTTTTTTTTTGCAGAAATTGGGCTTTTTCAGTCTTCTTTTTATACCAAATTGGGCGTTACTCTAATGGGTCATTATTGCGTGTTTGGGTTTTAAGTTTTTCCAAACATGAAGCAAATATTATTGATTGAATTTGAACGCATGAAATATGGCAATTTTCAGAAAGTTTATCCTAAGAAAAAAAAGGAGGTGCATGAAATTATCTCACCCTACAAATGAGTTTTATATTCAAACCACCATTTAAAGTTACAGTATTTTTTTGTTTGACAAAGATTAAAAAAAAAAGTTGACCCATATGGATCCGTGTCCTTCTATTTTTTTTTATTCGGAACTCTGTTGTATATGATTGTCCATACTTTTGTATGGGATACGGTTGGCTATATTTTTTGACGTAAAATTTAATTGATAAAATAATGTGTGATAATTTTATTTATACTTTGCTATTGACAAAGTTTTTTTATTCAATACAGTGACAATATTTTTCATGATAAGAAAAAATTTAAATTCATGTTATACATAACATGACTTAAATAAGGATCATAGAGAGGGTGGATCACGTGCGTCATATAGAATGTGTATTATATGAGGTGTATTGCTGGTCATTGGATATACTCAATTTATGGTCTAGATTATAAGTGCATTGCGATTTGTTAAAGTTGACAAGTTCAGACATAATTTGGTGCGTGATATTCTAGTTGACATTTGCTCCAAAGTTGGGATCGCGGTGCGGAAAGAGGCTCCCATGAGTTTCCTCTCAGAGAATGGGCAGGATCTTAGGCCCGCGGACTTGTTACTCTTTAACTGGCATCAGGGCAGGGATGCCTGTGTGGATGTGACCGGCATCTCTCCCTTTGCTGGTGGAGGGGTGAGTGCCTGGGCGCTTGGGGTGGCCTTACACAATGCCGTGGCGAGAAAAAAGAAGAAGTATGTGTCCAAATGTGAGGAGAATGGATACAAGTTTATCCCTTTTGCTTTCTCTACATTTGGGGAATTTGATAAGGAGGCCTTAGACTTGCTTTCACGTATTAAGTCCGTTTCTATTAGTCACTCTAACAATGTCAAGAGTGGAGCTTTTGTATTTCATAGGTTGAGTTTTTGCATTCAGAAAGGTGTGGGAGCTCAACTTGTTTCTAGGCTCCCATCTAACTTTATGTAATTGCGATATTTTATAAAAAATAAAAATAAAAATAAAAATAAAATAAAATTAAGAATACAATTTAAATGTTATATAATGCATCCTAATCATACAATATCATTTAAAAAATGTATTTTTGATCATTTACGATACACTTTTGATGTTTTATAATGTATTTTTTTGCCGTATATTCACATATAGTTTTTATTTTTTATTCTACAAGTGGTCTATTTGGAAGATCAATTCATTGTACAAATATTTTAAATTGGACTCAAATTCTCAAAAGTCAATAAAAAATTTCAGCACCTCATGGATTTTTCATAAAATCTCTTTTTCTTTATGGTATAAAGGAATTTTCATAAAATCTCTTTCTTCCCGGAAAAACATAAAATATCATGTGTGTATCACCACAAATACATGAACAGAACGGCAGTTACGGATTAATCTTGTGACAAAAGCAGTGGATTAATCTTTTCTGTGGCTCAGAAATTTCAAAGATGTGCGTTGACTATCCCCATCCAACATAATCATTGGCGTTACACCTGGCTTGCCCACCTGGATTCTGGGGGCTCGAGTTTTTATTGCCAAAAATATTCGAATAATCTTTTTTTTCTTCTTGGTCAAAAAAAACTTTTTTCCTTGATCTTGAAGACGTAATTACTTCTTTTTTTTTTGCTTTTTTCTTAAAACTTTTTTCTTGATTTTGAAAATGAAATTACTTTTTTTTTTTGCTTTTATCTTTAAAATGCAAAAAAAAAAAAGGAAAAAGAAACTGTCCATAGTTCACTATCGGATAAACACAAGCAAATTATGATTCTAGGAGTTAGTAATAACATGACTATTATGTTGGCTAAATAATTAATTTTCCTTAGTGATAGTGGTATCTTGAATTGTTATGTTGTGCAATCAGAGATATTTTATATATGATCATTCTTTTTTCTAGTTGATTAAACCTTAATATTACAATAACTAGTTGAAGACCCGTACCATGTACGGGTAATGATTATTTACAAATGTTCAATCTTCAAATCTATATTATATTAATTCTTATATATAAATAGATTAAAATGGGGATTGGAAAGTTAAGTTAATTAATATGTATTTTTTATAGAAGAAGATTTTAAAGATAGATAATATTGTTTCAAAGATAGATATTAGATGAGTAAGAAAAAGGATAAAATTAAAGATTAGATAATTAAAGAAATTTTAGAGATAAATAATATGCCTTTAAAGATAGATATTTGATGGGTAAGAAAAAAGATAAAGTTAAAGATTAGATAATTAGAAAAAATAAAACATATAAAATTGTTAATCAAATGGGGCCAGAATTAACGTGGAGGCTCGAAATTCTCCGGCTTTAATATATAGTATAGATATGGTCGTATACATAAAATCCCTTTTTACTTTATTAAATTGCTTAACATGGAAGTTTATAACGATATCAACGTCCCATGTTAAAGAACTTTCATAAAACTTGTTATCCCGAATTTAACGACATATAACTCGCCCAAAACCAACTGAACCTGCCTATTTATGAAGCCCTACCAACATATATCTAAATGGCTTAAACGTGGACGTTTGTAACGATATCAACATCCCATGTTAACGAACTTTCATAAAACTTATACCGAATTTAACGACATATAACTCGCCCAACCAACTGAACCTCCTATTTATAAAGCCCTACCAACATTTAAATGGCTAGTTTGTAACGATATCAACGTCCCCATTCCATGCTAACGAAGTTTCATATTTGTTACACCAAATTTAACGACATATAACTCGCCCAACGAACTGAACCTACCTATTTATAAAGCTCTACCAACATTTAAATGGCTTAAACTTGGAAGTTTGTAACGAAATCAACGTCCCCGTCCCATGTTAACGAACTTTCATAAAACTTGTTACACCGGATTTAACGACATATAACTCGCTCAACTAACTGAACTTGCCTATTTATAATGAGTTACCAACATTTAAATGGCTTAAACTTGGAAGTTTTAACGATATCAGTGTCCCCGTCCCATGTTAACGAAATTTCATAAAACTTCTTTTACCGAATTTAACGACATATAACTCGCTCAACCAACTGAACCTGCCTATTTATAAAGCCCTACCAACATATATTTAAATGGCTTAAACATGGATGTTTGTAATGATATCAACATCCCATGTTAACGAACTTTCATAAAACTTATACCGAATTTAACGACATATAACTCGCCCAACCAACTGAACCTCCTATTTATAAAGCCCTGCCAACATTTAAATGACTAGTTTGTAATGATATCAACGTCCCCATTCCATGCTAACGAAGTTTCATATTTGTGACACCGAATTTAACGACAAATAACTCGCCCAACGAACTGAACCTGCCTATTTATAAAGCTCTACCAACATTTAAATGGCTTAAACTTGGAAGTTTGTAACGATATCAACGTCCCCGTCCCATGTTAACGAACTTTCATAAAACTTGTTACACCGGATTTAACGACATATAACTCGCTCAACTAACTGAACTTGCTTATTTATAATGATTTACCAACATTTAAATGGCTTAAACTTGGAAGTTTTAACGATATCAGTGTCCCCGTCACATGTTAACGAACTTTCATAAAACTTCTTTTACCGAACTTAACGACATATAACTTGCCCAAACAACTGAACCTGCCTATTTATAAAGCCCTACCAACATTTACATGACTTAAATTTGGAAGTTTGTAACGATATCAACGTCCCCATCCCATGCTAACGAAGTTTCATATTTGTTACACCGAATTTAACGACATATAACTCGTCCAACGAACTGAACCTACCTATTTATAAAGCTCTACGTACCAACATTTAAATGGCTTAAACTTGGAAGTTTGTAACGATATCAATGTCCCCGTCCCATGTTAACGAGCTTTCATAAAACTTGTTACACCGGATTTAACGACATATAACTCGCTCAACTAACTAAACTTGCCTATTTACAATGCTTTACCAACATTTAAATGGCTTAAACTTGGAAGTTTTAACGATATCAGTGTCCCCATCCCATGTTAACGAACCTCCTTTTACTAAATTTAACGACATATAACCTGCTCAACCAACTGAACCTGCCTATTTATAAAGCCCTACCAACATTTAAATGACTTAAATTTCGAAGTTTGTAACGATATCAACGTCCCATGTTAACGAACTTTCATAACACTTGTTACACCGAATTTAACGACATATAACTCGTCCAACCAACTGAGCCTGCCTATTTATAAATTAAAGCCCTACCAACATTTAAACGACTTAAACTTGGAAGTTTATAACGATATCAATGTCCCATGTTAAAAAACTTTCATAAAACTTGTTACACCGAATTTAACGACATATACCTCGCCTAAACAAATAAACTTGTCTATTTATGAAACCATACACACATTTTGTTGAATATTATTGCATTAGCCGTTTACATAAAATTCTGATACAGTTGAAATCTATTATACTTCCGACAAAATTTGGAAAAATAATGGACAATACATCCATCTATAATATATATTTTTAACGGTATCCACCTTTCAGACCCGTTATAACCAATTGTCACTTCATCATAACGATATTCTAACACTTGTTATTCCGCCGCAGGCGCGCCCATTCCCCAAGGAGCCTACGCTGCAATACATGTCAACTATTCTAATACACAAACAACATACTAATGACATCAACTTATGTAGAAAACACAAATGAAAATGCCACACAAAATTTAGAACACTATATAATATTTTAAAATTATAGTAATAGAGGAAAACTCAAGATAAACTCTACTAACTGAAAAAAACCGGGACCCACATCTGTGGGACCCCCAAAACCTCTTAACGTTGACCTGTCTAGGATTCCTTCTTCACTTTGTGACCCATTTTCACTACAAATAGCACCCTCACCTCATCCCACTCTCCTCACACAAACCCACCAAATTAACTTAAGCATAACACAGAAAGAGAGAGAGAGCCTGCTACTGAGAGATTTGGTAAGTGGGTCAATAGAGCAAAACTCAAAACCCATCTCTATAATATTCTCAATTGTATCATGTTTCAATTGTTTTCTTTGCAATGGTTTTGAATCTGAATATTTTAATGGGTTTAATCTAGTTCTCTTTCTGGCTACTCTGTGCTGATCTTCACATGCATAGCTGGTGAAGAAGTAGCCTGCAGAGTTTGAGTCAGAGGGTGTTCTCTGTCTCTTCACAGACCCATTCCCAAAAAGGATTTCCCCATTTTTTGCAAATTTCTTTTTCCGTTTCGGTTTTCATCATGGGTTTTTATTTTTTTCCCGATTTGGCTTGAGGTTTCATAAATACATGTACAAAACTACAAATATACATTTCAAAAAACTTGATCTTTCTGTAAGCGTATTACAGAGAAGACCTGTCTGTCAAAACCTTAATTGGGCTCTCTCTGGTTTAGCTAATCATGGGTTTGTTACCATTTAACTCAACTCTTAAACTCCTTCCATCTTTTCTTTCCTTTTTTGCACTACATGATACACTTCCTTTTTGGGTTCTACTGATTGATATTTAAAAGTTTGTGATCTGGGTTTTCTTTAAGAGGTTGTCTAGATTGATTTTTTTTACTTCTGATTTAATCTGAGATTTCTTGGTTTGGCTGTGTCTTGTGTAATGTCAACAGACGTCATCATCCTCGAAAGGTGATGTCTTTACAAATTTGACTTTGCTCTCGGCCTTTCTCCTTACCGTACACTTAGAAACAGATTCAAAAAGCTTACGATAGCGACAGAAAACGCCTATGGCGGTGAAATGGGTTTCGATTTTTGGTCCAAATCTGAAAAAACCCAGAAGGGAAAAAATGGGTCCCAAATCCATAGTTTTCTTTCTTGTCAAAGTTTGGATCTTTTTTTTTTTTTTGCTTACAATTTCATGCCATGTTTATATGATCCTTGCTTCCTATTCCGCCCTTTAAAACCATGCATCTGACATGTGGTTGTTTAAACATCAGGTTGAAATGGAGGGGACGTCGAAAATGGGGTCGAAGATGAATCAACTTGAAGGTGACAACTCCAGTGATGACAGCAAATCTGGGAGTGAGAACTATGAGGTTGGTGATGATCTGGAGTTGGCCCCTGTTGCGCCTGCTGTTGCTTCCGGAAGCAAGTCTTCTTCTTCCTCCAAGAGGAAGAAGTACAATAGGCACACTCCTAATCAGATTCATGAGCTTGAGAGGTGAGTTTCTCTAATTCTTCTTTGGTTTGATTGGGGTTTGCTTTGCATGTGTTGGTAGATTGTTGGTTTTTGATTGGTTGAATGGGGGTATTGTTTATGGGTTTTTTTTGAGTGTTTTTTGGATTGGGTTGAGATTGTCTTCATGTCTACTTTGTGGGTTTTGAATATTTGAGATTGGTTTTAGTGGGTTTTCAATGTTTTGTGGTTACTTTAAAATTATGTTGAGGCCGGTTGCTTGTACATATAGTCAAATTGTAGGTCTTTGTTTGTTCTAAGGGGGGTTTTGTACTCTATATATGTTACCCGGAAACTCTAATTGGATAGCATTTCTCGTTCCCGATTCGTGTCGGGAACTCGTTTTCTAGTGTAAAATTAAGGAAACAATAATTTTCCCCTTGTTCATATCGTCTCGGTTTTCTGGTTCCCATTTCCATTTCGTATCGAAAACTTGTACTTGTTTCGTAGTGTAAAATTATAAACGGTGCGCTTTCTATTGCCCGTGTTGTTGTGTCCGTGTTAGCATAGATGTCAACTTGAGAAGAGATTGATTAGGGGTGTGCATCCGGTCCAAACCGCACCGGAAATTCCGGTCCGGTCCGACCCGGCAGACCGGGAGTTTTCACAAACATGGATCGGGGACTGGGGCGGACCCGGAATTTCGGTCCGGATTTGGTCCGGGTCAGACCGGTTTCATTTTTTTTAATATAATATATTTAATTTAAAATAAATTTTTTGATTTTTATATTAAAAAAATTATTTTACTACTAGATTTTATTTTTTCAATAGGTTTATATGTAATTTAAATACATTTGATAAATAAAATTTATTTAAAAAATGAATAATCTTATTATATATATATATTTATAAATAATAATATATTCCGGTCCAGACCGGAAAATTGCGGGTTTGAACCGGACCGGACCGGAACCCGGAATTTGGGGGAATATGAATTGAAGGACCGGGACTCGGTCCGGGTTTTTCCGGTCCGGTCTAATATTGCACAGGCCTGAGATTGATCATCTTCTGTTCATGTGTTTCAATGTTGACGTACGAATTTAAAAGTGATCATCTTCATATCTACATTGCGTTTTTTTTTATGTTTGTGTGATAGGTTTTTTTATGTGCATCTTGAGAACTACCTTCCTCATCTCTTCTTGTTTAAGTTTTATTAAATTCAGATTGAGATTGTCTTCATATCTACATCGTTGGTTTTAATTGGTTTTCATGGATTTTGAATGGTTAACTAGTTACTTCAAGGTCTGCCCTCACCCGGATGATAGGCAAAGGACTAATCTTGGGAGCAGGCTTGGATTGAACGGCAAACAAGTCAAATTTTGGTTCCAAAACAAGAGGACTCAGCTCAAGGTAACATAAATCAATCTTTAATTTGTTGTTGCATTTCGGTTCTTTCGAATATAACCCGAGTTACCTTGAATCGACGATTCCACAGACGCAGCTGGAGCGACACGAGAACGCTCTTCTGAAGCAGGAATTCGAGAAGCTCAGGACGGAAAACATAACCTTGAAGCAGTACATGCATAAGCCAACGTGCCAGGACTGTGGTGGGGAGTCAACCCCAATTTCCATGAAGGAGCACCAAATTAGGTTGGAAAATGCAAGGCTTAAGCAAGAGCTGATCCGCGTGTGTGGCTTAGCCGAAGCCTTGTTAGGCAAGCCTGTGTCCGACATGGTCTCCTCTACCTTTCCACCACCTCAAGCGGTCCCTGAGTCCACCACCGCCGGCTTAGCCTCTAATGGAGAAGCCAACCTTGGGAGCGAAATTACGATCATGCCACCACCGCCGCCGCCTTCAGGTGGTTTTGGAGGTGGCCTTGTCGTCTTTGGAGACTATGAGAAGTCATTGTATCTGCAAGTTGCCATGGCGGCCATGGATGAACTCATTGTTTTGGCGCGCAATGAGCCGCCATTTTGGCATAGGAACTTGAATGGTTGGACGGAAATGTTTAACCATGAGGAGTATGTTAGGAAGTTCAATCCTTATGGTGCGGATTTGCCCGGTTTTACTCACGAAGCGACAAGGGAGACCGGCTCAGTCATAATCAACAGCTCGGAGCTTGTCAATATACTCATGCATCCTGTAAGAAACTAAAATTTTGACTCTTCATTATGAACACTATCTATGCTACATGCTCTTCTATCTTAACTTGTGTTTTGCCATCTGTTTAGGGGCGGTGGGCGGATATGTTTTGCTGCATGGTACGAAAGGCGATACCCATCTCGATCTTATCCAATGGTGTTCATGGAACTCATGATGGCGAAATGATATTGGTATCTCATCTCAACACTCCCATATTAATGACTCTTTAAACTCTTTTGATTTGAGATTGAATGGTGATCTTTGGTCTTGTAGATTGAAGCAGAGCTGCTGTTTCCTTCGCCCTTTGTGCCTATCCGTTACGTTAGGTTCATTCGGTTCTGTAAGAATTATGGAGAGGGCGCGTGGGCGATTGTGGACATCTCTATAGATCCTCTAAGAGAAGGCTATGAAGACATAACTAGGAGATGTAGGATGCTTCCGTCGGGTTTTTGCATCATGCAAGACGGGACCAACGCCTATTCTGTGGTAACGAACCAACGGCTAGCTAGATATGAAACTTGTTCATCCATTTTCTAGCTGAGATTTTTCATGTCCAAAGTTCTTAATGTTCAAAATCTCAGGTGACATGCATACAACATGCTGAATACGACGAAAATGTAATCAACAGCCTGTTTCGCCCGTTAGTCCGATCCGGATGCGCCTTTGGAGCCCATAGATGGATCGCGACAATGCAGAGGCAATGCGAATACGCCGCTTACCTTCCAACATCCGGAATCACCCCACTGGAGTCCTCTATAGGTTAAATGTCACAACTTTCTTACTCAAACTTTTCTCTTACATAATCTGTTGGATTTTGATCACATTTTTATGTTAAGCTATAGCAGGAATCACGCTACAAGGAAGGCAATGCATTCTGAGGCTCACAAGGCGAATAATCGACAAGTTCTGTGATGGAATATGTATTTCCCCAACAACCAAGTGGGATGTGCTAAAACTCGGCGACTTGGCCCCGAACATGCAAGTCATGACCCGTGTGAGCATAGACGAGCCTGGGGAGCCCTGTGGCGTAATCTTGAGCTTTTCTACTTCTCTTTGGATGCCCAGGTCCAGACAGCAAGTGTTCGAATTCCTACGCAATGGCCAGCTCCGCGGCCACTGGGACATCTTGGCTGATGAGGGACCCATGGAGGAGACGGTTCGGATCGTCAAAAGCACCAACTCGGCTAATTCTGTGACCATCCTCTGCCCTCCTGTGAGCAACCTCAATCTCATCAAGCTATTTCTTTGTCTATTATATGCATCTCTCTAATTGGCTTTCTGTCCTTGACAATCTTGACTAAATGCATGTTTTTGGTGTGTAGGACACATTGGGTAATGGGATATCAGGCTTATCGATTCAGGTGAGAAAACTTGACATCCAAGTAACAAAATGATATACACATTGCTGAGGATTCCTCTTTATATTGGTTCTTACACAATCTTTTGTAGGCTAATCAAAACAAGGAGCTGAGCATGGCGGTGTTACAAGAGACATGGGCTGACATGACGAGCTCGGCTGTGGTCTACTCTGCTGTCAACATAGACGCGATCACACAAGTCATGGAAGGCGGAGACCCGGAGATCATAAAGCTTCTCCCCTCGGGTTTCGTGATATCCGACGCCATCATGGAGCCGGTTGATGGGCAGTTGTTTTCAGGCCAGGCCCCATCTTCATTGCTCACTCTAGGCTTCCAGATCCTGATGAACACATCTCCAGTGTCTTCGCTCTCCATGGACTCCGTCCAGACCGTGAAGGAGCTTATGGCCCGAACCATTATCAAGATCAAGGCTGCACTCGGCTGCGAGTGATCGGGTAGTTGGCTCTTAGCCGCAACTATTAAGATAAACCTTATGAATAAAGAAAGAAAGAAAGAAAGTGTAATTGAGTTAAACAGTTTAGACAAAATGGGGCGGTTCGGTAGTCAAGATCGAATGTCGAGCACGAACCGGGAAATCTCGGTTCGAGTTTGCGGTTCGGGTATTGACTCACCAGACTATATCGTAGAGCTCAAAGCTTGAGGAGCTTTAAAAGCTTTACCTTTGGTTTTGTGGGTCTTGGATTTGTTTTGTTTTTGAAGCTTTAAGCTTCTCTTTTGTGTTTGTTGCCCCCTAAATAATGTCATTATAGACTTGTTTACCTTATGAATAATATTCCTTTTAATGCATAAACTTGTTTATCATAGAGTGCTTTCGTAGGTGGGCTTGGGCCGAATTGGTTTGGGCCCAAAAGTACCTTGACTTGTCTAATTTGTGTTGACACAAATATGAAGGCAAATGCCAACATCTTATTCTCTGATCTTGATTAGTAGTCATTCTATAGTATAAATAGAAAGAAATATCCTTAACATGAAGTTGATCGATAATGTAGGCCATTGTGACAAATGAAACCTAATATGGGTTACATCTCAAAAGAGGAAAAACATCAAATCAAATGTGCTCATGATCACAAATCACACTACATTTGTGGTATTTGATTTTGATTTCAATGACTTGGAGACCTAAATAGTATTGTACCATGGCCACATTTAACTTGAAAGTTATCCTAACTTGTATTTGTTACGTTCTTCTTAAAAGGAATATTATATCATGTTTTAAAGATATGGGTCCCTAAAGTAGGATATCTATATTTTTATAATTCACTAATACAACCTTGACCATATATACGAAATGTCGGCTATCAAATGGAAAGGAAAACTTGTGAAGTTAGTATAGCAAACTAATTAAAAATAAAATCCAAGCTCGTGACCTATAAATTCGGTGAGTGTCATTTTCTCATCGGTTAATTGGACGGAAACCATGACAATTATAAAGCTAATAAGAACAAGCAATTATAGTTGTTAAACCACTTTTGACGTGCTCGTATGAAATTGTGCAGCTGTTTTTTCCTCCTAAATTAGCATACATACACTTAATAAAATACGTGGTTTCACAATCCATCTCCTAAATAAACATACATACACTTAAATTATATCAATTTCGATTAATTAGTCTTCAACGATTAGAGCGGTCAAAACCCCACTTGATCGGAAATGAACGAACCAGAACCCATCCGAACTGATCCGTTTGACAACACTACTGACAAATAAGTAAATAAATAATGATGGTTCACGATTAGGATATAGATTGTTTGCTGGTTCACGATTCACGAATGATGAAGGATTTAGCCGGTCATTAGTTAGCAAATTAATACACATTCTTATCTCAAATAAATAAGTAAATAAATAATGATGGTTTCGTAAGCAAAATAAATTTTTTGTACGTGTTTGTGTATAGTCATGCCAAAGGGAAAAGAGGATCCACCTAACAAGTGGGAGGGGCCACGTAGATTTTAATGCGAGACACAACTTGACAACATTAATAAATTTGGGGCATAATCATGCTCATCAACATAATTGCACAATTTATTGGGTGTCCTTGACGATGAATTTTGGAGTCCTAAATCCTAATCCATCAATGCTATCAATCTTAACAATCCATATTAATAAAACCCACTAATTTAAATACTCCCAAAACGAATTAATTAATTTAAATAGGCTCTTCCAAACATTCAATAAAAATGGCAAAAAAGGAAGAAGAAAAAACAACTCAAAAATCAAACTTGGCCTTCTTCTCTGTACATGGTCCCTTTCGACGACCTTTTCCTCTACCAACTGAAAGCAACTTGCTTTTTCCATTTCGCCTAATTGAGGTGGTGTGTCCGAGTCACCAATATTTTATCTCAAGAACCCTAAAAATCTCTCCGATTTTGAAACCAATTGGCTCTTCCAAGACTCAATCTTTCTCCGGCAACCCCCAATTCTGTTTTTTAATCCAACTGTCAATTGACCAAATCAGTCAACAAATCCCCCGAAATCGGACGCCCATCACCTGAAACCCCACACAATAGAAAGAGCGAGAGAGAGAAAGGAACGGCGGAGGCGGAAGTGGCCGGAGTTCTCAGCCGACGGCGATGGGAAACTCGTTCGGTTGCTCGGCCTCCGGCGAGAGGCTGGTGTCGGCGGCGAGAGACGGCGACCTGTTGGAGGCGAAGATGCTATTGGAGTTCAACCCTTGCCTTGCGAAATACTCCACCTTTGGTGGCCTCAATTCGCCTCTCCATTTCGCCGCTGCCAAGGGCCATAACGAGGTTTACTGTCGAATTTCATCTCTGTGTTGCCCTTTTGGTTCAATTTTGGGTCTGATCGGTTTTAGGGTTTTTGTCTCGTTTCGTGTTCTGACCGTCTTCGTCTGGGTTGGTTGGTGATCAGATTGTTATGCTGTTGCTTGAGAGCGGGGCTGATGTCAATTCCAGGAACTATTGTGGCCAGGTGGAAACAAATTACTGTCTTGCTGTTTTTGATTGGCTGATTGTGAGCTTTTATGGAAAAAAATTCTTCATGTGATCAGCTGGATTTTTAGTGTTGATTCTGTTTTTTGATTGAATGATTAGCTAATTACAATTTGATCTCTTTCTAGAATCTAATTTATTCTTGTTGTATGTGTGTGAATTTGTATTGGATATAAACAAAGACGGCCCTAATGCAAGCGTGTAGATACGGGCATTGGGAGGTTGTCCAGACCCTTTTGCTCTTCAAATGCAATGTGAGTCATGTTTTCAGTTCTGGATGGTTGTGTTTCTCTTAACAAGTTGTTCCATATTTTGCTGTCGGGCTGTTGTGGATGTGTTGTTTTTGTTGCTGGTTTGATTTTGTTCTGTTGTTTCCGATTTCTTGCTCGTCTTCAGGTTACAAGAGCAGATTATCTCACAGGAAGGACTGCTCTCCATTTTGCAGCAGTGAACGGACATGTAAGATGCATGAGACTGGTGTTGGCTGATCTCGTTCCTAGTGCACCGCTGGATTCGTTGATTGCTCAGGATGGTGATATAACCGGCTCCAGGAACAAACCTGAGCAAAGGCATTCCCTGATCTTTTTTGACTCTCACTAATCACAAGAACTCTTGTGATTTGTATTGATTGCGCATCTTAGATTACTGAGTAGTATAACTTCTGGCTTTAGTTAATATTTGTTCTTTGCTGGTGAACTTTACGCCTTGTTCATCTTCATTTATCCTTTTGTCTAAAGGAAGGCTATATCTAGAGTAATTGTTTATATGTTTTTTTGATCCAATTATCTCATGTTTGCTCTGCATTTCATAAAACAAAAGCAGTCATACAAAGGAGTTAATTTTCTTTGTCTGGCTTCCATCCTTTTGTATTAAGGATCTTCCTGATTTGTGTAGAGATAAGTAGCCTTTAGTTGAGAGTCTATAACATTTCTCCACTTCCTTGTACTTGGAAGATTTAAAAGCCATCATTTTCTCTATAGAAAAATTAGGATTGTTTTTTGTTGATTAATACTCATGCTATTTCTGTTTTGCTACTACAGTGCTTTGTCCAAGTTTGTCAATAAGGCAGCTGATGGTGGTATCACAGCCCTTCACATGGCTGCCTTGAATGGGTACTTTGATTGCATCCAGCTCCTACTCGATCTTCAAGCAAACGTTTCAGCTGTAACATTTCACTATGGCACATCCATGGATTTAGTAGGTCTGCTGTTTGCTTTACATCTGTCTTGTTTGTTGATCTGTAGACGCCACAGTTTCATAAACCAACATTTTAACAATTTTTTTCTCAGGAGCTGGAAGCACGCCTTTGCATTATGCTGCTTGTGGAGGGAATCTTAAATGTTGCCAGGTGAATGACTTTCTCTCTTTCAGAGAATCCTTTGTTTAATCAATGTAACAAAACGTCATTTAAGCATTGAGATTATGTTTCCCTGTGGCTCAGATCCTTCTTGCAAAAGGCGCCAATCGGTTAACTTTGAACTGCAACGGGTAAGATTCAATATGCCTTTTTAAATGGTCTTGTTAGCGGTTATTATTTATATATTCACAGTTGCATCATTTTCAGTTGGCTTCCAGTTGATGTGGCGAAAATGTGGGGTCGTCATTGGCTTGAGCCATTACTGGCTGTTAATTCTGAGGCAACAATTCCCATCTTTCCCCATTCAAAGTACTTGTCGTTGCCTCTTATGAGTGTGCTGGAGATAGCAAGGTAATGTCAAAAATACATATTCAGTGTCTGAGGCTTCTGTGATAACTATTTTTATGTTCGACATCCACATTCAATCCATTCTGTTAAACTGCAAGTTCGGTGATTTGCCTTTACCTGGAATATTCCGAGGAATTCTCTGAAATGGATGTCATGAAATCTCATTAGAAACTCAACTACGAATTTAACTTCTCCACAGGGACACAGGGTTACTACCTTCAGCTGCCTCCGATGAATACGATACCTGTGCTGTCTGCCTCGAGAGAGCATGCAGTGTTGCAGCTGAAGGTTCGAACTTATCTTTATTTAAAGATTGAATCATTTTGATATCAGATCGGCTACTACTCACCTGATCACAGTTTGCTATCTTACGACAAACTGTGCCTGTTGAAATTTCATTTTCAGCATTCACTGAATCTTTCCTACTAATCCAATCCCATTTATCAACCAGGTTGTAGGCATCAACTGTGTGTTAAATGCGCGCTATATTTATGCTCGTCTAGTAACATTCCTTGCGAATCGGTGGGGCCCCCTGGATCAATCCCTTGCCCTCTCTGTAGACACGGGATCCTATCGTTTTCCAAACTACCGGTTTCCCAAGAAAAGGAAATAAAACTACCAAACTCCCTCAGTTTCTGCACACCTTGTATGCTTCACCCACGGGATTCTCCCAGCACCCCTGCAACTGCATCGTCTCCGGCTGAAATTGGAAAAAGTCGTGTAGCTTCCGTCTCATCTGATCTGTTCTGTCCGGTTTCTTGTAATCCCTTTCCTTCAGTCGCTATGCCTCTTTGTAATTGTACCGATGGACCCTGCCCTTCGTTTGAACCCCGTGACTCAGAGAGAGAAGACGGCTCCCAGTCAACTTTGGAAGACCGGTACAAGACGGAGGGACCGAGGATCGAGAGAACTAGCTGCTCCGGCATGTTTTGGGGCAGGAGAAGCTGTAGCAGAGAGCACCAATGCAATTCAGAAATCAATGCCTGATATAAAAACACAGACAATGGTTTAGATAAGTATGCAAGATGGCATCTTTGGGGGGTCATCTGTGAAATTTGGTTTTATGTAAAAAAAAAAGAGGTAATTGTTAAAATGTAAGATTAATCCAGATGAATGATTGAAAGGTAGAGGATTAGGATTGCTGCTTCCGGTTAGTGTTCATAGTGAATATTGGTGAATTGAAGTCTGAATGCTCTTGGGGAGTTGGCATTTGAGATTTAAACAAGATGCTGTACATTTTTCTCTGCATTGATGTTGTTTTAACTGTGGTTGAAAAGTTGATATTGTAAGGAGTCGTCATCAGTTTTCATCTTATGGGTTTATCACAATAAATAAGCTGCAGTATGTAAAAAGCCTGTGTGAAGCTCTGACATTGGCAACAAGAAGACAAAGAAAAGTTTGTTTGCAAACCTAGTTGGTTAGTTGTGCTTGCCTATTCAATCGTATACACTATTCTTAGAGGTTTAATTGTTTGACTGAATGTTAGAAGGTCATTATCCCCTTTTCTTAAACGAATGTTTATGCACATATTTTTTGTTAGCCTTGGTATGGCACACAATTAAGCACACTCATGCAGTGTGATGCTCAGACCGTACCCAAAAGTGTGGACATAAGAGGTAGCTAGAGCCAATAACACTGATTTTTATTACAGTATAAGAAAGTACACTTAGAAGTAGTACACGTTTGACCGTTATTACAGTGAATAAACAAGTAGGAAAAGGTGACACACTTACACAGCTAGATAGCCTCTCACAAGCTGCCACGTAATCATTTGATCCCTGAAAATGACAACACCGTACTAGAAACATAGTTCTAGTACAAACAGTTTCCTACCCCTTGTACCCCACATTTCCCCATAGTACTTAACAGTACAAGGTTCATTCACCTGGACCCACAAAACATAAAACCCAAGAGCATAGATATACTTAATACTTAGTACTTAGCTCGACCGAAAAAAAATATACTTAATACTTAAGCACTAGAAGTGATGATAAAAAGTTGATGATGAATTGATCTATCTTCTTCTTGCAGCAGTTTCTCTCTGGGCATTGAAGTAGACGACAGCCACGGGGAGTCCGAGCCCGTTCTCTTGTGCGAACCACCTCGTGTTGAACCGGTCCCTAGAGGGTGGCGAACACACGGTCTGCCGCCCTCTCTGCTGCTTGAACAAGGCGAACACGTACCTATGGATCCCTATCACCGGCTTTGGCGCCTCATATTTCACTATCTCCCTTCCTGTTTATTATGCACGTTAAAATCGCGTAATTATACCGAGACTATATATGCTGAAAAGGTAACGTTTATATATCGTGATAAATGATAATGACACAATGTGTTGATGCACATGTACTTACCGAAGGAAACATCGGTTGTGCCAGGAATGTCAGTCACAATCCTGTAAGAAGAATATGCACAAAATATATAATCAAAAGACTAGCTAGCTTTAACTTAGCCGTTAAACTGATTAAGACCAACCGCGTATCATAAATATACGAAAACTACGTACCAGTGCAAGTGTTCTCTCAAGTGTGGATCACTTGGGCTCGGAGCATCTGGGTCCGTCATGATCTTCGGAAAAAACGTAACATATAAGACGTTATTTGATGTAACAGTTTCATTTTCTTAGAAGGAGTTTGATCATATATGTATTAAGCTAAAAACAAGATGATTATAATTAACTAAACTACTACGTACGAGGGTAAAAGCGGGCCTCATGTCTTCACCACCGATGTCGACACGAGGCTTGGAGAGTAAGAGAGGGGGCATGATCTCATGGCCATTGCAGACTTGCTTGCTAGAGTTGTAGACGACGCTCATCTTCACACTTGGTGTGAAAACGTCCACCACTTCGCCTACAACTCTGCCCATGATCAGTGGATCTATCGTTTGTGATCTCGCCATTGATGATGATGATGATGATGTAAAGCTAGCTAATAAACAAGGGAAGAAGAAGAAAGTGGATTTGTTTGTAGTGTTGTTGGAATGTTGGGGATGTGAAACCCTCAATTTATAGAAAAATGGAAGGAGGAGATGTTGAGAAAGTAATGACTCTTTTGTAAGAGCTTTTTTTGTAACGAGGTACGTTGATCATAAAAATATCATATACAATTACGAATGAATGTTACATTGTACTGTAAAATTTAGAGGGATTGGGGTTTGGGGGTTGTTTTAGGGTGAATTTGGAGAGGCTAACCTCCCCAAAAAATTAATGAACTACATAGGCTTTCTTTCTCCTATAAAACCCCAAAAGTTTACCCACTTTCTCTCTCTCCTCCTCATTTTTTCTCTCCTCCCTCTCTCCTCTCCAAACTCTCTCCTCCTCCTCCCTCTCCTCTCCATTTTCTTTCCTCTCCCTCTCCTCATGCCGCCCGCCCTCCCTCTACGACGCCGCCGGCGCCCGCCCGCCCTCCCTCTGTGTCGTCGCCGTCGCCCGCCCGCCCTCCCTCTGCGTCGCCGCCGTCGCCCGCCCGCCCTCCCTCTCCGTCGCCGTCGTCGCGCCGCCCTCAGGTTCGTCCCCCCATCTCTCTCTCTCTCCATTCTCTCCCTCTCTCCTAGATCCGGGCTCGTTGGAGCCAAATCCGGGCTCCTACGAGCCAGATCCGGGCTCCTACGAGCCGGATCTAGGCTCGAACGAGCCGGATCTAGCCAGATCGGGCCTCGAACGAGGATCCGGCCTCGAACGAGCCGGATCTAGCCGGATCCGGCCTCGAACGAGCCGGATCTAGCCGGATCCGGCCTCGAACGAGCCGGATCTAGCCGGATCCGGCCTCGAACGAGCCGGATCTAGCCGGATCCGGCCTCGAACGAGCCGGATCTAGCCGGATCCGGCCTCGAACGAGCCGGATCTAGCCGGATCCGGCCTCGAACGAGCCGGATCTAGCCGGATCCGGCCTCGAACGAGCCGGATCTAGCCGGATCCGGCCTCGAACGAGCCGGATCTAGCCGGATCCGGCCTCGAACGAGCCAGATCTAGCCGGATCCGGGCTCGTACGAGCCGGATCCAACCGGTTGGATTTTTGGGATTTTTGGGTTTTTGGATTTTTGAGGGTTTTGGATTTTTTAGATGACAAGTTTACTTTTCGGACTTAAGTGATGACAAGTTTTGTTTGTGGGTTTAGGGTTTTTGAGTTTGTGGGTTTTTTGGATGACAAGTTGAGTTTAGGGTTTTTGAGTGATGACAAGTGATGACAAGTTTTGTTTGAGGGTTTAGGTTTTTGGATGACAAGTTTGTGGGTTTAGTGATGACAGGTTTGTTTTAAGGGTTTTTGAATGATTTTATGGGTTTGGATATGTTTTCGGATTTTTTGGATGACAACTTTGTGTTTCGGATTTAAGTGATGACAAGTTTTGTTGTGGGTATAGGGGTTTTGAGTTTGTGGGTTTTTTGGATGACAAGTTCATTTTAGTGTTTTTGGGACGGTTTTATGATTTAGGGTGATGACAAGTTGTTTTTATGGTTCTGGGTGATGACAAGTTCGTTTTTATGGGTTTTGGCGATGACAAGTCCTTTTTAATGTGTTTTAGTGATGACAAGTTGTTTTACGGATCTGGGGGTGATGACATGTCTGTTTTAATGTTTTTTGGATGATTTTATGGGTTTGGGTATGTTAGATTTGTATATATATTACTTATAATTATGGCCTATTAGCTCAAATGGTAGAGCAATGTGCTTGATGCACAATAATGTGGGTTCAAATCCCACATAGGTCAATTTCTGAACTCGTCATCACCTGATGACATGTTTTTTACGTGAATGATGGGTTTTACCTCAACTTGTCATCAGATGACAAGTTGAGGTCGTGAGTGGTGAGTTTTATCTAAACTGGTCATCACTGATGACAAGTTTTTTGTACGTGGACTAATGACAAGTAGCTTGTCATCTGATGACACGTCACTTGTCATCACTAATGCCACGCCGGTCAACGCCGGTCAACATGGGTCAACGCTTGATGGGTGATAAGGGGTGCTGACGTCATCAATGGCATATGATGACGTCATCCTGTAATTTTGAAAAAAAGGTAGGGGCAAAATTGGAAAAAAGCCTATGGGACCTCATTGTTTTTCCTTGTAGCCTATTTACTCCATTTTTGCTTGCCCAAAGCCCATGTACACTAAATCGTCTAAAATTTATGGGTCGATATGGGAATACAAGAGATATAAGGATTTGCTTAATTTACGTGTCTTCCTCTAAAACAAAAAAATATATATATTTGGTTTTTTATTCATTTGCTAATGATGTGGAAAAACTATTTCCAATATGTTTTATATTAAATTTAGTTTAATTAGAACCAAACATGGTAACTCGGGTAATAAAATGAAAAATGTGGCTTTTTACTAAGGTTAATCAATTCCAACTTTAGAGCCTTCAGACATTTAATCAAAACGGTTAAGCCTCCAAGGTAGTATCCAGAGGTCAAAATTGCTGAAAATAAATTTTTTTATTTTAACTCGTTATGGATATACGCAAATTAGAAATTGCTCAACTTGATTTTCGTACATATTTTAATCTAGTTTCGACCATAAAAAACATATTTTAAACTAGAATCAATGACTTCATACATATTTTCATATCTCCATACTCAAAATGCACTCAAACCTATTCTTTTTCCCTTCTCAAACCTATTGTGGACTCATTCCTTATTCTAACTCGATTTCCCATCTTATACCGAACAGAGCTTAAAAGATTTACTTTTTTTATTTCGGTAAGGCACTTGAATGTTACACATCCTAAGGAAATCATGCTTACAACAATTAAGTGAATATATTGACATAGATAAGCGAAATTGTTCAATTGAAATTTAGGTTTTTGAGCAACATTCGGTTTTCCTTGATCTATCTTGTATGCGCATGTTAAATGCTTTATGGATTACCATTACAATTATGCTGTTGCCTGTTGGGGACAAATAGCATTTTCATTTGGGCAATACCCACAGAATTAATTCTTGGAATCTAAGCAAAAATAACAATGCAATGTTTGAGACTTCAACTTTATTTTTACTTTCTTTGACATGGAATTGACACATCACTCTCACAAACCTATCTAATGCTACACGTCGACTTAAATTTGAATTTTTTGTAAGTAAACCCTTTCAAATCAACTCAAGACATATTCGTGCATTTCTTAGTTTTAAAGCAATTTGGCTCTGTAGGAATTGAAAATGAAATCAAAGTTATGAACTCGATGCTCTTCCAATAAAATAAGACAAATTGGGCTCATGCAAATTAAAGAATAGTGGGTTACGGTGCTTATCCTTTAATTACCAGAAATGGTATATTGCATTAAGCTACAATGCTACATTGTGTTTGGGCATCAAACTTTCCCTTGTATTGGATTATTTTATTGTCGCAATCATTGTACTTTGTCAAATGAAGAAACTAATTAGGTGTAAAATCATATTCCTGGCTATTGTAGCAAATTAAGTCGGCATGAAATAAAACGTTCATTGGCCTCTCCTATTTTAGCATCTTACTAGCAGATAACCCGTACTTTGTATGGGGTGTTATTTATATATTTTTATTGCTTTGTGTATTAATTTACTTTAACAATTATAGATATTATCATACATATACTTTGTTTTAAAACGATGCTTATTTTTTGGAGTATAAAATGACATAATTCTTGTATATCATCATATATATAAATAGATTTTATTTATATAGTTACTTTTTATACATACATAAATATATATTTAAATAATTGAGGAACATTGACATAAGATAAGATACGTTATCACATTTTATTAACAATTGATACAAATCTTTTGGTATTTAATTAAATTATTTAAACTAACTTTTATAATAAAATCAATCAGTTTAAATAAAAACTCGGATTAATATATTATAATATTAAAGATATAGATAATATTTAATAAGTTATAGAAAACCAAATTATCTCGTATATATGTTATTGTGTTTTGAAAAAATAATACAATAATAAATATATAAATATGTAATGAAAATGTTAATGAGTTATTATCTTAATTAAGAAATCGATTTTTTTTTCCTAAAGTGTAATCACTATCCAATATTAGTGATATACATGGTAAATATAACGTCCACTTTTTTATTGATATTTTTATATGATACAATAGTAAAAATGTATTTAATATATTATTTTAATAAAATGAATATTTGTCTTAAAATATAGTGGTCAAATTTGCTACCATTGATGATTTTAAAATATACCATAATAAAAATACGAAAAATAATTTAAAGTTAATATGATATTTAATTACATGGGTAAAATATTATGATTATGATTTATAGATTATGACGAAAAAAATATTTTTTGAAATAAAAGGTTTATGATAGATCTATATATTAATTAAATGTGTACAATAATAAGATAGAGATTTATAAATTTTGGATAGAATTTTTAATTAAACAAATCAAATTCTGAGATAGAACTAATATCTTAATTAAGTATGTATAGATTATGATAAAATCAAAATTTAATAAGATAGATTTTTAAATAAGGGGGTGATGTGGCGCAATATGGTGGCAGAATTTGCTTCCGCTTTAGTATATAGTAATAGAATTATGTTACGTGGGTAGTTGAGGTGACAAGTCACAAGTATATAGTTTAGCATCCTTAATTGTATACCTTGCAAAAATTCATTTAGATTAACACTTTGTTCTAATAAATATAGTTAAAATATGAAATGGTATTAAAAATATATTATCTTTTGTATTTTGGTATTTAATTAAAAAAAATATTTAGACAAATGGATATTAAAAAAATAAAAATTTACACATGTCAAAATTAAATAGCAAAAATTTGACATATAAATTGCTCCAAGCATGAAGCATCAACATACTTTTTTATTTGATGATGTATAAGATCGAAATATAGCATAAATAAAGGTAGATTTACTTTAAACACTTGGTCCAATGAAATGAAGAGAAGTGTCTTAATTCTAAATTCTTATCAATAAAAAAAATTAATGATGGTTAAATATATTATCATGGAATCCAATCTTGCATAAATGTGGTAAAATAGTTGCTGTCTTTTCATCAAAATTCCAATTGGCATGTATAGATAATGCATGTATACGATTTTGGTACGAATATTTTCAACATGGCTTCGATCAAGAAGGTTGTAAATGTATATTTACCTTATTCTTTTGTTACTCTTTTTGCAATGACCATATACCAATTCAATAAAAAAAACATTATATCTTAGACCTTTAATGCTCTTCTTGTACTTTCATTTGCAATGGCCATATACTTATAAAATACGAATTGTTGTAATTGCCATGCATGGTGATATGTACATATACGAGCTTTTGGACATTTATTCAGTCAAATAAGTCTTTAAGGTAGTACTTAAAAGTCTTCGACTCGACTCTTATGCTTAGTATGTCAAAAAAAAGAAAAGATAAGTAAGTATAAGTTATAACTTATAAAGTACTTAATTATGATGAGGTTATGATTTATGAATAGGTAAATGAAGCTTCTAGCTAAACCTCTCAAGTCATTCCTATAGTTGTGGAAAAAGACGAAAGAAAGCATTCGTAAATCGTAAGTAGTGAAATTCCAGGATGAAAGTGACGACCATTGGTCTCATGGCCCTTCTCAAGAACTTTCAAAACGCAGATAATTTGACACGTTGCCCACGAATCCTGCCAAGAATTAATAAGAACATGAACATTTTGGAAGTCAAAGGATCGGACACGTGTCCAATACTTATAGGGTTACATGCTAGAATCTAAACATTACTGTACTACTAGTAATGTCCACCTTCTCAAGGTCCAGCTGTCGCTCAACCAATGCACATCAACCCATCACACGTGTAAAAGGTAAAAATTGCAATGCATATCAAAAATTCCATTTGCAATTTATGAGAAAATGCCTCAAGTACTTCTCTCTTCGAACGTCTAATTAAACGGTTAAATTTTGTTCGAACTCATAACACATCTAATTTAGCGACTCGATAGGTGCTTAGTTCGATCAAGCAGTTCAGCTAGTCTTTCGTTGGATTTTCGATCAAGCGGTTAAGTCTAGTCTCAAGTATAGTCTCTAGATGGATTTTCATGGGCACCTTTGGCCTTTGCCATAAAGAAAGCCCAACAAACTTGTATCGCAGAAAAAAAAAATTGATTAAATACAGTATAAAATGCTAAGATTGTTTGTCTGAATACGTTGATATCAATTTTATATACAAAGCATAAGCGAAAATATTAGTGTATTCTCTAATATTGAACAACATCAAAGTGTGGAACGTGCTTCACACAATGGACAATTTGTTTTTTAGAGAACCAGCGAAAGTTGCATTTCAATCCAGTTACCAAGACAGCGCAAAAGAACAAAAAATGGCAACAATGTACATTTACAATGCAACTGCAAAACAACAAGTAGAGGACAAGTCTTTGTTTCCAGGTCCTTAAAACAGTTCCTTCCATGGCATTGAAATCAAATTCCATTTAATGAAGGTGTTTTGGTGCGTTCATTGATGTCGATTTCCCTCACACCAGTGCTCAGTGAAGAAGACTCTGATCTGCTTTGCTCTGGAATTGTGTTGGTGTTGTCTTCCTCGTCAGATAATGATGGATCCTTGAAGCTGTTCCTCAGTTCTGTCACTTTGAGAAACTCGTCGTAGTGTGCTCGCCTCTGTTCTTTGAAGCTCTTGCTCTTACCTGATTCAGAATCTTCACAATCACCACAGTGAAAAGCAAACGTTCAGATTTTATAGGCAATGGAGTAACTTGCAAGATCAGGTGGGTTCTGAACAGTTTGAGTAAAAGAAGTTCAAATTGAATATGACCCAGAGGATGCAGAAACAAGAAAGATGATATCTATGTTTATGATCATGACAGTTGCATCTATAATCAAAGTAAGTTCTGCAAAAATCTTCTCAATAGCTATTTACAACCAAGGACTTCCAAAATTTTGATCCTGTTTTCAGGTCCATATAAGAGTAGCAATAATGAAAGAATAGTCGTGACAGGTAGGTGAGAAAGAACAACAGACACAGATACCCATTAAGACAATTAGGTTTCAAGTCTTTATACATTGACAATAATTCGAACATATACCAAGAATAAAATTGGAACTTACCATCATCCTCGTCCATAGCATCATCATACTCATCTTCATCAGATGTCCAACCATGTGTTTGCTTTTCACTAGAAGAAGCTACATCGGTCAAGGCATTACGTATTGCTTCAGCTTGCTGGTGTTCAGCAATGCACTCATCGAAAACATTTCGTACAGGAGACACGGAACCTATGATATCAAAAGGAGCCATGCTAGTTAGGTAAAGCTAAACCACAGTTATCTTTTCAAATATGTTTTCTATTAACATGCATAGTAAGATATCCCAAGGCAACCACCATAAAGGACAAACACATTTTAACATTGTGCAGGTCCAACTCTTCGTATTAATAGCATTATAATTTCTAGCAATTGGAGTCATCACAGTTAGCCCAGATTCCCACCACACTAAAAGTTGGAAACAAATGAAACATACACTACTAAAAAACAGTATAAGTGTTTAAATCATAACTGCACACAAACTATCATTGAAGAATAATGACTATGTAGAACCCAAAAGTTGAAACAACATACCCTCATCATCAATCATTGGATGATAAGGAGTCTTTGGCTCTGTGATCTTCTGCCTCACGGGTTTGTTTCTTTCAATTTCACCTAAATTGCTCTCATCCCACTTTATATGTCCCTTCTTCCTGTATGAACCATACAATAATAGCCAATAAGAATGACAAACATAATTTTGTTCATCAGATGAGAAATATGCATAACATTCATAGGTTTTATAGTGGAAAAAAGACATTCAACAAGCTATAATGCTGCAAATTGTTCCTGAGAAAAATTTAAGGGATACAAAAGAAAAGATGACTCCACACGTGAAAATGGTGGGGATTCCTACCCTGTCGGTGGGAGAGAATCAAAATCCGCAGATTATAAATCGAATTTATGTACATGCCATAAAGCTGTAACTTCTTGAGTGTTTATATTCATTCCACAAGGCCATAACTTCACAAGCACCAGTTTATAATTATTAAGAGAGCTATAGAATTGCATATCTTTTGGACTGAACACCATAAATCAAAGTGCAGTTTCCTCAAGGATGGGATATAAATAATTGACTTACTTCATGTTGTTTACAGGGTGTTGAATCCTCCACACGGACAGAGGAACAAAAAACAGATCTTTTGAGTCTGTTGACTTAAATAGCCTGGATTAGCCCTGAAATTAGCAGATATACAAACTCATATCAAGGTAGCAAAGTAGCAAAGAAGAAGTGCCCAATGACAGAGACTCACATGAGAAAGCTAATAACAGAGCAAACAACAATCAGCCACATAAATCTTTATAATAGAGTTGCTAGGAAATGCTTACAGGATGCCATTGATTGAATTAACACATACAATTTCCATACAAGTATGAAACTATGCTAATCACAAAAACATATATTCAACATCATGGAAGGGAAATATATAAAATTCAGACATCAGATTAAACAGGACAAACAAAGGAAGTTTCATGCGCTCAAATCATAAAGGCTAAAGCCCTAGACAAGACTAAAAGCTTCATCAAGCATTAATGGCGAGGACACACCAAACGCAAAGTGCAGAAACAAGGACCCGTGGCCAGATTCCATATATATATAATCATCATCAGATATTTAAGGTGGGATAATTCAACTAATCTTCCACAATATCAAATAGATATAGCTCATACACGGAATCGGCCGCTCATACAACGAATTCAGTCCAATAGAAACCATACGGAGCGAGAACCCTAACTTTCCACCAACAACAATTGAAATTAGGGTTTCAAGTTGCAAAAACTCAATAGAACAATAGCGCAACAAAGGCAAAAAATTGAGCTGTAAACATATTGAATCTACGATCGGAGAAAAGCCTCACCACGAATTTCTACTCTTGGATTGTTCTTCCCTTGTCGCTGAGATGAGAATCGAGAAATCTTCGTTGCAATTGAATTGGCTGACATTTCTACGTCTTCGTGCTAATTCAACTATTTCCTTTTTCTTTTTTATTCAATAAAGGTCGTCATTACTCATTACCGAGTACGGCCCAATGCAAAATAAAGTCAAGGCCCAATACAATAAAAATGGCCCAATTACAACCCGCAATCCACGTTCTGTACGGAAGAGAGCGTTGTTCGTCTTTCAGACTTCGGAAGGGGGAAAGAGAGACAGAGGCAGGCATTGAACTTCTTCATAGTGATCTCTCTTTTCATCCCCCATCTCTTCTATCATAGCTCCTCTTAAAGCACGTGATCAGAGCTCTTCGCATTATTTTCCTTTCCTGTTCAATTTTTGGGTAAGCGACAGGCTTCAATTTGTTTGTTTATTGTTGTCTATTCTTCTTATTTTGGTCGATCTGTCCTCTTCTCTTCAATTTTATTGCTACCCATTAGATTTTGGCATCTGGGTGTTTGTAACAATGTCTGGGTTTGCATGTATGTGTTCATATGAATGAGCTTATCGTTGATTCTGTGGTTTGGCGCAATTGAGCTTAGATCCCCAATTGATGTTTGGATCTCTTGTTGTTTGCTGGGATTCTAATTTTGGAAGTTCTTTATAATTGTGGTTTGGATGTGGATTTTATTATAGGGTATTGTTTGTGTCATGGTTGGTGTTAGGGATCATGCTGATGTGACTAATTTACAAAGAAAAGGAAGATTGTTTTGTTGAAGCTATTGGAAACATGCAATGAATCTATTCTGTTTTGCGGGTTATGTACAGTCAAATTGTAAACTAGGTTGGGGATTGGGCATTTGACGTTTGGTCTTGCTCATTGTCATTTCTATTACAAGGACAAAATACACATATTGTCCGTAGTTCAGTTTTTGGATTGGTGTTAGGGTTCCTGGACAAGCTGAATATTCGTTAACCATGATGTCCAGTTAATTTTGTGGTGTTGTTATCTTCCCTTAAGGTGTATGAAGAGCTGAATGGTGCATATTGTTGTAAAAAGTTATATAATTTCAGATAGAGTGCTTTTGGTGTCTTTAAGCAGATGACATATACTTATTACCCGAGGAATTGTCTTTGTGTCCATATTGATATTACAGCTTACATTTCTTGAGAGATATTTGCATCCAAAAGGTGTTAGTCAGGCATCTCATGCTGTCTTCATTTACAAGGTTTTGTTTCTGTTTAAAGAGCCCAAGTACTGAACTGTGTTCTGGATCTTATAGAGTTGTATCAATCCATTGTGCTGAGAAAGCCTTGCACAAGAAAGAGAAAACGAGGTCGAGATGTTCTCGTTGATGTATGGTCTGTGGAAGTATATGTCCAGTAAAACGGAGTTTCATGTTCTTATACTTGGAATTGACAAAGCTGGAAAAACGGTATACATCTAGTCTCCACACTCATTTTCGTTGCTCTAAATTTTTTTTGTGCTGTCTCTCCCTTGGATTTGTATGTTAAATTTCCATAAATGCAGTGATCCTATCAAACCATCAAATTTTGTCTGCAACTCTGCAATGCATTCTATAGATGCCAACTTACTCTTAACTATAGCGCCTATGAACTTGCTTGTGTAGACAATATTGTTTGACAGAAACAAACTTATACAACTCCATTGTATATATATAAACAAAAATGGGGTTAGATGAAAACTTACTAAGGCCGGTGAGTGCTGAATTCTGCAAACATTTTTTGTTTTTCAAAAATTAAAGCAATTGTATCGAAGTTTGCTAGATGTAAATGGCTTGATTTAATTCTATAAATCTGTACAAGATTTAGGAACATGAATGCAACAAATGTTCCACACTTTTTATCTGGAATAAATTATATCAAAATTCGTGTATGCAAAACAGTTTCTCGATTTCTTATTCGGATATCGAATGTATATTGTGTCTAAAGGAAGATCAGTTAGCTAACCATTGCAAATACTGATTTTTTAGACCTTATTGGAGAAGTTAAAAGAACTCTACTTGAAACTGGAAGCTCTCCCTCATGATCGAATTGTTCCAACTGTGGGACTCAATATTGGTCGGATTGAAGTTGCAAATACAAAACTTGTGTTCTGGGACTTGGGAGGACAGGTAAGCATATGTTGTGCTGTCTTGCTTGATATATTATATTAATGCTCTATCTGTCGATGCATCAGTAGAGGATTCCTGATACTTATACCTTTGGCAAATGATTTAGTTCAAATGTAAGTAGAAGAAACAATCTGCTTACCTAAATGTTCTGTTTTCATTCCACTATATTACATGTTTCTAGATGGTGTCATTTTCTTCATTGATATTATATCCCCACATGTATCAAGCGTGAAGCATATGCTTAACTTTAGTTTTCCAAATGATCTTTTGAACCTTTTGTGTATTTCCCCCATTTTCTGTATGGTGCCTAGCAGCTTGTCCTTCTAGGTTGATTTAGGATAAGAAGTTAAGTAAATATGAAAAATGCAAGACTGTAGTTGTTTAGCATATGCAGAGACATAACACTGTCATATGAGGTTTCTTACTAGGACTTGCTCCCGATCTCTGTTGCTGATAAAAATTCTCTTTTTTAATAGGCGGGTCTTCGCTCAATCTGGGAGAAATATTATGAAGAGGCCCATGCTGTGATATATGTCGTCGATGCTAATAGCCCATCCCGATTTGAAGAGTCAAAATCTGTACTTGGTAACTTACACACTTCATTAATCCCATCCCATATTTCAAGTTTTGTGCTGTCCCGAGTTAGTGATTTCATCGTGTCTGATGATAAATATATTCATCAGAAAAGGTTCTTCGGCACCAGGATTTGCAAGGCGCTCCTGTATTGATACTAGCCAACAAGCAGGTACATTTTAATCTGGGGAAATTATTCAGTTAAAAATCTGAAAAAAAAAATCTTAATGCTTTTAATCCCTTCGAGTGCTTGGATATGCATTATTCTTATTCATACACCAACCATATTTTATAGTAATGAGTCAGGTACATTGTCATTCACCATGTAGCATTGAGCTGGAATATGGTATCTTGAATGTGGAAGAAATTTTCAAACATCTTATGGAAATTGATTATTCACATGGTTCCTTAAGTTGCAGAAAATTAGTGGTTTGTTTTTAAAGTAGCATTTTTTTTTCTTTCCAAAATGTGATGTCTAAGAGAGAGCTGAAGAACACATTTTGATGGGTTTGGTCAGATCCCAAGTAAAAGTTCTTAGATCTAAACCCAATGTTCTCACGGATTGGGTTGGTCATCTGTTGACAGAGCACATGTGCTTCTAGTCAAGGCTCTATCCTGGACATCCATGCCATTACGTATTTGTTTGTTTTATGAAGTTGCAAAAGTGAAAGTTCGACTAAACATTTTGTTAAGCTATACATATTCTACCAAAAGAACTAATGCGTTTTCAATCATGTAATTCTGTGTTTGTTCGTCTTTGTGCTTCTAGTGGTGCTAACAATCTAGTATAAAATTACGTATCATTTTTTTTGCTAATAGGATCTTCCTGGAGCAGTAACTGCTGAAGAAGTATCTCGCTATCTGGATCTCAAGAAGCTGGATGAAAGAGTGTATATGCTTGAAGCTGTATCAGCTTATGATGGGTATGTATAAGCTATCTCTGAAGTGAATCTACTTCGATTTTGATTTGGGGAAAACAAAACTTGTTCTTATAATGATCCAACAGGATGTACTGGGTACTGTTGTTGTCCTTATAATGACTATTGAACAATCTATTGCAGTAGGGGCATTAAAGAGAGCATGAATTGGCTTGTGGAGTCCATGGCAAGAAGCAAACGATCCGAGTTGCTTAGAAGCCGTGCACCAGCACCTTGAGAGAATACAAGTCTAGAAATCATTTTGTTCTTGATCGTCGAATACCTGTATATAGTTCAGGTTTGACAATGCATTGATTTTCCCCCCCGTAGTGGTAAGTGAATTGGTTGGTGTGTGTATTAAAGACCTATGGAAAATAAGATGCCAAAGGTCAAAGGTATATCTAGAATTTGTATCACTTTAAATACAATTCAACAGTGAGTCTCTGTAAACTTCACAATTTTTTGCCTGAAAGACATTTTCTATTGACTAATTTCATGTTTGCTGAATTGCTGGTATTCATTTCTTAAGCTAGATCTTGAGGATGCAACAAGGTTTCCATGCATCTTATGCAATTAAGTTCACATTACTTGTGTATATGGTCCCTATCATTTTCGGTTCTTGGTACCTATATCATCTGTGGAGAGACAGATTTTAGAAACCTCACTTGAGTTATTCTGAGGATGAACAAAGATACAAAGTGATTTCAATTTACACTCAATTAAGAGAAGGTAACCTAAATCAAGGATGATAGTCTCATGCCTAAACAAGAACCTTTAACACACTACATAAAAAGTAACCCATGCTACTTCAAATTTCTAAGCATTCATTGTCCTCAGTCGTCTTTCTTTCCCTCGACATCAGCAGGGGCGACAGCTTCCTTGAGCTCTTTTTCTTCCACTGGCTTTTCAGATGCAACACCTTCCTCAGCTGTATCTGGAGCCGGAGCTTGCTCGCTAGGAGAGGTTTCATCGGGCTTCTTGATGGTCCCCACCTTGACGTATTTGCTCATGAACTTGTACTCCCAATCCTGCAGCGCGTCCAGCTCAAATGGACCGAGCCCCGAGATGTCTCCTGTCAGATCCTGCTCTTCGAACGACATCTTTGCTAGAGCTCTGCTCGCATCCTTCCCCGCGAACAATGCATAGGGCCCGCCTGGTCCATAGAACATCCTAAAACAGGCATCGCAGAAACCTTTCAATCTCAGAATATATGACGACACAGTTCTACACGAAAAATGGAGGCATGAGACTAGCAGCTCAACAACATGGTTACTAAAGCAGAATTCTTGTATAAAAAGCAAGTGCTTTCAGCTCAACACACTCAAGTCATTGAGTACTACAAATGACAACAGTAACACAAACCAAAAGTTGATAGCCTAGCACAGACCATCTTTTTTACAGTGAATTCAGCAAATTGATGATGTGTGGACAAAAACTACAGAGCAGCTAAAACCAGAAAGGAACATAGAAAGACATTGATAAAAAGATAAGTGTTATCAGCAAATGCAACAAGAAAGAAGAAAAGGCTGTGGAACTTTGGATCCAAAATGACCTGCAACAGAATCCACTACAAGCACACATAATCCAACATTGCAACCATGATTAACCAAAACAGATTGTTCAATGACAGAAGAATCAATTCCAAACCAAAAACTATTAAGCTCTATCACATCACACACCAAAAACAAGGCAGCAACAACAACTCACAACCTAATCAAACCACACAAAACCAGAACACATGCAATTGACAAAACCAACTAAACTCCACCAAAACAAAACCTAACAGACCTGCTCTGAGAGACATCGTAGATCTGGCCCTTAATCGCCATAAGCAAAGGCTTAGTGGAGTCGGAGCCATCGTAGACCTTGAGTTCTTCCTCCGAGATCTCCCCGATCTGGACAGGTGGCGGAAGGGGCTCCATTCGCTCCTCGAAAGACCTCGGATGGTGAGCTGAGGACGAAGCTGATCCGAACAGACCTGAAATCACATAGTACAGAGCCAGTCCAACGGCGAGAATCGTGAAGAAAGTGGCCGGCGAGAGGCCTGTGTACACTGTGATCGATTCTTTCAGAGTTTCCCAGAGTTGGACCGCCATTTTTGTTGTTGGGGAGTTTTTTGGGCGAGAAAGACGATAGAATGAAGGGAAATATGGGATCTCTTTAAAAATCCTTTTCATTTATGATCACCAAAACAAATTCCTTTTATTTATTTAATTGTTTATTTTGGTTAAATATTTATTTCGATTTTCTTGATCGTCCTCAAAGAGTGTGATGACACTATTAGCACCAAATTGGCAAATTGGAACGTTTTATGGTCGCCAACCAATTTTTTCAGTCAATTAATTGAGATCAATTAATTCTAATGGGACTAATGAGATTGTGGTCCGGTTTTAAATTCATCTAAAAGTCTATTTCATCCATATTCCAACCTAACTTCTTCTATGTCTAGGACCTCTAGGTATTCTTTGGTCGAGTCCTTTAAGTCTAGGTTTTCCAACAAATGTGGCTACAATCAAGCCTCACTGGTTTAACTTGTCGTAAGTAGTGACTAGTGACAACCGTAGCTATTAGATATGAGTTAAACTTTCTATCTATCATGGTGATGGTTTGAGCGTCTCTTATTAAAAAAGCACCGCGATAAAATGCAAACAACTTGCATATGTGGGATTGAGTTCATATTGTCATAACAAAAGGGGTTTCTATTCAAAGTATAGGAAATTGTGTAAGTGTCATAGTTTTCCAAGCCTTCCCTTTCCAAGACTTGACCACAAGAGCATGGATCAGATAGTTTGCAAGTGTTGTGAGTTGACAATATGAATCAAAGTTTTGATCACTTCAGAGTTTTACGCTCAAAAAAAGAATGAAGTTTGGGCTATATATCTTGAGAAAACGAACGTTAAACGGGCCATTCTATATGGTAAATAAATGGGCCTAGGCCCATCTCTATTTTAAACAAATCTTTTAGGTGAGCCTACTACGTTAAAAATATAAATGTTTTAAAAAAACGCAGCTTAGGATAATTTGAAATGCATATCTCCAGCCAACCAACTACTTCAATGTTCTCACTTCTCATATATCATTGTCTCGTTTAGAGAATTCGAGATAGTGCGAATATGTCACGTGAATCGTGTCTGTAATGCTGTGGCTGATAAAATTGCTAAGCTGAGCCACAGTTTCCCACTCAATGTCATTCAGAATTCTCCAGAACTGTTAGTTCTCATCCGAAATGATACTCTAGGTCGTCCTTCTTAACAGGAGGACAGCCTAATTCTCACCTAATCAATAAAAAAAAACTACTTATGTTATTAAGAATCACATTTATATACATACTATGTTTTAAACACTAAACTTTACTATCCTCTTTTTTTTTTTTTTTTTATCCTTGTTTAGTTGACGATTAAATTGCAAAGTTTATAACCGAGTGTGTATAATAATATATTGTATCTTGTATGTGTATGATTTTCTTAATTGAGTGTGAATGCCTTTTTATATATGATTGTATTTGTACAAGACCATGCATACTTTGTTATCTTAGAGCATCCCAACAGCTTCTCTATTATAGAGAAAATGAGGGATTTGGAGGATTAAAACTCTTTTTTGTACCCCAACAGATTCTCTATATCATTCTCCATTTTAGAGAAGGGGGGAAAAAAGTCATTCTCATTCCCTAAATCTAGAGAATTCTCCAAATTGATTGAGCATTCTCCAAAATGATTTTATCTTATTTTTTGTATCTTATTTCTTATTTTTGGAAATAAAACAATGCACTTGTATTCAGTATTATTCCCGACTTGCTTGGTTCCATCGTTCCAAGTCCCCATCGCCTCTACAAGGGCTGCCGAAATCTCGACAGAAAAAACCAAGGGCTGCCGGATAATAGTATTTGATTATAGATATTATATAATTTTTTCTATTACCTTATTAGTCAAATAATAGTATTGTATAATTTATTTCTTTATTAGTTAAATAAAATATGAAGTATTCCCTAAGATAATATTGTATATCTTTTTTTATTTTTTTCTTAGTTAAATGAAAAAAAAATGAAAGTAATAAATGTTGAATTCTTCATAATAGATTAAATATTGGTATTAAATAATAAATGCTAAATTCTGCAAAATAGAGAATCTGTTGGAGTTGAAGCAGTTTTTTTTTGGAGAATTTGACCTTTTGTTCTCCATTATAGAGAAAACTTTAGAGAAACTGTTGGGGATGCTCTAAGGTCACGCACATTCATATGTAAAAAATCACTCACGCGTCGTCAGCTAAAAAAGCGAAGTGTTAAAGGAAAGACGGGCTCAATTGTAAAGCTCGACTTATAAATTCATAGGGTTTGATCCAAAAATCAATTGACAATACGAGGCTTTTTTTTCCCCGACAAAAAAAAAACACTTAATTGTGAATCATTCACAGCTGATAGCGGTGAACCCTCCCGGTCCCCAAGCCAAACGATCGACTATGATTGTTAGATGAAAGACGAGCCCAATTGTCAAACTCGACTCATAAGCCTATGTGTATTTATCCCAAAACCAATTGGTAATAGAAGAAGTAACTCGTACATTTATAAGCGAACTTGTCTTCATCCCAACTATCCAAGCGAGAGAAACAATTGCAACCCAATACTAAGTGCACATGTGATACTGTGCACGCTGAACTATAAGATTCATGTATGCATATTCGATCAATTGTGAGGTCATATACACACGATGACACGATCGTCAAGTCATGCACCATCGTTGAATTATATACACAGTTACAAAATTATATTCATTCGCTAGTTGTAACATCTTGTATTCTCAAGTGTAAACTTTATATTTTTTAGACTTACACTCAATTTAATGAATATATTCTAGTTCATTGATTTCTTCTAAATTTAACGACCGACTCACATTATCCTCTCACTCTTTAGCGCCCATTCTTTTCATAATATGTTTCCTTTTAAGGTTATACGCAATGTAAAGTGAAAAACGGGAGTTAATTTTGCATCAAAAGGTATATAAAACTTGCTCAAAAAAAAACATGGTATTCATTGTGTTCGGTCTTTTTTGTATGATCCTTTGCATATGTGGAAAAAAAATAAACAAGTCTCTTCATGCATCTGTTTACTAGATCGAGTTGATTGACACAAGTCGATTTACTAAGTGTTTCGTGGTCAAAAGCATGGATCCAAATTATGCCACCTAGATAAAGTGTGGTTTTGTATATGTGATTATCCTTTAATTAAGAAATACATCATGCATATAGTCCATATGAAAAATGACAAAACTTACTTGGCCTTTTCCGTTAATGTGATTTATAAGATTAGAGCCAAATTAAGCCCACTTATGCATGGAATAAACATCAATTGCTAATGGCGTAAACAAATTGTACATACCCGATTATTAATCCGACCACAATTTGTCCAAACGTCTAACAATATTTTTTTTTTTGAAACCCTCTTAACACATTTAATCATGTGTTATTTGTACCAAACTGAGCAATCATATCCTAAATAATTGTCAAGACTATCAGCCAAAAAAAATTTAATCTTGTATTGTGTATAACATGACGATTCATCATTCATGCTAGTATTATACTAGTATACTCCGTAGTTTATTTATTAAAACAAATAGTATTTTTTCGAAAATCATTAATAATCTAAACAGTTAAGCTAAATACCTGTCGGCACTTTTAATTGGACAAACAAAATTGAGAGAGGATCCATTCATGAAACTTAGTATTTTTTTAAGCTTCGGAGCATATATAATTACGAAGTATATAACTATATAAGTACGTATTTGGTCACCTAACTGATCATTACAATTAAGGTTAGAATTTCTTAAACAATTCATAATAGTAGGTAGATCGGTTACGTTGGTCTCTATATTTTTGTCAAAATGTGTTACGTACGATGGGGTTGTTTTTATCATACAAATATACAATTGGCATGCGCATGTAACACGAACTTTCTTTCAGTCTAATCACAATCATACGTCTAATAATCAATGGATATGATTGGCATAAACATTAAACTATGTAATATTTGTGAAGCGGAAGTTCAGGTAACAGAAATCATGGAGAACGAAAGAGAAAACAGACGAAATTGAGAGAATTTTCTCTGTATTGGATTAGTTGTATTAAGTGTCTTACAAGCTACAACTCGCTTTTATACTACAAGTTAGTTCTAACTAACCAACTAGCGGCTAACTAACTCTAGTTAGTTTCTAACGCTAACAAACTCTAACAAACAGAGTTCTAAAGCTAACAACTAATATTTACATTTCATCAGCCCCCCCTCAAGTTGGACTTGGAGGGAGTGAGACAAGTCCCAACTTGGAAACCAGGAACTTGTGTTGATCTTCACCCAAGGCCTTAGTGAAGATATCTGCGAGCTGTAATGAGGAAGACACATGCTTTGTTTGGATGAAGCCCTCTTGCACCCTTTCTCGAATATAATGACAATCAATGTTAAGGTGCTTTGTCCTCTCGTGAAACACAGGATTTGCTGCAATATGCTGAGCAGCCTTGTTGTCACAATACATGACAATAGGCTTAGGAACATGAATGCACATATCACTGAGCAAACCTTCAATCCAAACAACTTCTCCAGCAGCTTTAGACATTGATCTATATTCTGATTCAGCTGAACTCTTGAAGACTGTTTTCTGCTTCTTGGTTTTCCAAGAAACCAAAGAAGAACCCAAGGAAACACAATACCCTGAAAGAGATCTCGAGCTAAAAGCACAAGTAGCCCAGTCAGCATCTGTGTAAGCATGAAGAACCAATTCTGTTGCAACAGGATAAAACAAACCAATATCCAAAGAGCCCTTCAAGTACCTCACAACATGCATAGCAGCAGCAAGATGTGGCTCTCTAGGAGCACTTACAAATTGGCTCAAATGTTGTGTAGCATATGACAAGTTAGGTCTTGTCATATTGAGATAAAGTAACCTGCCAACAAGTCTGCGATAAACCTTTGGATCAGGAATCAATTCCCCTTGATCAATAGACAATTTCAGACCTTTAGACAAAGGGAAAGGAGCAGCCTTGCATCCAAACATCCCAGTATCCTTCAAGATATCTATAATGTACTTCCTCTGATTTAAAAGAGTACCTGCATCTGATCTTGCAACTTCAATACCAAGGAAGTATCTGATATCACCAAGGTCCTTTATTGTAAAAGCAGAGTGTAGAGCTGCCTTTGTGGCATCAATCTCAGTCAAAGAAGTACCAGCCAGCAACAAATCATCAACATACACTAATGCAACTGTAATGTTGACAGAATCAATCTTGAAAAACATGGAATAATCTCTCTTAGATTGAACATATCCCTTACTTAGAAGCAACTTAGTCAATTCAACATTCCACTATCTAGAGGCTTGCTTTAGACCATAAAGAGATCGCTTAAGTTTGCAAACCTGATTGGGAGAAGAAACTTTGTAACCTGGAGGAGGTTTCATATAAACTTCTTCATCTAAGAAACCATGCAAGAAAGCATTGTTAATATCCAATTGCTTAATGAACCATTTCTGAGAAGTAGCCACAGCTATGAGAGTTCTCACAGAAGCAAACTTTGCAACTGGAGAAAAGGTATGCTTGTAATCCTTACCCTCTATTTGAGTAAAGCCTTTAGCAACCAACCGTGCCTTATATCTTTCCACTGATCCATCAGGGCGAAATTTCACTTTGAAAACCCATTTACTGCCAATAGCTGTCTGAGAAGGAGGTAACTCAACCATTTCCCAAGTACTATTTTCTTCCAATGCTTGCAACTCTTTGTTCATGGCCTGTATCCAATTTGGATCCTTCATGGCTTGATGATATGAAGCAGGCTCATAAACTTTCATGACATTACACAAGGAAGCTTGGTAATCAGTAGAATAAGCTTGCAGATTTGAATGAGTTACTAAAAAAGAAACAGACATAGAAGGATCTTTATGTATTGAAGGACATAAAAAATCCTGAAAACGAGTTGGTGGATTTATAGGACGAGTAGACCTTCTAACAACAGGTGGTTTAGGAGGAACAATGGGAATAGAAGGAAAAGAATCATCAGAGGTAGCTGAATCATCTATGACAGCATTATCATCATTGCTAAAATGTGGAGTAATATCTCCAGAAATATCATGCTGAGGAATAGCAGAATTTGGAGTAACTGGTGGTGAAAGATGTTCAGGATGTGAAGGAATAGAAGGTGTTGAAAAGTTAGGAAGAAAAATAGCATCATCATGTAAGGCAGGATTAACAAGAGGTAGCATAGGTGGTGGAGAATCAGGTGTAGACTCAAAATTTAAGAATGGGAAAGAGGTTTCTTGAAAAATAACATCTCTGCTTACCAAGAAACTCTGTGTATCTAAGTCATAAAGCTTATAAGCTTTCTGAGCAAAAGGATACCCCACAAGAACATACTTCCTAGCCTTGGAACCAAACTTCTCTGAATTCTTCTGTAAAGCATAACACATACACCCTATAACACGCAGATGATCTTAATCTGGCAATTTCTTGAGCAACAACTCATAAGGAATAACACCATTCAGAACAGATGAAGGCATAAGATTGATGAGATATGTGGCAGCCAAAATACACTCACCCCAGAATTTGATTGGAAAACCAGCTTGGAAACGTATAGCACGAGCTGTCTCAAGTAAATGTCTATGCTTGCGTTCAACTCTTCCATTTTGTTGTGGATTTCCTGGCACAGATTTCTGATGCACAATACCCTTAGCAGCAAAAAAATCTTGACATTTGTGATTGACAAATTCTGTTCCATTATCACTCCTTATAACCTTGACCTGAGAATCAAACTGTTTCTCCACAAGAGCAACAAAATTGACAAGCAATTGATACACCATATCCTTTGAAACCAGCAAATATGTCCAAGTCACACGGCTGTAATCATCAAGTATTGTTAAGAAATACTTGTAACCACCAATACTAGGATGCCTATAAGGCCCCCAAAGATCAATATGAACCAAACCAAATAAAGCAGAAGCAACTGAATCACTGCATGTATATGGTAATTTGTGATGCTTTGAAAGCACACAAGGTTCACAATGAAAAGGTTCAACAAAATCAACATTTGACAACTTCAACTGTTTCAAATTGGCCAAACTAATGTGACCAAGACGAGCATGTAAAACAGTCAAATCTAGTTTCTTGACAGAATGAACTGGAGCAAACAAATTCTCCTTATTACAAACAGGTAAAACTGAAGACAAAACATGTGAAGACTTCGAAACTTCACCAGCAACATCTGTGGTCTTTACTCTATACAAGCCTCCAACTCTATCTCATGAGGCTTGTAAAACCTTAGTTGAAAGGTCCTGTAAATAGCAACCTTCCTTAGTAAACAAAGCAACAATATCACCATCATCAATCAACTTAGAGACTAAGAGCAAATTATGTCGAAACTTTGGCACAAACAACACTGATTTGAGAACAATATTTCTGCTTAACACAACATTCCCAACCTTATGAACCTGTTTGATAGAACCATCAGGTAAACCTACCATAATAGGTCGATGTAATGACTTAAAAGACTGAAACATAGACTGATTGTAGCACATATGGTCTGTAGCCCCAGTATCCACAACCCAATCACAACCATCAAAGTCTGTATGAGCATGCAAAGCACTAAGAGTAAAGCAAGTACCTGCAAAACTGGCATTGCAATCCACCTTGTCTTTTCCTTTCATGACTCTAAGAACCTCCTGGCAAACAGCATTGACAAGAGACGCATCATAACCAGCAGAAGTACTAGCATTGTTACCTTAATTTCTTGGAAAACTCTGCAACTTTGTGATCCAATGGAGACTCCCCTTGAAACATCACATTTGAAGCAGATTTCTGAGAAGCCATCTTTTCTTTGAATTCTTTATACCACTCAAGATAACCATGGAGTTTAAAACAAGACTCCATCAAGTGACCTTTTTCCTTGCAATAATCACACTTTCTATCCATCTTCTGTCTCTTATAATCATTATAATCCTTCTTAGAAGATTGATCATTAGAGAACTGTGGAAAAGACTGCTTAAACTCACCAGTAGATGGAGCATTAGCAGGTTGAGAAAACTGCAAATTATGATTGCCAGAAAATTGACCAGAAAATGAACCACTGCCTTTCTGATTTCCAGAATAAAACCTCTTAGCAGCTAAGGCGTTCATATCAGTGGAATTAGACTCACTAGCAAGCTTCTTTTGAAATTCATACTGATGAACCATATTAAAAGCTTGATTCACAGAAGGTAAAGGCTCAGAAGACAGAATTTGACCCCTAAGATGCTCATAAGAGTCATTCAATCCCATCAGAAACTGCATTATCTTTTCTTCATAATCATCATCCACAATACGCTTAATCAAAGAGCAAACACACTGCTTAAAAGCACCACATTCACAAATTGGCACATGCTTGACAGATGCAATTTCATCCCAGAAGTACTTCATCTTAGCATAATATTCCACAACAGGAAAATTCTCTTGCTTCAAATTAGTAAGATCACGCTTTAATTGATAAAGAAGAGGTCGATTAAGCTGAGCGTACCTCTCTGTAAGTTCACGCCACAGATCCTTAGCAGATTCAACATAGATCAAGCCTTGCGCGATCTTAGGACTCATAGAAGCAAGAATCCAACATCTGACCATATAATCAGCTCGAATCCATCTATGCAAGTCATCAGAACCTTCAGCTGGCTTAGCAGTAGCGCCTGTCACGAAACCTTGCTTGTACTTAGCACCAAGAGCAAGCTTCAGTAAGCGGCTCCAATTTGTGAAATTCGTGCCATCAAAATGCATAGGAGTAAGCTGTGCACCAGGATGATCAGAATTTGACAGATACAGAGGATCATCAGTTGAATTGAGACGAAATCGCTCATATTCATCAAACTTCCGAAGCTTGGAAGTAACCTCCTCTTCCAAATTCACTTGAGGAGGAAGATTTCCATCACGATTCGCCACATCATCGGTAACACCACCAGGATTCGCCATGAATCAGAAGAAAAGAAGCAGGAAAAACTCAAAGGAAATCGGAAATCCCGAATTAGGTCAAGAAAACACAAACTCTCACAGAAGAGAGAAAACGAAATGGAATACACTCGCAATGGGAAAAGGAACACAACAGGAAGCAAAGAAACCACAAGATCGAGCTATGGATGGCTCTGATACCATGTGAAGCGGAAGCTCAGGTAACAGAAATCATGGAGAACGAAAGAGAAAACAGACGAAATTGAGAGAATTTTCTCTGTATTGGATTAGTTGTATTAAGTGTCTTACAAGCTACAACTCGCTTTTATACTACAAGTTAGTTCTAACTAACCAACTAGCGGCTAACTAACTCTAGTTAGTTTCTAACGCTAACAAACTCTAACAAACAGAGTTCTAAAGCTAACAACTAATATTTACATTTCATCAATATTGAAAACGAGATCGATCATTCGTCGATTTATGAGTACGTACGTGATAATCCCCTGGCCGGCCCTATTCAATGAACAACCGAAGTCAAGTGTAAGTTGATCGATGTTTAATCAGCAAGGTAGGTATTACTAATGCTAATTAATAATTATGAAGTGCAATTAAGGTCAGATTGTCATGATAGCTAGAGTCCCGACGGATGATCGAGAGCATGAGGTTACCCAAAGTATTTTAAAATAATAAAATCTGACTATCTAATCCGATCCAACCGGAAATTTTAGGATTAATTATTTTTACACATTTAAATCCAAAACCCGGAATAAACTAGATTAAATTGACTCGAATTCACTTGGGTTGTAATATTAAATCCGTTGGATTGTCCCAATTTAGTAGATTTAGAGAATATTGAAAATTTATATTAGTAGTTTTTATTATGAGAAATCATGATAAAATATAGTATGATTATTGTTTGGGGTGGAAATTGTGGAATAATACAATAAACTTGTCGGAGGAAATATTCATCTTAGTTAACCTTTTTTTTAATTGAAGAGCTTGATAGATTAAAGTTGTAAATCCCATATTAAATTATGTGTTAGGTTGAAAAAATAACAAAACATCCTAAGATTTTATATTTTTGGGAATTTTAACTTCCTTCATTTGTAGGAATTGGAATTACCAAAACCCTATAGTAAATTTCAATTTCCCTATTATTCATGTACAATCTTAACTTTCATTTAAACACCCGGGTTTAAAATTCAATCGAACACATGTTTTTTTAAATCCGTGGAATTTCATATCATAGCTTCAATTTTCAAATATATCTATAATTTGTCTGAAAAGAACTTCAAAATTTTCAAAATTCGAGTCAAAGTTGTGTATGACACAATGGGATATAACTAGTATAGCTAGTATAATTTACGAGAAATAACTTTATACGAATAGTATTTGCTACATGTAAATAAACAAACCTAGAGATTTACGCTTATAAGATTATAAAAAGGGATCTAATCAATAAGGCTTACGCATAAGAAAATTGGATCTTCCTTTTGGAAGTATCGTACTTACCACAATTGACGAATTGAGATTGTTATAATATAGCCAAATTGTTTGATATAATTAAAAACCAAAACCAATAATCTATCACACATCTAAAATATAATAAATAGTCTTAGTACATAAGTATATTAATTTTTCATCCTACTAACATTGATTTGTATGTTTATATGATAGTGTTTAAATGACGGTAAAATGGGTCATTTCAATGCAATTCAATGAAAAACACTAAAATCAAAATGAAATGCTTTTATTTTTTTTTTGGTAGAAGGAGATGCGGTACTCTCCTTCTACCAAAAAAATAAAATGAAATGCTTTTATTGGATTGCAACTGCATCCGTCAAATCTTAACTCAACCCGACAATCCGACCCGTCAAAAAAAGTATGGGTTAAAACCTGATTTGAAATTTATGGCTCAAAGTACGACTCGACCTATTCGACCCAATCACTAATGTGTTGAAACCCGGGAGGCATTAGATCGATTTCAAATATTGTTTAACATATAAAAATATATAAGATGTTGAATAATATAATTTATTTTATTATTAAAATATACATATTAATATTATATCATTAAAAATATTATATAATTTTAATAATTTTTAAAAGGTCTGAAAATTTAATTTTCTCGACCCATTAGGTTGACCAGACTAAACCCAAAACGATCGAATCCTTAAATTTTAACAACCATAACCAAACCATTTTTCAGCCCAACTCGATTGATCCATTTGACATGTTTTATCATATAATACAATTAAAACAATGACATATTATATAATACTATATAATAGTCTAGTAATAATGATGATATATATAATGGAATGTAATTGAATGCATTTAATGGCAAAAAAATACAAACTTACATGTAAGTTAGATAGGATAGATAATATATAATCACATATTATAAAATAATGAATTAAAATGGGGGCAATTAATGATAAAAAGTTCAAGCTTTAAATGTAGGTTAGATAATAATGATAAATACATATGTAAAATATATAAGGTAGATAATATATAATGACATAATAACATATATACTATAGCATATGAAAGAATGAATTAAAGTGCACAATTAATGCCAAAAGTTCCAACTTTACTAATAGGTTAGATTGTCAATTGATTTTAAGATGAAACACAGACACTATGGGACTTATGTATCGGACTTATATTTGCCTCGATTAGGAAGGGTGTTCTCTTAAGAAAGTGTGTGGCAAACCCAATGTACTACAAAAGGGTATAGACGTTTTTTTCCTAATCCTTCGTAGAGTAAAAAGAGAAATAGACTCGACCATAGATATATAGAAGACAAGGTGAGTGTGTGATTAATTTTGACGATGATTCTTTAGCTAAAAGGAACTACAACGATGATTCTTCATAGGGTTTTGCTTGAGATTAGGGTTGCAGAAACTCATTTGTAATGCTAGGAGTTTGACGATTCTAATAACAAAGAAGTTTAAATTTTTTTTTTTTTTTAAATTTAAGGAATAGTTTATAAAAGAGGTAGTCCATTTAAAATTCTCTAAGGTACACATTTACTCACACTACTTGAAAATAGGCTCAATCTTGACACTTTTTGATCGACGTTTTGCTATAGTGTCGCCCGGAATTGGCAAGCGCATTGCATATATCGACGCTTTTATTGAGATATTTAAGTGTTGCAAAATCGAGAAGCTTTTTCATGTCACAAGTGGTACGTAAATAAAGTGTCAAATGACAAGCTAGTGGACCTATCGTAAGACTCCTTTATAGGGAGTAGTAAAAAAAACTTTTCATTTATTAGTTAATCATCGTCTTTTACCTTTACACTTATAAATTGTTAACAATTGCTCACAAACATGTTTGCGATCCAACAGACAATTTTGGTTTGCGTCATGACGTTTGATTTATCGGGCTAACCAACCTTAAGATAAATTTGTGGACCATAAGACATATTAGTATATCACGTACGTACTGAGCTTGCTAGCTTTTAATATGTATATGATAATGATATTAAGAGGTAATAAGCAGCACATTCACGATTCATATATGTGAACTCAAGAATTATGAATTCACTCCGTATTACAATTACAATGTCGAATAATTCATCATATTTAAAAGAAAAGTGGTACTATCTAGCTAATCTTATTTATTTACGACTTTTGCCTAGCTAGTAAGCACCCCAATTATTGATCGACAGCTTACAACGTTTAACAACAAGGGAAGAAAGTGCATTTTCATAATCTACACATGCATGAGCTAACGATATGGCACACTTGAGGAGTAAAATCTCTGCATCAAATTACCGAACACATGCAATACTCGCCACACATCTCGTTCCCATGTAACAAGTCCACGATCCCATGATCACCTTGTATTTGTTCTTCAAGTGTTAGCTCAGCATGATTCGACATGTCGAACCCTGCCACTTCTTCTCGAAGGCTACCACAAGCGTCGTACAAGGTAAAACTGTCACTGGAGCCATACGTGGAGTTGCTATACATAGCAGATGTCTCATCATTAGATGTGTTGGAATGCGAGTAACTAAATGTCTCACTAGGGTTTGGATAAAAGGAAGGGTCGTGATTTAAATGGTTAACTTTATCCACGGTGAGCCACTCCTCAAAGAAAATCCTAGGCAATGATGATGCACTTTGGTAGCTCCTTTTAGGGACGTTTTGTTCAAGTAGTTGCGATGATGATGATCCTTCTCTTGACACTAGGGATTCAAAACTCGAGACTCTGGCTACAGAAACCGAAGGTGTTTGTTCGTTTGGTTGTCCTTCTATCGATGCAGACTCCAACTTCTTTTTTAAGTATGAGTGCCAATGGTTCTTGATCTCGTTATCTGTCCTTCCGGGCAAGTGTTGTGCAATCTGAGACCACCTAATTGATTGCAAACACGAATACGATATAGATCAAAAACATTGTATGCTAAGATGTATGATTGTAAACGTACATTGCATGTGAAGTGTGGTGAAAACATCGTATACGAATAAGTTTGACGAAACAAAAAAAATTGAACATATAAGTTTGGTAACGAGCTACTTCTCGTATGTACTAGCTAGTCTAGTGAGAGTAGCTTACTTGTTTCCTAAGGTACCATGTAGGGTTAGGATTGTTTCCTCTTCTTGAGGGGTGAAAAGGCCACGCTTTAACCCCGGCCTCAAGTAATTGATCCACCTCAGTCTACAACTCTTGCCATTTCTTTCTAGTCCTGTATTCATAAAATAATGTTAAGATATGTATCATATCATATGTATGTTGGTATGTAGTATGTACCAATTTTTTTAGTTAAAGATTCCAAAAAGAACATAATATAGTGGTATATTTGTCAACCTCTCTACTACTTGTATACGCTAAAATTCTACTTAATTTTGACAAAATAGTAGGTAGATTTGTCGGTTTTAAGTTAAAATAAAATATGTGCGCAATGTAGCCGGCTCCGTGCTCTTTCAAATGCATACGTGTCCCAATACTTTGCAAATTAAGCTTTTTGATTTTTGTCTAATTTTCATTGCAAATGAGACACATTTTATTAAAAATGAAGTATTAGGTAATAGTCATCATATCAACTATCATTGATGTATTGTTCTTGAGAAGTAGCAATATGACCAGTTCCATCTAAAACCATAATTTGTGCTTTCATGACAAAATATAAAGGAAGAAAATCAAGTAGACTAAATAAGATCGAGTACTAGACAAGCCTGATTAATCAAGAGGTTAAAAGAAATCGCCATAGCCGGACTTATATTTCATATAGACTAAATTATTGGATTTATGTCGAACAAACCTAATAACTCGAGAGAGCGTTACATAGAAAACGACTCACCGGCTGCAGTAGGAATGGAGCTCCAACATCCATGGCCATGGCGGAGAATGTAGCTTCGAAGCCTTTTGTCTTCCTCGGGCGACCATAGCCCTTTCCTATGCTTTACCTTTGGTTTATCACATGGATTTCTCCCCATTTTTGGTCTTAGAGAAGAGACCTATCAATGAAATAATGAATGGAAGAAATCAAAGAAGAAGACTTGACAGATTATTGAGCTCAAAGCAATGAACTTGGAGAAAGAATATCATTTATAGGGTGAGGTTTTATTGATTTTTCCCTCTTTAAATATCTTCGATTTTTTTAAAAAAATGATCGTACAATTATTACTTATTATAATCATCGGAAGATAACAAAGTCTAATGTCCCTACAATATACAAATTAATGTCAATACTATATATTTAGACCAAAACAAAAGTGGAGATTCGGTGAGAGAAACAAAGAAAAATAAAAATCAGATGCCAACCTCTCCCCATTATAATATTGCAAATGATGTCAAGAACTTTAAATATTGTTCATATTTTCTTATGTAATTATTTTTTTAAAAAAAAAGGCACTAACCGCGCTACTTATCAGTATGAATTATGAAAGCCATTTTTTCCATATGGGTAAAGCAAATTGTCTTGTTAAAATAATATTCAAATGACAAATTACGTACAATTAATTACATCGATCAAATAGATTTATACATATAATTTTTGTTAGGTGGGTGAAAGACGATTGCTAGATAAAACAAAATCTTACTTTAAAAATTACTCATTCATTATTAAGCTAAGTTTAGTTGTCTAGGTAAGCATTACCTAACTGGAGTAGTTAGTTAGTTATCCTAGGTAATTAATAAATTCATGACTTCTCAATTTTGTAATCAATCAATATCAATATCATCAATATATATATATATTATAAAAGCCGACCGTTTTCGAGCCACCACGTTAATTCTGGCCCCACCAGATATTTAACCAAAATAATTTGTAAAGTCTTTTAATGAAATACCATAATTTTGCTACATAAATTTTCAATCTTTTAACTAATTACCTTATCAACAATATCTATCCATACAATATCTAGCCAAAAAAATTGAGATTCTGGCCCCACCAAATATTTAACCAAAATAATTAAATTGAAAGCGAAGAGAGAAACTACAAATTAAATTAACTTTTATCGTATTCTTACAAACTTTATGGAGTATTATCAGATTAGTCAACCAAGTTAAATTCGGGAACATTCATAAAATCTCAAACCAATAGGCTCCAACGCTAAGTAAATGTAGTAGTGCCAAATAGCTATACCAGATATTTTTCTTGCCTATTGTATTTGATTAGTCAACCAAGTTAAATTCGGGAACATTCATAAAATCTATCTTTACAATTTTCTTGTATAGAAGATACATATTAATTAACTTATCTTTTCAATTACCATTTTAATCTATTTGTGTAAGAAGTAATATAACAATTTCGAATTTAATAAACAATTAATTGAAAAAACATGATTCTAATATATATCTTGAATTTTCGAAATATAATTACTATGAACTAATTTATGTAAAAGATACATTCAAATTTTTGAATTTTGGTAAGATATTCTATCTTTTTTAATACATCAATTTATTGAAAAACATGATTCTAATATATATCTTCAATTTTCGAAATGTAATTACTATGAACTAATTATATTTGATTTACTTAATTAAATTTAGAATTTTTAAGATAAAATTTTAAATTATTTTTTAATAGAATGACTAATTTTGTTACTTTATTCTTTGATTTACTTGTATAAATTTAGCATTTTTAAGCTTAAGTTAATTATTTTCTGTATTTACATGATTAACTATATTTTCTTACCCATTATATATGATTTTGTTTGTATCTTGATAACAACTTTGATTTTTTAGCCAAATAAATATTTTGATTTATATCTTGATAACATACATCTTTTTCATAATTTATACTTATTTAGAAAATAATCCCACATTTTTTCTCAAATCATACAAACACCCCTTATTTTCCTAATACAAACATACAAGTGATCGTTTTTGAACCACTACATTAATTTTGATTCTACCTCATATATAAAAAAAACTAATTTTTATTATTCGCATTATATAGGGTTTTCCTATTGAATTTCTTCTTATCTACTAATAAGAAAAAACTTTTGTCAATTATTAATTCTTAAAGCATTACAAGAAAAAATCTTTCACAAACAAATTAAGAAAAATCTATGATCATTGGATTCAAATTATTTCTTTAATACAAGTAAATTTGTGGTTTCTGACATTTTCTATTAAAATTTTATAAACTTTATCAATTTATTAGTTGATGAATTTTTAAAATTATTTTTAAATTTATGTTAGTCGTTATTAGTATATGATAAAAGTTGTAAGTAAAATATCAAATTATATTCTTATAATCAAGTTTTATAATATATATATAAATGAGTGAAAAAATTATGTCTTATATATATTAAAACTTATATAATGTTTACCATATAAGTATTTAATTATGAAATATATAATTTTATTTTAATGTTTTTAAGTAAAATAGTCGTGCATGGCACGACAGGTTAAGCTAGTTGGCATTAATCTCTACAACCTTTCAAGTTTTGAGTTGGACTTTTTGTTTGAAAAGTGGGAGTAGTAGCAAATAGACTTAATTAAGGGAAAAGTTAATTAACTATTATGAAATATTGTGGTATCTACCAATGATCAATTAACTTGACTGGTTGACATCCCATAAAAAGCTTGGCGTTTGGTGATCGAGTGCTCCTTTTAATTTAATAATTTATTCATATAACTAATTACCTATACTATTGGTGGATTTGTCGCTACGTACGTCTTTTAATTAATGGAACTTAGGTGCTATGTTAATGTTATAACAGTTGGATCTCTCAACTCTGCCCATATGACCGAAAACTCTGACCTATACGTTTTAGGTTTGGAACCAAAATTTAGACCGAAACCAAACTCACTTAATTCGTGGTTGAGTTGAAATATGAACCCCGACATGCTGGATTGATTCGATTTATTATATAGGCAGAATAAATAAAATTTATTTTAAATATTAGAAAAAATGACTCAAAATAATCTCAAGTTTAAAAATCACCATCATCGATATGCACTATCGTAATAGTAATAAAAAAACGGCTCGAAATTATTTTCCAACGCGTTTTCCAGCTGAACCGATGATGTGATGGTCGAAAATATTTTAAACAAGTCTAAAATATTAAGTTGCTATGTCAAATTTATGATTGATAGATCATCGATTCCGTCAGAATACTCGTCGGAAAATGATTTAAGATTTTTTTGGTTATTATTGCGATAGTTCGTACTTCGTACCAATGATAATGATTTTTAAATTTGAGATTATTTTTGGTTGAAAATTGATACTTTAAATTATTTTGAGTCATTTTTCCTAAATACTATGATATATATTTTATTATAAAAAAGCTGTGAAAATAATATTTTACCAAATAATATTTAGTTATAATATTATTTTAATAATCATAAAAAAGTTGACATTCTTAACCCGTTGATAAATCCGAACCCACACGATAAGCTACCATGATCCAACCCAGCTTGACCTGCAACCCGATTGACCCAAACTCACATTCAACCCAAACTCGAAAGACCGAACTTGAATTCGAACCGTTTGACAGGTCTAGACTAAATGTCATCTAAAGTATGAGAAGAAGATGAGGAAAAAGAATGTCACTCTAGAAAAAATGGAACTAGAAAGAGCAACAATCCGATAACATGAAAAAAAACCGAAAGCAGGATGGGTGAAGATTAATTTTGATGGATCTAAATTAGAAACAGAATCAACTTCCAGCGGTTTCATCATAAGAGACCAATACTAAATAGTGTTGCATATGGGAACATCTCAACATCGATACAATTTGGTCCTGCAAAATGAAGCTCGAACCCTTAAAGAAGGCATCATGGAAGCAAAAAAGAGGGGATCTCGAAAAATTGTAATTGAATGTGATATATTTGCAGTTATTAATGCATCTCATGAGTCGGGAAAATGTTCATGGGAAATCTAAATGTGTAATAACCCTCTATTTTCCGTAAAGGGTAAAAATGTAATTTTACCTTTACATTGTAGCAAAAACATTAATAATAAGTTGTTATTAATATTTATCAAAATAATAACCCTTGCTCATATTATAAATTAAATCATATAAATAATGTCATGATAATACAAGTGTTAGTAGTATAAAATCAAGAGTAATAATCAATTATATTAAAGATAAAGATAATTTTTATAACAAGTTATGTACAAATGTATTAAAGATAAAGATATGTACAAATAATATCAGTTATGTACAAATATGTTAAGGATAATTTTTATAACATAAAAATATAATATAAGTGGGCAATTGCATGTCATAAGGGCATATTTGCTACTTTTGAAAGTTTGGGCCATTTCCGAACCCTTCTTCTCCAAAACCCCCATTTTCGATCTCAAGTTTCATTCGAGCAATTCGAGCTCGTTTCTCAACGAAAATTGAATCCGAAAGAGGCTATGGAATCCTCATGAAACCCTCTTCCATATTCCTTCATCAATTGTAGAATTCAGCTGCGTTGTCATCGTTGAAATCCAAGTCGAAACTGACCTAGGATTCGTGTATGTGGTTCGAATCCCGGCCAAATTCAAGCAAATTGAGAAATGGAATTAATGTGGGCTGTATTATAGACGAAGGGAAGGATAAGGAGGAGTTCCACGTCAGTCTAATTGGAGATAAGATCGATTTAATTCGATCGGATTGAATCGAATTAAAGTGTGGGTGTTTAATGCTCTTAAGATTCGAATATTCACGGAATTATGCCAAATCGAGCCTCAAATCGCAACTATAAATTGGGGCTTTCTTCATCATTCGATAACACATCCCTAAACGCTCCAAAATCTCCCAAGAATCGTCCGGAACCGCTCCGAATCGAGCCGGAAATCGGCGTTTTCAACCTCAGCCCTGTTTTCGCGCAGTCCACTTCGACGGCCTTGTTCTTCCTCGTCCGGCCACCAAACCCGACGCCGTAACCTCCTGAGTATTCCCGTCGTTCCCTTCTTTCCAGATTTGTTCTCGGAGCCGCCTACCATTGTCGGACGCCACTGCTAGGATCCGTTAATTCGTTACCGAAGATATAAGTCTTTGTCATCCCCCATTCCGTCGAGTTATTTTCTTCAAGCTTCGATTTCAAGGCAAGTGGATTTGGTTCTTTTATGCATATGTTTTAATGTGATTTATACGTAAATCATGTTATCTTTAATGGTTGGGAACTAATTGTTTGAATAAAATGAACATAGGATTTTATTGCATAGATTTAACGACTGTTATTCCTAGTATATCGTAGGATGCGCTAGTCAAACTAGGCCTCGATGTGTGTGTGGACGTAAGTGCCACGTTGTTTGGTAGTTGTACGTAAATTTATATAACTGTTAATCTCACCGGGCAGAGGGAGTACTCCCTGGTGTAAGGTCATGACCAAGGCTGCCTCAATCGCCGAGGGGTCGTATAAGGCGTAATGTCACATAAGGCGCAATGCCACTTAAGGCGTAATGCCACTTAAGGCGCAATGCCACTTAATTGGGACTAAGTGCCCATACCCATGTTAACATACCTTAATAAGTCAAGTGTAATTCTCTGTGTGTTTAAGAAACAATAAAAATAAGTGCGTATGTGCACATTAAATCAGTTTCGTCTTCGTACTCAACGAAGACACCTAAAGTACAATCTTTGTGTGGTAATACGTTCCCAACAATCTTGCATCAAAGTTTTATCAGGAATATCACCTATCGTTTTCAAAGTCATACTCGTTTTCCGTGGAAGTGTGTAGTTGCTAGATCGTAGCCCGGCTTTCACTCGGGGTTCGACATCAGCTGCTACTCACTCTCACGAACCGAACCACCTTCAAAACCCCTCTTGCTTAGTCTGTCACAAGACTAACCGACCACTCTTTTTCCCTTGCATGGTCGGCTGGTGTCAACCGTATTTCCGTTGCGGCACATCAGTGGTGGAGTCGACATCAAAGACTGAAGAAGAGGACACATTGAGGATCTTGCTCACTCTTCATTCCGCACTATAAGTCTTAAGTTTTATTGGGTTGAGTTCCTTGTCTTGTTAGGACCAATCGAACTAATCTCAATTTTGATTATGTAATAGAACTTCTATCAATTTGAGAATTCTAATAAACTTTAATTCCGCATTTAAAGTTCTGGTTTGTTATCTTAATACTGTAAAGCCTAGGGTGACTTTGGGTGTTAAACCTAAGGTTACTGGCGGTAATATCCCTACGTAAAAATTGGGGTGTTACAAAATGCTAATCTCAGACATATGTTTGTTAATACACAAGCTTGAGATGATAAACATTTTCATGGGCTTAATACATCAAGAGATCCCTATACTTTAACGTTTTTCCCAACAGATCCCTCTACTTAAAAATGTTCTATTAGACCCCTCTACTAATATGAATTTGTTTTATTGAACCCCTCATCACTAATCATTTGTTACGTAAAAAATCGAACAGTGACTTGACTCTCATAATTAATGACTAATCATTATATTAACCCATTTTATATCACATACGACTTCACTAGCTATATAAACAACGTATGATAACATAATATATCTTATACGGTGGTTCATTTTCTGTATTGAGCATATCTTATTGCCGTAATTATGACTAACAGAGTCTGATGTGGCTTAAAATTGGATTACATGACGATTACTCATCAATTATAGGAGCCAAGTCAGCATGTGTTTGTTTTATGTAACAAAAGATCAATGATGGGGAGTTTAATAGAACAAATATAATTGAGTAGAAGGGTCTAATAGAATATTTTTAAATAGAGGGGTTTGTTGGGAAAAAACATTAAAATACAGGGGTCTCCTGATGTATTAAGCCATTTTTCTTGTGGGTATGGAGTATAATTCAGTGGTCGATAAAATCGCTAGCTTAACCACGAACATCCTATCATTTCTATCATGAGCCGTACAGAACTTAACATTCTCATCCACCTAGATGCTCTAAGCCATCCCCTAAAGGAGATCTAACAAACCAAATCAGGTTTATGATGAAACTTGTCCATCATATAAGTACATGAGTTACTCCTTATATTACCAATTGTTTTTAGGATGAAATCACATGAACTTATGTATTGAGTCTAGCATGCATCAATACATGTACCAATGTTTAGTCTGGGTCTTGACTTTGGTTTATTGGGCTACATAGCACGCCTTAAGACATGAGACGTCAAGTACAACTGACATATTGTAGGTCTAGCTAGGCAATTGTACTCGAGGGTACGTATTAAGATGAATGCAACCAGGGACGGACCTATTCAAGGCCCCCATTGAGATTTCCAAAAAAATAAAAAATAAATTAAAATAGCCAAAACAACTAGTGTGCCTTCTCCAATAACCCCCACCAGATTAGAGACACCAGTATGTTTCATTATTTGATTTTTTTGTTTGATTTTTCTTTTTGCTTAGATTAGGATTAAGTTAGGATTTGTTTTTAGTTTTAATTATTAAAGACCGAGAGAATGAAAGCTATTGAATGAATTATCTACAGATTTAGGGTTTTTTTGTTTGATTTTGAGAGAATAAAGAGATTTTTTTTTCGGAATGAAGAAAATTTACGATATTTTGCCCCCTCTGGGGTAAATTCCTGTGTCCGCTACTGAATGTAACTTATCCTACATTGAGATTTATGATGAAACTCGCTCACTATATAAGTACATGCATGAATTACTCTTATTAAAAATTGGTATAAGATGGAACACGCCGATAGACGTACTTATATGCTATGTGTATTACCCGACGTTTGTACCTCACATAAGATATGGCCTACCTACTTTAACCATTTTCTTCCTCTTGTGTTACTTTGAGTATTATTTACCTCTTTAACACTTTGTTTAACCTTTGAGCATTTTTTTATGACTAGCTTAGATCTCTGGTTATAGTACTCAAAGAGATCCGGTTGATTATTCTTTTTTGGATTTTCAGTTTATATGTCATTTTCTTTTCTACATAACAATCTATATATCTATATCTATATATATATAAAAGTTAAGCGGTGTCCCCATTAAATGCTCCAATTTAGTGTTGGATGCAATCCTACATATATAATCATCATTATGAAAATTAAAATCCAAGAAACATCATTAGCATAGTGGTAGTGGTGTTGCCCCCCATAGGTCTAAGGTTCAAAACTCTGTGGCAACACAATGTTTTGAAACAAATACCAATAATAAATTTTCTGATTCTTTTTTTCCCATTATCGAAAATCTTAATTAATTTCTTGAAATGATCTAAAATTAATTTACCAATAATAAAATAAGGCTAATTTATAATAATGTTTTCATCCATCACTATAAATACATTAAAAAGATAAATTGACTATTTATATTCATTTTTAGTATTTTTTATTTTATTCTTATTATATAATATTATAATAAGATATTTTGTTTTTATAGGTCCCTAAAGTATGCCATACAAGTATGTTAGATACTATTAATTTGTATTCATGATATTTATTATATTTGATCATCATTATAAATTAAATTAGATGACAAAGTTAGACTTACAATAATGCAAGTATAAAAACAAATTGGAGAAATTTCATATATATACATATGCATTCATATAGGATGACAATTTCCATACTAAATTTGTTAGTTAGTAATTGAAAACTAAAAAGATGACATATAAAATAAATTAGAATTCTTCATCGATGGCCGAAAAAATTAAAAATCTTTATATTTGTCTTAAGTTATAAAATATATTATATCTATTATATAATAATATTGGTTGAAACGATAGAAAAATAATAAACTTCTAACATTACAAATTAAATAAAATTACTTAAAATAGAAAGAAATAAAAAATGCTCTGTGCATAACACAGGAAATCACGCTAGTTATATGTAAAACAGTGCACACTTTGACCCTGATCCCTTCACCCTTTTCTCTTTGTCATGGAAAAAGAACCCCTCCATGGAAGCCCATTCACTTGCTTCCTTCGGACCTGTGCAATTATTTGTGCTTCTTTGTACCGATTCTTCACCAAAATTCTCATAAAGAACAATCTCGAACCAGATTTGGCCAACCATTTACCCAAGAGGCTGAATGTTCCCAATTACGAAAATCCTAGGTCTCTTACACCTATGAACCTACCAAAAGAGAGAAATTCCAAATCAATTAGCAGATCTGGGGCAAATCTTGGCAAGAAAAATGAAAGTTGGTGTGAGAAAGCCAACAAATCGAAGACATCAGTTGCTCTATTGAAGTTGATGGCTGAGGCAGCCCCATGGGCGGACAACCTTCACGAACAACATACATGGAGTTGAGCGAGTGCAAACAACCCAAACCCTTATGTAGGGAGGAAGGAGCGGGCGACGAATGGAATCTCCAATGGTGGGTCTCAGCTAGGGAGCCCGTCACAAAGATCAATAGGTGCAATCCATTTTTCTTTCAAGTTTGAAACATAGAATGAACAAATACTTTTGAGTAAATTTGATGTATACGTAGTGAGACTAGTGGGGGCTCGGACCACCACTAGTCGCCTAACTATCTACATCTTGGAACCCTCCTACTCTAAAATTCCCAAATTTGACCATTGCACCGACGAGAAATCCTATTATGAACAAGAATCAAAGGGGAAAACCCACCCTGATAGAAAACGTATCTTGAACAACTTTCGATTGAACAACTCGTTGTTAAACAAATTGACCAAGAGCATACCATAGTCGAGGAGACCCTAAATGGTGATGCTCACCTGATTCAAAAATTTACGACTTCCTTTGGATCCAAAGAGGGCAAAAACAAAGACAAAACTAAAATGATATGAATTCTTGATCTTTTGATTTGAAAATTTTGGCAAAATTGTTTGTACTTTATTTGCGTATAAGTTTTTGAAGAGCAAAAGCTTTGTTGGTATTTTTCGGATCGAGTTGTGCTAGGTCAGGTTGCTTGGTGCTTGGGGCCTCTGAAGATCCTTCATCTCGGTGGAGGGAACGCCAGTTGTCCATTTCGCACACCCCATGGGTCCACTTGATGCCTGCGACACTAAGTTTTCGTTAGTGCTTGACTCACCCCGAATCCAATCTTTTTGCTCTTGTTTTTTGAGAATTTGTGCTATCCTTAGTACATTCTATCTGCCTTGTGGGGCTTTTTTCGACCCATCTAGCCTTTATCGGCTGTCGTTTAACGGCCTCTCGGACTACCAAATTTATTTGGTACTCCAAATTCTTAAAAAATATGTAAAACAGTGCACACATTTTTCTTGCCATTTAAAATAACTGAATTATTGAAACCTTAATTAATTTAATTTTCCGATATCTAACAAAAAAGAGCAATGATCGAGAATCACACTACGTACAAAATATTTGTCTGCTTATGTCACTGTAATTTGTATTTTATTTTTATGGTTTATAATCATTAATTATGATTATCTTTAATCAAACGATTAAACCTTAAAATAATACCAAAGGCGGTTGATTCGAATTTCGGAAATTTCGCCCGGTGCCCTCCAGATTAAGCCAATTTCGTGAGGTATCCTAAAACTTTTTAAAATTCGCGTGATGACCCTGAACTATTGAAAAGTTTTGTTTCGTAACCCACCGTTAGCTTCTGCCCAATTTTGGGTAAAATATAAGATATATACATTTTATTTTCTTTTATAATATGGACTGTATCAAACAGCCCCACGAGGAAGACCGACGGAGAACAACGCTCTTCTTGCTTGGTGGTTCCATTCGAACAGCCCCATGAATGAATCTTTCTCTTCCTGGAGCTCTTCTCTTTTCTTTTCTATGGTCGAAGACCGAGAGAGAACAACTTAGCAAAAGACCATGATGAAGGAATCTTACCACGGAGGCGATGAGGAGAACGACGGCGGATTCGGACAACCCCGATGGCATTCACAAACCTGTTGAGGGATGAAGGGTGAAAGTGGTCTTCTTCAATGGCTACTAAGGTTTGAAATTTATTGTTTCAATCGTCAATTCCAACAATTCTATGTTTTCAATGACTAGGGTATCAAAAATGGAAAGATCTGTCAATTTAGGGTTTCGAAAGTGCTTATGAATATGAAATTGATATTGGTGTTTTGAATTATAGATCATTTAGGGAGTTTTGGTTGACTGTCTTTAATTGAAAAGTAATCCCTTATATATATAAAGTTCCTGCATTGAAGAAAGATGGTGATTTTGAGTGGAAGCTGTGGAAAGACGGTGTTCTTGAGATTGATTGATGGAGTTGGTAACTATGGATAAGGATACATATCAACTTTTAATCTCAACACCATTCTTGTAGCTAATTAGATATGATTGTTCTGGTTTATAAGAAAGGCTAATTTTAGCTTTTTGATTGCATTTGTATCTCTGTAGTGAGAATATGATATATAGAAGTTCTATTATTGTTGGAATTTATATGCATCATCAGATCCATAGAGGGCTCCTAAACATTTGACAATGTATTTCTCGTGAGGTTTCATTGAACGATACGATGTCTTAGAAGCACCGATGTTTTGATAATTGCAAGTGAGGCAGTTGTTGCTTGTTAATTTTAGCCTATTAGCTTAACGGGAAAGCAATGTGTCATACACATCGATGTGGGTTCGAATCCCATATAGGCTACAAAATCTATGTGTTTGCTTATTGTTTGGCTTTTTACTTGCTCAAAAGGTTGAGTCTTTGAATGAAGAAGAAGCTGAAATCTGCATAAAACTTGCATTGCTTTGCATTTTAACCTCTTATCCCCAAAATGTAGTTTTGGTCTCTAGTATGTGCACTTGAATGATCTAGCTTCTGCACTTTATGGATTCTTGCTGTGAATTTTTGTTAAAAAAATGTCAGATGATATGCTAGTACCCTTCTCTTCCAACTCTTCAAATCAATTTGAAAATTCCCTGCCTAGTAAAATTGCCAACCTTGAATCTCGTTTGGCTGGCAAGGTTTCTAACCCGTTGGCTGGTCCTGCACGGTCTACCAAGATATCTTCTTCCTCTGCTAAATTTGGTGCTTCAGAGTGCTTGGCAGGATCTGCTTCTTCTAGTGATTCATATGACGATGTGAGTTTATTACTAGAGATACACATACAGTTACTTTACTATTAACATGATGCTCATCTCATGGCTAAATCTTTATCAGTGCTTGATCTATGGGCATATATATGCTTGATTGTGGTGAAAGTGGATTTGTTTACTATAAAACCGTGTTAACCTTAGAAGTTTTCTTTCATATTTCTTTTCCTTTTTTTTTACAATCCAAATTTAACGTGAACGGATTAAATTTAACAGTATGAGTATGAGGTGAAATACTTCTAATTATGAGGGTTACCATGCGAAATTTAAAATCTCAGTGGGTACCACGTGAAATTGGCTTAACCTTGAGGGTACCACGTGAAATTTCCGTTCTAATTTTATGGACTTGACCCTCAACTAAAAAAAAATCAATTATACTCATAATTAAACATTTAAACTCAATTACAATTAATAATCATTTTGATCAATATAACTGTCGGCATGAATATAAACAAACTTTAGCACATACTCCGTATTAGTATTCCACGTACGACCAAAAGAGAAGAAGTCCTCCAATGAATTTAATTGCTTGTCATGTTTATAGAAGGATATATTTTTTTTCAAGAAAAGGAAGTTATAAAATTTTAAAAAAACATACTCCCTCCGTCCCCGATAACTTGTCCGCCTTTCCTTTTCGGTTGTTCCCAAAACTTTGTCCACCTCCATTTCTTTCCATTTATATCACTTCTTTTTTACACTCATTATCCAACTTTCTCCTCAACTTTATCACTTTTTTCAATAAAATTACAAAACTATCCCCACTCTTTTCACATCACCTATCAACTTTATTACCCTTTTCATCAACTTTATCCCTTTTTTCATATCACCTATCAAATTTTATCACTTTTTTCACATCACCTATCAAACTTTATCACTTTTTTCACATCACCTATCAAACTCTACCACTTTCATTAATCCGCGTGCAAATCTACTTTACGGACAAGTTATCGGGGACGGAGGGAGTATCATAATATTGAAAACCATAATATTTTATTAAAATGTCAACAATCAACTCATTCATCGGTCCTGTCCAATAGATTTATGAAGTAAAACTTCACCGTGGACTTTGCGGACTACATGTATACGTAGGCGTGTACGTGTATAGAGCACGTACATCAACAACATTCATTGATCATTTAACTCTTTATTTTGCAATATTTTGGCTTTAATCAGATAGAGAAACGCTCTCTTTCCCCATGACACCCCCGCTACCTTGCCCCCTTCTCCCAGTTCATGAACAGTATCCAAGAGCCAACCCTAGGTTTCAAATCTCAGCCCAAATCTGTCTAATTTTGATCCTCTCATACCCACAAATCCAAAATAATGATGAGAAATCCCCTCTTGAAGAACCAATTAGCCAAATTTCGCCCCATAACCTTGTAATCTCTCGTCTGCTCGATGAGGAACGCCAACAAATTCTGGCAAAGAGGGGTTTCCAAGGCGGGTATGGCCCGACGGGGCTGAGCTTCCCTCTTCTAAGAAAGCGAGGCAAGAAGCGACGGGTCCTCTTGCTCATGGAGCCGCGTGCGATCTGGCGGCTAGGGTTGGTGAGACTGCGCTACTGTTCAAAGTCGATTAGCGGAAGAACGTCTAGGGTGGTTCCACAACAGCGAGTGACGGGGCTGTCCGGGGCAAATCAATTTAAGGAAGACCGACGAGAAGGGGTTCAAACTCTTCTCTGCGTTCACCATAATGGGCAACGAAAACCGGCATGGAACAGGTCGTGTCCCTCCTCTTTGTTCATTGCTTATTTTGATTGGGATGACTATGGGTGCTGGGTTGTTGACTGGAAATTGAAAATTTGGGGAGCCTATCCCCCCTGTAATCTCTATTTTAAGCTGAAACCTTCAATTTTAAAGAACCTTATGGTAAGCCCCCTGCTGAAAAGGCAATCTTTGTGTATGAAGAAATTCTCTAAAGAACAACTTCAACCAATACCTACCATGGTCGTTGCGACCTTAAAGGGTAGGGATAGTAAGAAGCCTTTTGAGGCTGACTATTTTGGAGCTGACTATTTAAGAACCAAGAAAGATAGAGATAGAACTAAAGACAAAATTGACAGGATAACACTCTTACACAGCTTGTTAGGGGTCTGGCTAAACATGTTTCAGCTTAAAGAATTGTTTCTATATGCATGTGTGATTGGTAACTCCATACAATGCTGTACCATACTAGTTTGTCAAGAATATGGCTCTTATGAAAATAGAGAAAGAATCCTAGACGATGAGTGCTGGAACTGGATAGGAATCCGATCTGTGTTGATCTTTGAACTGTCGCTTTGTATGTTAAATTATCTGATAGTATTTGTTAAAGAATGGGGAATTTATATGATCAATGGATGGATCTTGCTTTACTACGTTCATCCTAAGTGCAGGCCATTGCGAAATCAAGAAAATATATGTTGTGTTTGTGTGCTATTTGCCTTGAATAAATTGGATAGAGAGTATATCATGATTTGTTCAAAAAGTTGTGAATCTAGACTGAATTGGTGTTTGTTTAAAAAGAAATGTATGGAAAACAGGAAAGTGTATAAAGGAGGGTTTTTGCTCTATTGGAGGACTCTAAGCATGTGGTGTTGTCAGTGTTGTTGTGTATCATGTATGCAGGAAATAAGAAGTTGCTCTAACCCTCAGCCCCTACAGGAAAATGATAAATATGGGGTTATGGTCTACTGGTTTACTCTAAGCACGTGTTGTTGTTGTATTTTGATTACACAGGAATTGAAAAGGTCCCCTTATTCACAACCATTACAAGAAGTATGGAAATGTGTTCAGCAAGACAGTACAGACAGAAAAATCTCTCTGAAATGGGGATTCATCAGATTATACAGCTGGCAAATAAGGTGGAACACAAGATTAGGTTGTGTGGTTAAAGTGCATCTTGTATTTGAGTCACTGCATAGATACGCAGGGTGCATACAAGACCATGTAAATAAATGTGGGATTTCTAGATGTCAATGTTGCATCCTCACTGTCTTATACTTGGTGGCATTTGATGAAACTGATTTATCAATGGAGTATGAAAGAGTATTCCAAAGGATAAATAAAGACCTCCTAAACGTGGAAGAGAAAGCACATCAAGCAAGAAGCCGTAGCAAAATGAACCAACTCATGGAGAAAGATTGTAACAACAAGTGTGGATGTTTAAGCTCATGTCTAAATTGTCAAATTGCCCTTCTAGGAAATGATGTAAACGATATGTTAAGAATGTACAAGATTGACTATCTTAATAATGATCACATATGCTGGAACCGTTTGTTAAACAAGTGTGACATGAGGTGTAATCGTATTTTAGGACATGTAAACAGGTTAGAAAGAATGTGGGTTTTCCAAAACCGGCAAGTCAAAGATCAACACAGAATTTGCAATGTCAGTACAAATGATAAGGTATTCTATCAGCGAACAAAATTGAGCAATGGTGTTTGGCAATTATTCCATAGCCCCCAAGAAGAAAGACTATGTAAATATTTGCAAACCAAACTATTACGGAAACAACTAAGAATGATGATTGACGAAATAAGCAAAGGTCGTAACCAACTCAGAGGAGTTGTTGACCACTCGTATAAAAATAGATATAAATGAAAGTCGCTTTATGGAATAGCAGAGGAATGGGAAGAAAATCGTTCTGGCCTGAAATCGATTTGTTCTGTAAAATTGAGCAAATCCACATAATGGCTATAGTGGAAACGAAAATAGACAAACTTCCAAGTGATCAAGTATGGAGACGTGCAGGCTTTGACAATATTGCATGGTCTCCTGCTGAAGGTAGAGCAGGAGGCATATGTGTAATGTGGAAAGAGCACCAACTCACTAGCGAAACTATTGAAATCATGATTCATAAGCCGAGATACATTATAATGAAGCATGTTAACCTTATAACAGGGTGGGTTTTTGCTTTATGTTTTTTGTATGCGCCTCCGAACGAGGCCCAGAAAGATAGTTTTTGGACAGAATTTATTAACTGTGCACTAGGAATTGACATTCCCGTGTTCGTCATAGGTGATTTAAATGAAATACAAGAAATTGGCGATAAAAAAGGAGGTTGTATTCCTACAACCAATAGATTTGAACGACTTTGGCATTTAAAAGACACTTGTAACCTACATGACATTCCGACCACAGGGAACAAATACACCTGGAGAAAGAATAAAACGGAAATCGAAAACATTTATGAAAAGCTAGATCGAGTATTGGTTAGTGACAACATGCTACAACAATTCCCAGGAATCCGAACTCACAATCATGCTTTCACAACATCTGATCATTGTAAAATATCAGCCGATATTACGAACGCCAACATAAGGAAAGCGGCACCGTTTAAGATGGAAAAGATGTGGCTAATGAGAAAAGACTATCGAAATGTGGTCAAACAAACCTGGAGAACTTGCTTCCAAGGGTCGTTCATGTTTCAGCTCATGAAGAAAACTCAACTGCTTAAAGCACACACAAAACAATGGAAAAGAAAGTCATTTGGAAATACATTTCAGCAACTACGAGAGATTGAGGACACCCTCTTGGATTTGCAACAAAGGATTATTGAATCTCCACAACCAGCGCTCGTCCAGAAGCAAATCCAGTTCCTACGAAAGAAGGAATGTATTCTCCAGTTCCATAAAGCATACTGGAAGCAAAGGGCAAAGACAAAGCATGTAAAATTATCTGATTCAAACTCAGGATATTTCCATAAAATAGCATCGGGAAGGCGAAACCATAAAACTATCAAGATAATCACACTGGGTGATGGTACCCAAATAGTAGGCGAAGAAAACATTTGTCGCGAAATCAGAAATGATTTCTACAGGCGGTATAAGAAGCAACAGATAAACACAGCTACCCTAGAGGAGTACATGACACTTATTGACAAAGAAATAACAGATGAAGATAATAGTAGTTTGACTAGGCCAGTAACGAATGAAGAAATCAAAAATAGTGTCTTTCGAATTGGCTCAGATAAATCTCCTGGACCGGATGGCATGACGGCAGAATTCTACAAAAAGTATTGGGACATTGTTGGCCCATCAGTAATAAAAGCAGTCAAAGGATTTTTCCACTCTGGAAGGATCCTAAAGCAAAGCAACCATACGTTTATATCGCTACTCCCGAAAAATGCCAATCCATCGACAACTAACCATTATAGGCCTATTAGCTTATGTACAACGATATACAAAATCATAGCTAAGATTCTAACAGAAAGATTGAAAAAGGTAATGCCCAAAATCATTTACCCGCTCCAAGGGGCCTTTGTAGCTGGAAGAACAATTCAAGATAACGTCCTCATAGCACATGAAAATTTCCACTCCATTAGAGGAAGTCAAGCAAAGGAAGGATGGATGGCAGTAAAACTAGATATGGAAAAAACTTATGACAGGGTTGATTGGGAATCTCTCTTCCGTATCCTACACAAATTTGGTTTTGACGATAAATTCATAGGATGGGTTAAGGAGTGTATAAGCACGGTATCCTTTTCAGTCTTGGTTAACAATGGACCTACTATGCCATTTACACCGGAACGAGGAATCAGACAAGGAGACCCTTTGTCGCCTTATCTGTTTGTCATTGCAGCAGAAATCCTGGCCCGTAAACTTCAGAAGGTAAGTGAGGGGCCGAAATCTCTTATAGGATTCCCGATAACTAGAGGGCGTATGAGGATACCGTTTTTAGCATTCGCAGATGATATTATCATATTTGCTAAAGGCAACCAAAGTACATGTAATCAAATGAAGCGGATTATCGAAGACTATTGTGCAGCTACAGGACAAAAAGTAAACTATCACAAATCAGCATTTCACACCTCAAAGAAAGTGGGGAACCAGCAAAAACAAAGTATCAAACAAACATTGGGGATAAGCTCTATGGAGAACCTAGAAAAATACCTAGGATGTCCGATTATTAATGGCAGAATGAATAAAGAATGCTTCCAGGACACGATTGGGAAGGCCCAAAAGCAACTAACAAAATGAAAAGCTAATACGCTATCTCAAGAAGGTCGAACAGTGTTAATCCGATCAAACCTTTCCGCAAAACCAAACTATATCATGCAAAGTTTCATGCTACCAAAACATGTAAATGACGAACTGGATGCCATAAATAGAACGTTTCTTTGGAATAAAGACAGGCAATATAAGCCCCTTGTTGGATGGGATCGAATATGTAAACCTAAGGCATATGGGGGCCTGGGTATTAGGAAAGCAGAGGATATGAACAAAGCACTCCAGATGAAACTGTTATGGAAAATACTCACAGAACAAGACAATATCTGGGTGCGGATAGTTAAGGAAAAGTACTTAAGAGGAAACTCGCTATCAGATTATAAAACGAAGTCAAAAAGTTCATGGCAGTGGAAGCAGCTGATGAAATTAAAGCCAGAATTTGAGGGAGGCTTAAGATGGCAAATAGGGAATGGTCAGACGATCAGGTTTTGGAAGGATAGTTGGATTACAAACGGGCCACTTGTTGAATGGGCAGTATCAAATGAAGTTGTCAACATGGAAACCAAAGTCGATCAATTCATATCTAGAGATAAAAATTGGAAAACAAATGAACTACAACAAGTTCTCCCTTGCGAAGTGGTGGAAGAAATACTGAGAGTCCCGATCCCTGAAAATGGAATTGACGATAAGCTGATATGGGCACCAAGTAGGAACGGGTGGTACTCCACAGACTCGGCAATAAAACTTATAACGAAGGAAGAAACCCTGACACCAAGTCCCAACGCTTGGATCTGGAAGCTGGATACGTACCCCAAAGTGAAGAATTTCCTCTGGAAAATTGACATGAACGGTCTGCCCACTAAACAAAGACTCAGTGAAAAACAGGTTGTGGTGCCCCAAGGTTGCCTCATGTGCAACGCTATTCACGAGGACACGACTCATTTACTGACTCAATGTCCGCATACACTAGCAATAATAAAGAGCATAAATACAAATACAGAACAGATAATCAAAGAACACACTCCATTACAAACGAACCCAAGAAACATCCTATGCGAACTGAATAACAAATTACGGAAGGAGGAGATTACTGAGCTAGCAGTGGCCTGGTGGGGTATATGGCACCAAAGAAATAAGATACTTTTCCAACAAACAGCAAATGAACCCATACAAGACCTTAGCCTATACATCCAGAACCAACTGGCACAATGGAAACAAGCGAAGCAATGGAACGAGGATGAAGAAAAAGATGTTCACAGGAGCACTAAATCAAGAGGCAGGTCACAAAATAAAATGGATATATGGAAAAAGCCATCTCAGGGGTATGTAAAACTGAATTTTGATGGATCCAAGCTTAGCAATGGGAATGCTTCAGGAGGCTCGATAATAAGGGACGAATATGGAAAACCGCTTAACGGAACAACTAGAATATACGGAAAAGTGTCGGTGTTATTAGCGGAAGCAATGGCGCTATGGGATGGTGTAAGGAAGGCCAGACAATTGGGCATTAGGAAACTCGAGGTGGAGGGGGATAACGTGACAGTTATCAGAGCTATAACAGGACAGAATCGCTGCCCATGGGAAATTGAAAGAATTATTACAGACACCCTCGTCTCCCTCAGGGGTTTCGAGTCAGTCCGCATCTTTCATGGGAGTAGGCACTGTAATTCTGTGGCCGACAAAATTGCCTTCTTGGGCCACAGCCTCTCATGGGAAACTATTTGGAACCATCACGAGCTTCTTGCTCTCATCCGAAAGGATGCACTAGGAATCCCGCCCTAGAGCGAGATCCTAATTTCCACCGAGTCAAAAAAAAAAAAAAAAAAACTCTTTATTTTGCAGTTAGAACTTATAATAATCTCTAGATCTCTAGATGTGGAACTTGATAACATAAAACTCCATAATTTCCTTTTTTTTTGGTCTCAACTCCATAATTTCCTTAAAAAGACCGTAGCACCCTGATGTATATATCGTCGTACACGTATATATAGGCGCGCCCAAAGAACATATATTAGTTAGATAGATAGATCGAAGAAGTAATTAGCAAAGTGCAATTACCGTAAACCAAATCAAAAGATAACAGATATAGTTAACAACAAATGAAGTACAAGAAGCCCATGCCACTTATTAAGCAAAATCACGAAGCTATTACAAAGTACAAGAAGAAGTGATGGAACATTTTTATTCAACAACGTACGTACGTGCGTACAAGACATGCATGTATGGTGCATCAATGGTGCTATGCATTTGGAACTTATATAATACACTTCTAACAAGACAATCTTCACTTTTCTACAAATAACTTTGGTCGTCATGAGCGACCCATGCATAACAACACAATGTGCATGCATGACATTATGGCAACAAGCTTACTAGGCCGGAAGCTTGATGGTTAGATCAAGATGCGTCGCCATGAGCCAGACCACGGTGAGCAGCTCACCGCCGTTGCCGAGTTGTTGGACATGAGTCCTCCCCCGGCAACGCCCTGCAGCATAGAACAAAAGATCTATCCATATCTCACTCATTATCTCCTCCGATTGTTCAGTCGGTTCAAGCTTGTTCACAATATAGGATGCCAACTCCGAAATCAAGTGTACTGATCCTTCCTCATCATTCTTCCCTTGTCTTTTTAAACGTTCTTCAATATGTTTCTTTTGCTGATCAAGCGCATCTTGTTCATCCTGTTCCGTAGCGCTCTCGTCGCTTTTCAGACTCTGGAATTTCGGATTCTTGGATACCTCTTCCTTGATCTTTTTCAAGCGGGAGGCCGAGGCTCCTCTGGTAGGAGAAGACGTCCAATTCGAGTGTCTTATCGAAGGAGTCAGGATTCTCCGGCGAGTCTGAGGCCGGTAAGTAGTCGAATCGGCAGGGGCCAGGGGGTCGTGATAGAGTTGATGGAGATCTGGCCGCAACTCAACGCCTCTCGTAGAGTTTGAATGGAGGCTCGCGAGGTGGTAGATCTGGCCGGTGGCGAAGCCATGGCGGAGATCTGGAGGTTTCTGGCCGAGTCGCCATCGGAATGGAGATAGCCTCGGAATGGAGATCGACTCGGACGAAATGTCGGGCGTGAAAATGGTGAGCGCTTTTTTTTTTATTTTGAAAGAAATGTGGGTATAATAGAGGTGGTAAATCTGAGCTATTGGATCCGTTAGATCGGACGGTGGAGATCTATTTCTATTTCTCACCACAATAATTCTTCCTACATGACTCTTTCTCTATTAACATTATACCCTTATATGAATAAAAAAATTCAAGCGTTTTTTTGATAACTTATTAATTTTTCCTTATTAGTTAGTTTATGTTTTTGTCATTATTAAATCTTGAACAATAGTGAATAAACTTTCACATATATTAATAATATACTCCCTCCGTCCCAAAATGTTTGTCCCTTTTCCTTCACAAATTACAAAGGAAAAGGGACATACATTTTGGGACGGAGGGAGTACTAAATAATAATATAAATATGAAAAATTGAATAGAATTATTTTAGAATTAACATTGTATTAATAAAAGTACATATATAGGTCAATAGGTTCGGACTCTGGTTTTCGAGTTTGGATTATAAATTCTCGAGTTAAAAACGGATTAGTATCAAACTTCAATCTCGAATAGGTTAATTCGAATTTATATTACATTACCCGTACATGGTACGGGATTTGTACTAAGTTCATTGATCATTTAACTCTTTATTTTGCAGTTACAACTTATAATAATCTCTAGATCTCTAGATGTCGAACTTGATAACACAACTCCCCATAATTTCCTTTTTTTTTGGGGTCTTAACTCCATAATTTCCTTAAAAAGACCGTAGCACCCTGATGTATATATCGTCGCGCGCCCAAAGAACATAAATTAGTTAGATAGATTTTTTTTTTTTATCAAACGGAGAGGACCGCTCTCCTATATATTAAACAGGGGAGTTTACATAGCTAGGGCGGGAAGAGGCCACTCCCACAACATCTTCCCGTAACAGCCCTTTAATACACTCTAGTGGTTCCGCCAAAATGCACAAGCCTACTGGGTACCTATGCCCCAAACAAGCCAACCCGTCAGCGACCCGGTTAGCCTCCCTAAGTACATGTCGGACTTGGACTGTCCAGTTCCGACCTAATAAGCCATGGCAAGTCCTTACCAGGCTAACGCACGGGTGCATCCCTTGAACCCCATGCGTAATCATGTCCACCGCCGCCTGGGAGTCCAGCTCTAGTCGAATTCTTTTAAGTCCTCGCTCCCAAGCCAGCTCCAATCCTTGAATAGCTCCCCACAGTTCCGCTTCGATCCAAGATGTTAGTCGATAGGCTGCAATCGGCTCTACCAAAAATAATCAGCAGCACCCAAGGAGATTTTCTGAAGGGTCGAAGCATAAAACACAATATTGCGGTGTGTCAGGACATCGTAAAAAGCTATGGTAGAAGGAATGTTAGCCCGAGGTGCGCTTTAAAAAATTGATTTGAAGAAGGCTTACGATATGGTGGAGTGGGATTTTCTTTTGCAAATGATGGAGAGATTGGGGTTCCATCCAATTCTTATCAATTGGGTTAGGGAATGCCTGATCAATAGTCAGTTCACGATCAAAATAGGCAAGAGCTTTCATGGCCACATCAAGGGAAAGAGGGGACTCAGGCAGGGGGACCCGCTCTCCCCGTACCTATTTGTGATCGTCATGGAGTTCTTGAGCAGGGCGTTCACTAGGATGGCTAAAAATGGGGTTTACAAGTATCACCCGGGGTGTGTAAGAGCAGGGGTGTCGAGCATGTGTTTTGCTGATGATCTTTTTGTGTTCAGCCATGGTAGTATAAGATCAGCTGAAGCTGTGAAGGAAGTTTTGGATATGTTCAGTGCAGTCTCTGGCTTGGAGATAAACAAGGCAAAATCTAAAATCTTCTTTGCTGGGCTGAGTAGTTCGGATGCAGCTGAGATAGGCAACCTGCTGGGAATGGAAGAGGGTTCTCTCCCTGTCAAGTACCTTGGGGTACCGTAGAGTAGCATGAGACTGCAAAAGAGTGACTACGCGGGACTTTTAAGCAAGATAAGAGGCAGAATAAATTCATGGGCCTGCAGGCACCTTTCATTCGCGGGACGCCTTGAGGTGCTGAGGGCTGTGCTGATGGGAATCCTTTGCTACTGGTGCCAAATTTTCATCCTCCCAAATAACGTCATTAAAGAGATTACTAAGATCCTGCGTAATTTTTTGTGGAGCGGTTGTAGTGAGGGGAAGAAGGTCCCGATAGCTTGGAAGAAGGTTTGCCGCTCGAAGGATGAGGGAGGGCTGGGTTTGAAGGACATCAAGACTTGGAACAAAGCTAGCTTTGCTGGGCTCATATTTGACATCGTGGAGGGGGCTGCTGAAGGGTCTATATGGCACAAATGGGTGTCTAAAAATTATTTGAGGGCTGAAGGGTTTTGGGAGGTCAGATGTAAGCTTATAGCTAGCGCAGTCTGGCGAGCTGTCCTTCGCATAAGGGACGACTTGAAGGCGACTTTAGAGGCTGATCATGGGCCAGCTGTGCTGGTTGCTAGAAGGGGAAGTTTGGATGTGCAGGTTCTGTATGATAGCTGGAGAGCCAAGCACGATAAAAAAGATTGGAAGGGGCTGGTGTGGCATAAATTGAACACGCCTAGAATGGCTTTTCAGCTCTGGAAAGTAGTGTGTGGGGGTACCTTGACTAAATCAAAATTGTTAAGGGCTGGACTAGTGCAGGAGGACAGTTGTGTGCTTTGTAACTCCGGCCAGCAGGAAACTGAAAACCATTTATGGTTTACATGTAGTTACACTAGCTACGTGCTTCATGAAGTTCTCAAATGGGCCAAGATACGCAGGAGAACAAATAGCATTGAAGATTGGATTGAGCAAGCTAAGCCAATGAAGGGTAAGAAGTCTCTTAGATTTCTAATTTGGTGTGTGTGTCATAGTGTTGTTGTCTATAACACTTGGTATGCTAGGAATAGGCTCGTGTTTCACAACGAGCTAATGGAGAAGTCCAATTGTGTAAGTAAGAGTATCATGCTTTTTAGAAATTGCCTTAGAGCGAGATACAAGGCAAAGTCGAGAGCGGAGAGAAATCTCCTAGCAACTATAGATATCGGAGACGATGTAACTAACTAGCCTAGTGCTAGCAATTTTGTTCGGCCTCGTTTATGAATAAAATAACCCTTTTATTCAAAAAAAAAACAAAAAAAAAACAAATGAAGTACAAGAAGCCCATGCCACTTATTAAACAAAACTAGTATAAATCCCGTACCATGTACGGGTAAGGTAAATAAAATTTTAATTCTAAAATAATTCTATTCAATTTTTCACATTTATATTATTATTTCGTATATTATTAACATATGTGGAAGATTTTTTCACTATTCTTCAAGATTTAATAATGACAAAGACATATACTAATTTTTTTATTCATATAAGGACATAATGTTAAAAAAAATCAAGTTAGGAAAAAATCTTTAGATATCAAAAATTGGGTAAGCTATCAAGTAAATATGAGGAAATTGGATAAGATATCAAGTAGATAAATGAGTTATTTTTAGAAAATATAATGTAAAAAAATAAAATTATTATTTTATTCAGACTTGATGACATTTTTTACAGAGAGTTGGATTATGCTTTATATTGTATTATAGTAGATCACTAAGCTATTAGAAAGTACAAGAAGAAGTGATGGGACATTTTTATTCGACAACATACGTACGTGCGTACAAGACATGCATGCATGATGCATCTGCATACGTACGTGCCAATGGTGCCATGCATTTGGAACATATATAATAAACTTCTAACAAGACAATCTTCACTTTCCTATAAATAACTTTGGTCTTCATGACCGACCCATGCACAACAACAAATGTGCATGCATGACATTATGGCAACAAGCTTACTAGCTAGGCCGGAAGCTTGATGGTTAGATCAAGATGCGTCGCCATGAGCCAGACAACAGTGAGCAGCTCACCGCCGTTGCCGAGTTGTTGGACATGAGTCCTCCCCCGGCAACGCCCTGCAGCATACAACAAAAGATCTATCCATATCTCACTCATTATCTCCTCCGATTGTTCAGTCGGTTCAAGCTTGTTCACAATATAGGATGCCAACTCCGAAATCAAGTGCACTGATCCTTCCTCATCATTCTTCCCTTGTCTTTTTAAACGTTCTTCAATATGTTTCTTTTGCTGATCAAGCGCATCTTGTTCATCCTGTTCCGTAGCGCTCTCGTCGCTTTTCAGACTTTGGAATTTCGGATTCTTGGATACCTCTTCCTTGATTTTTTTCAAGTGTTGCGCCATATCCTCCATCGTCTTGTCGAGTTGAACTCCTTCCAATATCATGTTTTGTTGGTGAAAAAGGAGATACATCAAGTACTTGGAGAGTTGGTTGTTACATTTGCGAATGCGAGTGGTTGTCTCGTCATCTAGATCTTCCTCTAGTCTCACTTTCATCTTGTACGTGTAGAACAAGTGAGTCGTCGTATGCCAAATGATCAAGGCGTCAACCACCCCCAAACCCTTGCAGATCTGCTGAATTGCATTAGAAAATAGCTCTTTGTCGTCGTATCCCTCCTGGACATACTCGGCTAATACTCTAGACGGTTGCTTTTCGAGCATTTCATCCTCGGACCACGGCCGCTGCCAATGCAAGGCTCTAAGCTTAATGCATCGTAAGATATGTTCCTTCACTTCGTCACTCAACCTCACTCTCGAGACACCCTCTTCGCGTCCGAAGGCCTTGTCCCACCACTTGCGTAGCCAGCGAGACCCACAACAACGCCGTTGATAGTCCTTGTATTCGACCAAGTTGAATTGCTTCACGGACCCTGACCAACGCCGAAACAAGACAAAGCGCTTGGCCCATGTTTCATTCTTGGCCTTGAGCACCATGTTCAAGGCGGAAGCAACAAGGTGGGAGTCTCGACAAAGCTTAAGTAAGCGGTAGATCACCAGGTCGGAAAACACAAGCTTCAACATGGATACTAAGTCAAGAAAAACGCCACCGAAGAGCAAAGCATTTGTGAGCCTTACATCAACCTTTTCGTATCCGTGCTTATCCGCCATGACCCAGAGGAATAGCGCCGCTACTTCGCTAGCCAAAGAGACACCATGGAGAATCCGACCGGCTCTATCCTCTGTGATCGTCCAAATTTTTGTGTAGAAAAGACCATAGGCGAGGCCAAGCTCAGTTTCCATCTCAATGAAAGCTTGCTTTGGCTCTAGAGTATACAACTTTTCTCTATAGCTCAAAACCTCTCCGTCCGCTCTGATGGAGAGACCGCAAAACATGCCCTTGAACTTTTGAAACAGCTCATACGAGTTAGTCACCATTTCAACAGGCTTGATTGAGCTTTCAAAATAATAGTTGCGTCGAGGTCCGGGCATTGTTGGTTGTGCTTCTTTTCGGCTTCTTCTTTGAGCTATGGTCTCCCTCAGTGAATCCATTGAGCCTTCATAGAGGGCCAAGATCCTTCCAATGTACCGAGTGAAGGCAGCCACGAACACCAACAACGTCGGTGCCAAGAGTCGCTTTCTCGAGAGAGACCGAACAATGGCGATTATGGTTGCTCCGCCTTGAACGAGTATGTGCAACACGCTTCGATCCCATAGCTCGTTATCCTCCAACGAGAAGCCCGCGATGGTGTTGGGACCACCGATGTGCAAGAGCAAGAACGGTGCCCAAAACGAACGGATGTCGTACGTATCCTTGTCTTTGAGCCGGTTGATCGGGACAACGAGCCCGATGGCGTAGTATGCAGCCCAATCAGCGAGAAGGTAGACCAACCAGATCACCTTATGAACCCATGGCCTTGCGGTTTGAATCCTCAAAGAGGACCCAATGATCAACATACATTGTAGGGAGAAGCTGAAAAGGATGAAGCCTCTTAGATTCCATAGCTGCCAAAAGTATTGCAACAATTGGAGGGGCTTGTGTAAGTTGATCATGGTGCTCGATCGGAATGGTCGGATTAGCAATGATCGAGCTTGGAAAATATGAAGTTTGTGGTCTATTTTTAGGGTTTTAATTTCTTCAGGGCTATGAATGACTAGGAGGGTTGACCAAGTTGAAGTGTTTTGTTTAATAAATGTTGTTCTTGCATGACAAAATAACGGATTGAATATTTGCATTGATCTCAATTAAGCCAAAAAAAAGGAAAAAGAGTAGAGTAGATTGTAGAACAACATTCGTATTAAGTATTAACCCTTTAGTGAATTAAAGAATAGTATCAAACCTTTTTCCCGCACAAGTTTAGAATTGGCTTCTTCTTTTTTTTTATTCTTGATCGTGTTGTAAAAAACGTGATATTGGCTGCTTTCGTCTCTTTATATAATTTGTTCTACAAGTCGCCTCATCTCCGTCTTTTAAACCTCCCTCTGTTCAATCTCAGTCTCTTGGAGCGTGGAAACGAACGACCCAAGACCTAAACTAGAAGAAACATGTTTGAAAAGCCCATGTATAACTCTATAACTGAGATCTGGATTAGTAGGAGATTAAGGAGCCCAAATCTATACTGTCTATAGTATAAAGCGGAGACAAAGTCTTCACAAAAAATTGCGCCACGTGTCATATCTTTAATAAAATAGTCAACCGGGCCCTTGTGTATATAAAAAAACACTAATCACAATAGAAAGATAAATATATATGATTTGATAAACATAATCAACTAGGCCCTCCTCTTTATAAATTAGGTAGTTAGAATTTCATATAATCTTATCCCGTAAAAATTGCCGAAAATTTTGAATTATCCCTTACCAAGAATTAATTTTAATCTTCAGATAAATATTATTATTCAATAAAACGTGATATTTATCGTAAAGTAATTTTTGAACAAATCCGACTTATTTATATTATGAGTTGATTACTATTAATACGAAGATACATATTATGATCCTATATTTTTAACGTGATCATTGACGTTACATATCTAATTAAATTGAGTTTATAATCGCATTATCCGTACATGGTACGGGGGTTAAACTAGTTTAAGATAAAGTCGAAGAACCTAGATTTGAAGTAAAACACAAATTTAAGACAAAGCCCACTTTTTCCAAAAATATTAAGAAAAAAAAAATTCGAAAAAAAAAATAATGGAGGAAACTAGTGGATCGAGTGATGAAATGCAACCCAGATTTAGAAATTCAAACCTTAAAGTTAATTAAATGTATAAGATAAGCAATCCAAATTTAGAAATTAAAACCCAAAGAGAAAATGAATAAATCCGTTATAAAAAAGATTTAAATCACTAAATAACTAAAAAAACAAAGCTTTTTATAATACAATGCTTATTACATGCCTTAAGTACATAGATTAAAAAATCCGAATCTCTATTAAGGAACATGGATTATATTGTTTCCGTAAATATATTGCTAAATTGATAGTCTTATCGAAACTATATTTTCTCCTAAAACATATATATGTTTCCACTTCACCCATCATATCTTGGCTTGTTGCTCAAGTTCCTTACATCATTTTTGAACACATATGCTAGACTTCTCTTAGGAGTCTTAGCTCTCGTCCATTGTTCGTACAAAGTTCGTGTACCAATGGACTGATTCCACCACTTTTTACTTAAATATATAGTTGTTTACACGTATTAGTTTCTTAAGAGTTTGTCAATCACGAAAAAGTTTTTGGTAAGACAAAGACATTGTCACTGTCCTAACTCCTAACAATGACCATAAACTTAACCAAATCAATGTAGATCGAACAAAATTAAGAATAAAAGAGAACGTACTGGTCAATACATATAATTTCCCATCAACAACAAATTAAGTACAAAATCACGAAGCTATAACAAACATTTATTCAACCAACAACGTACAAGACATGCATGATGCACCTATCTACGTTCGTGGACGTACGTGTAATTAGACACTAGTGACTAGTACTATTTATTAGTTAGTTTTGGTCATGGACGACCAATCCAGCAGCTAATTAGTTGATTGATTAGCTAGTCTGCAGGAAGGTTGATGGTTAGATCAAGTTGTTTGGTCATGAGCCATGCCAGGGTGAGAAGCTCCCCGCCGCTGCCGAGTTGTTGGACGTGATTCCTTCCGCGGCTACACCCTGCAGCATACAACAAAAGATCTATCCATATCTCGCTCATTATGGCTTCCGTTTCCTCATTCCGTTCGAGCTTTTTGGCCATATACGATGCCAGCACCCGAACCAGGTCCATTAATCCCTCCCCACCTTTCACTGCTCCACCAGAACCGCCGCGGTCGAGAAAATGAGCAATATCCGACCTTTGGGTTTCCAAGGCATCTTGTTCTTCTTCTTCTTTAGACCGTTGCATCTCCGACAACTCGAATTCGGTCACCAGAATGTTCTTAAGACTCCCAGTCGTCGTCGCAGCTAGGCTTTGGTCCTTCATGTTGTTCAACTGCTGTCTCATATCATCCACCGTCATGTCAAGCTGGATCCCTTCCAATATCATCATGGGTTGGTGGAAGAGGAGATACATAAAGTACTCCGACAGCTGCCTGTTGCATTTACGAAAGATCGCCTTCTTATCTTCCTCGTCGAACTTGGTGGAGGCCGAGTAGAAGAAATGAGTCGTCATATGCCACATGATCAAGGTCCGAACGACCCCCAACCCCTTGCAAATCTGTTGCACTGCGTTCGCCATTAGCTCTCTGTCGTCGTACATCTCCAACACAAACCCGCCTAACGTTCCAGACCTTCCTTCTCTTTGCCTGCCTCTGACGTAGATGCTCCAGAAGATCAGATCTTTCACGTCATCGTCCAACTTGGCTATCGTCACACCCTCTTCACATCTACACACCCTGTCCCACAACTTGGACAATATGGGAATTTTATAGCAGCAGCCTCGTCCTTGCCCTTTGCTTTCTGTGATGTTGAATTGCTTAATGGATCCCGACCAACGACGGAACAAGACGCAGCGTTTCGCCCATCCATGCTCCTTGGCCGCGAGCGCCATGTTCAAGGCCGAAGCCACACACCCGGAACCGGAGCAGTGTCTTGACATGTGACAAATCGCCAAATCAGAAACCGCCAGCTTCAGAAGGGACACCACGTCAAGAACCACCCCACCCACAAGCAAAGCGTGTGTGATCTTGACATCAACCTTTTCGTACCCGTGCTTATTCCCCATTATCCACATCAACAGAGCGGCCACTTCGCTAGCCAGAGACACAAGGTGGAGTCTCCAGCCGTGTTTGTCCTCAACGATCGTCCATATCTTGGTGTAGAAAAGATCGTAGGCAAGCCCGAGCTCGATTTCCATCTCCATGACAGCTTACCGTGATGGTAGAGTCTGCAAATGTGCTCCAACCCTCTTGACTTCTTCATCTATGGTAACGGAGAGGCCGCAAAACGCGCCCTTGAACTTCTGAAACAACTCATACGAGCCGCTTGCAATGTCAAGCGGTTCGAGTGGGACTAGACTACTGCTACTATCATCACCTTGCACGGGTATTGCCATATTGACAACATGGTGGGCCTTCTTCCTAATGGACTCCCTCAATGATTCCAATGAGCCATTGCGGAGGGCCAAGATCCTGCCAGCATACCGAGTGATGGCAGCCACGAACACCAACAACGTCGGTGCCAATAGTCGTCTTTTTGAGAGAGACCGAACTATGGCGATCACTGTGGCTACCGCCTGAACAGCTATGTGCAGCGCGCTTCGGTCCCATAGCTCGTTGTCCTCCAACGAGAAACCTGCGATGGTGTTGGGACCACCGATATGCAAGAGCAAGAACGGGGCCCAAAACGAACGGATGTCGTACGTATCTGTGAAGCGGAAGCTCAGGTAACAGAAATCATGGAGAACGAAAGAGAAAACAGACGAAATTGAGAGAATTTTCTCTATATTGGATTAGTTGTGTTAAGTGTCTTACAAGCTACAACTCGCTTTTATACTACAAGTTAGTTCTAACTAACCAACTAGCGGCTAACTAACTCTAGTTAGTTTCTAACGCTAACAAACTCTAACAAACAGAGTTCTAAAGCTAACAACTAATATTTACATTTCATCAGCCCCCCCTCAAGTTGGACTTGGAGGAAGTGAGACAAGTCCCAACTTGGAAACCAGGAACTTGTGTTGATCTTCACCCAAGGCCTTAGTGAAGATATCTGCGAGCTGTAATGAGGAAGACACATGCTTTGTTTGGATGAAGCCCTCTTGCACCCTTTCTCGAATATAATGACAATCAATGTTAAGGTGCTTTGTCCTCTCGTGAAACACAGGATTTGCTGCAATATGCTGAGCAGCCTTGTTGTCACAATACATGACAATAGGCTTAGGAACATGAATGCACATATCACTGAGCAAACCTTCAATCCAAACAACTTCTCCAGCAGCTTTAGACATTGATCTATATTTTGATTCAGCTGAACTCTTGGTGACTGTTTTCTGCTTCTTGGTTTTCCAAGAAACCAAAGAAGAACCCAAGGAAACACAATACCCTGAAAGAGATCTCGAGCTAAAAGCACAAGTAGCCCAGTCAGCATCTGTGTAAGCATGAAGAACCAATTCTGTTGCAACAGGATAAAACAAACCAATATCCAAAGAGCCCTTCAAGTACCTCACAACATGCATAGCAGCAGCAAGATGTGGCTCTCTAGGAGCACTTACAAATTGGCTCAAATGTTGTGTAGCATATGACAAGTCAGGTCTTGTCATATTGAGATAAAGTAACCTGCCAACAAGTCTGCGATAAACCTCTGGATCAGGAATCAATTCCCCTTGATCAATAGACAATTTCAGACCTTTAGACAAAGGGAAAGGAGCAGCCTTGCATCCAAACATCCCAGTATCCTTCAAGATATCTATAATGTACTTCCTCTGATTTAAAAGAGTACCTGCATCGGATCTTGCAACTTCAATACCAAGGAAGTATCTGATATCACCAAGGTCCTTTATTGTAAAAGCAGAGTGTAGAGCTGCCTTTGTGGCATCAATCTCAGTCAAAGAAGTACCAGCCAGCAACAAATCATCAACATACACTAATGCAACTGTAATGTTGACAGAACCAATCTTGAAAAACATGGAATAATCTCTCTTAGATTGAACATATCCCTTACTTAGAAGCAACTTAGTCAATTCAACATTCCACTGTCTAGAGGCTTGCTTTAGACCATAAAGAGATCGCTTAAGTTTGCAAACCTGATTGGGAGAAGAAACTTTGTAACCTGGAGGAGGTTTCATATAAACTTCTTCATCTAAGAAACCATGCAAGAAAGCATTGTTAATATCCAATTGCTTAATGAACCATTTCTGAGAAGTAGCCACAGCTATGAGAGTTCTCACAGAAGCAAACTTTGCAACTGGAGAAAAGGTATGCTTGTAATCCTTACCCTCTATTTGAGTAAAGCCTTTAGCAACCAACCGTGCCTTATATCTTTCCACTGATCCATCAGGGCGAAATTTCACTTTGAAAACCCATTTACTGCCAATAGCTGTCTGAGAAGGAGGTAACTCAACCATTTCCCAAGTACAGTTTTCTTCCAATGCTTGCAACTCTTTGTTCATGGCCTGTATCCAATTTGGATCCTTCATGGCTTGATGATATGAAGCAGGCTCATAAACTTTCATGACATTACACAAGGAAGCTTGGTAATCAGTAGAATAAGCTTGCAGATTTGAATGAGTTACTAAAAAAGAAACAGACATAGAAGGATCTTTATGTATTGAAGGACATAAAAAATCCTGAAAACGAGTTGGTGGATTTATAGGACGAGTAGACCTTCTAACAACAGGTGGTTCAGGAGGAACAATGGGAATAGAAGGAAAAGAATCATCAGAGGTAGCTGAATCATCTATGACAGCATTATCATCATTGCTAAAATGTGGAGTAATATCTCCAGAAATATCATGCTGAGGAATAGCAGAATTTGGAGTAACTAGTGGTGAAAGATGTTCAGAATGTGAAGGAATAGAAGGTGTTTAAAAGTTAGGAAGAAAAATAGCATCATCATGTAAGGCAGGATTAACAAGAGGTAGCATAGGTGGTGGAGAATCAGGTGTAGACTCAGAATTTAAGAATGGGAAAGAGGTTTCTTGAAAAATAACATCTCTGCTTACCAAGAAACTCTGTGTATCTAAGTCATAAAGCTTATAAGCTTTCTGAGCAAAAGGATACCCCACAAGAACACACTTCCTAGCCTTGGAACCAAACTTGTCTGAATTCTTCTGTAAAGCATAACACAGACACCCTATAACACGCAGATGATCATAATCTGGCAATTTCTTGAGCAACAACTCATAAGGAATAGCACCATTCAGAACAGATGAAGGCATAAGATTGATGAGATATGTGGCAGCCAAAATACACTCACCCCAGAATTTGATTGGAAAACCAGCTTGGAAACGTATAGCACGAGCTGTCTCAAGCAAATGTCTATGCTTGCGTTCAACTCTTCCATTTTGTTGTGGATTTCCTGGCACAGATTTCTGATGCACAATACCCTTAGCAGCAAAAAAATCTTGACATTTGTGATTGACAAATTCTGTTCCATTATCACTCCTTATAACCTTGACCTGAGAATCAAACTGTTTCTCCACAAGAGCAACAAAATTGACAAGCAATTGATACACCATATCCTTCGAAACCAGCAAATATGTCCAAGTGACACGGCTGTAATCATCAAGTATTGTTAAGAAATACTTGTAACCACCAATACTAGGATGCCTATAAGGCCCCCAAAGATCAATATGAACCAAACTAAATAAAGCAGAAGCAACTGAATCACTACGTGTATATGGTAATTTGTGATGCTTTGAAAGCACACAAGGTTCACAATGAAAAGGTTCAACAAAATCAACATTTGACAACTTCAACTGTTTCAAATTGGCCAAACTAATGTGACCAAGACGAGCATGTAAAACAGTCAAATCTAGTTTCTTGACAGAATGAACTGGAGCAAACAAATTCTCCTTATTACAAACAGGTAAAACTGAAGACAAAACATGTGAAGACTTCAGAACTTCACCAGCAACATCTGTGGTCTTTACTCTATACAAGCCTCCAACTCTATCTCCTGAGGCTTGTAAAACCTTAGTTGAAAGGTCCTGTAAATAGCAACCTTCCTTAGTAAACAAAGCAACAATATCACCATCATCAATCAACTTAGAGACTGAGAGCAAATTATGTCGAAACTCTGGCACAAACAACACTGATTTGAGAACAATAATTCTGCTTAACACAACATTCCCAACCTTATGAACCTGTTTGATAGAACCATCAGGTAAACCTACCATAATAGGTCGCTGTAATGACTTAAAAGACTGAAACATAGACTGATTGTAGCACATATGGTCTGTAGCCCCAGTATCCACAACCCAATCACAACCATCAAAGTCTGTATGAGCATGCAAAGCACTAAGAGTAAAGCAAGTACCTGCAAAACTGGCATTGCAATCCACCTTGTCTTTTCCTTTCATGACTCTAAGAACCTCCTGGCAAACAGCATTGACAAGAGACGCATCATAACCAGCAGAAGTACTAGCATTGTTACCTTTCTTGGAAGACTCTGCAACTTTGTGATCCAATGGAGACTCCCCTTGAAACATCACATTTGAAGCAGATTTCTGAGAAGCCATCTTTTCTTTGAATTCTTTGTACCACTCAGGATAGCCATGGAGTTTAAAACAAGACTCCATCAAGTGACCTTTTTCCTTGCAATAATCACACTTTCTATCCATCTTCTGTCTCTTATAATCATTATAATCCTTCTTAGAAGATTGACCATTAGAGAACTGTGGAAAAGACTGCTTAAACTCACCAGTAGATGGAGCATTAGCAGGTTGAGAAAACTGCGAATTATGATTGCCAGAAAATTGACCAGAAAATGAACCACTGCCTTTCTGATTTCCAGAATAAAACCTCTTAGCAGCTAAGGCGTTCATATTCGTGGAATTAGACTCACTAGCAAGCTTCTTTTGAAATTCATACTGATGAACCATATTAAAAGCTTGATTCACAGAAGGTAAAGGCTCAGAAGACAGAATTTGACTCCTAAGATGCTCATAAGAGTCATTCAATCCCATTAGAAACTGCATTATCTTTTCTTCATAATCATCATCCACAATACGCTTAATCAAAGAGCAAACACACTGCTTAAAAGCACCACATTCACAAATTGGCACATGCTTGACAGATGCAATTTCATCCCAGAAGTACTTCATCTTAGCATAATATTCCACAACAGGCAAATTCTCTTGCTTCAAATTAGTAAGATCACGCTTTAATTGATAAAGAAGAGGTCGATTAAGCTGAGCGTACCTCTCTGTAAGTTCACGCCACAGATCCTTAGCAGATTCAACATAGATCAAGCCTTGCGCGATCTTAGGACTCATAGAAGCAAGAATCCAACATCTGACCATATAATCAGCTCGAATCCATCTATGCAAGTCATCAGAACCTTCAGCTGGCTTAGCAGTAGCGCCTGTCACGAAACCTTGCTTGTACTTAGCACCAAGAGCAAGCTTCACTAAGCGGCTCCAATTTGTGAAATTCGTGCCATCAAAATGCATAGGAGTAAGCTGTGCACCAGGATGATCAGAATTTGACAGATACAGAGGATCATCAGTTGAATTGAGACGAAATCGCTCATATTCATCAAACTTCCGAAGCTTGGAAGTAACCTCCTCTTCCAAATTCACTTGAGGAGGAAGATTTCCATCACGATTCGCCACATCATCGGTAACACCACCAGGATTCGCCATGAATCAGAAGAAAAGAAGCAGGAAAAACTCAAAAGAAATCGGAAATCCCGAATTAGGTCAAGAAAACATAAACTCTCACAGAAGAGAGAAAACGAAATGGAATACACTCGCAATGGGAAAAGGAACACAACAGGAAGCAAAGAAACCACAGGATCGAGCTATGGATGGCTCTGATACCATGTGAAGCGGAAGCTCAGGTAACAGAAATCATGGAGAACGAAAGAGAAAACAGACGAAATTGAGAGAATTTTCTCTGTATTGGATTAGTTGTGTCAAGTGTCTTACAAGCTACAACTCGCTTTTATACTACAAGTTAGTTCTAACTAACCAACTAGCGGCTAACTAACTCTAGTTAGTTTCTAACGCTAACAAACTCTAACAAACAGAGTTCTAAAGCTAACAACTAATATTTACATTTCATCAGTATCCCTGTCTTTGAGTCGGTTGATCGGGACAACGAGCCCGATGGCATAATATGCAGCCCAATCGGCGAGAAGGTAGACCAACCAGATCACCTTATGAACCCATAGCCTTGCGGTTTGAATCCTTAAAGAGGACCCAATGATCAACATACATTGTAGAGAGAAGCTGAAAAGGATGAAGCCTCTTAGATTCCACAGCTGCCAAAAAAATTGCAACACTTGCATGAGTTTGTGTAGGTTCACCATGGTGCTCGATCGGAATGTATGAGCAAAGATCGAGCTTGGAATGTACGTAGTTTGTGGTCTATGTTTAGGGTTTTCTTGAGGGCTATGAATAGAGTGATTTAGAGGGTTGACCAACTTGAAGTTAGTGTTTTGTTTAATACATGTTGTTCCTGCAGGACATACAAAATAACGGATTGGTTTCAATGAAGCGAAAAAAGAAAAAAAGAAGGAAAAAGAGTAGAGTAGAATAAGTGAATAACATTTATGTGAACTAAAGAATAGTACGGTTCTACCAAAAAAACTAAAGAATAGTACGGAGTACATCTTAACCCTTTAGTGAATTAGAGAATAGTATCAACTATATCTATCAACCCTTTTTCCCGAACAAGTTTAGAATTGGCTTCTTCTTTTTTTATTCGATCACGTGTTGTAAAAAAACGTGATCTTGGCTCATTTTGTCTCTTTATATAATTTGTTCTACAAGTCATAACAGAAGCGCGCAATTCATGGTTACATGTACAATTGACGAACTCTTATAAGCTCGATCAAAAAAGAATATCCAAGTCGTGGAATTAAGCTAACTGATACTTTGATAATTAAGGGGACTTTTAGCATGAATTGCACAAATTGTTACTTTCATTTGCATTGTCAGTATCTGTTAGTATTAGGGAGTATTATCAATTCATTACCAGGAGTACGTTGAGTCATGTTAATCTATCCCACATCAGAAATCTCAATAATAAGTTTCACGGTGGATGGTGGTGTATTTTTAGGGTTTTTTTTCAGCGCTAAAAGTGGTTTAGAGAGTTGAGCAAGTTCAGGCGCTGGTTGGGCCAGCTTCTTTCTGTGAAAGACGCTGGTTGGGCCAGCGCCTGACCCGATCAATCCGATTGATAGGTCTACATGTTATGAATGAAAAATCCTTTTTATGTGAATTACAATCATCAATAGATTATAAAAATTGATCGTTAAACCATGACATTGATTTTGGTCCCAACTCATATTTAAACAATGAATTTTTATTCATTTTATTTAAGTTAATCTGATTGAATTTTTATCATCTACTTATGCAAAATATATATATTTACAACATTTAGAATTTTGGTAATATATTATATCATTTTTCAATATATCACATATCTTTTTAATTATCATTTTAATCTATTTATATAAGAAGTGCTTTGAGACATTTGAATTTTAAAATAAATAAAATGAAAGCCATTTTTTAAATATAAATTATTATTTATTTAAAATTTGATTTTAAATCAATTTATATATATTATCTTTTACTTAGCTTGTATATTATCATTCTCATTGTAACTTAGTTTTTTTATATTTCACAATAAATTGAATCTTATATAATATATTTTATTTGTTTCAATGTATAAAACCTATTAAAATCATACTGGGCCCATTTTATATTTCTAAAATTTTATATTATATTTTAAGACTTTTAACTAAATAAAAGTTCATAGTAATTATGTTGTTATTTACTATGAATTGTTTTTGTTAAGCACCGAAAATCACACTTTAAGTATAAGACCGGAACTTACAAACGTACTCTCAGGCCTTTCGACACCAAAAACCGACTCTTTTTACTTTGAGCTCTCTCACCACTTACTTATTATTATTATTTTATTCTCTTTGCAGAGGCTTATAAAGCTTTTTGAAGTCCTAGCCTTCTCGCAAATAGTGTAAGCTCCTCGAAGACTCGAACACATTGGGCCTATCCTTCGAAAATAAGTCTCAAGACCGAGCCTTTTTTTGAACCTCTTCTAACTCCGACATCCCTCCCCTAAGGTGCTACCTTGGAGGAGTTGGAGCCAAATGATCGATGTGGGATTGGGAGACACACTGCCATCTATGGGAACAATGCGTTGTTTTACCTATACAATAAAGCGGCATATTTTATACATTGTCTGTAGAGCTTATTCTGTAACCTAAAATATAACAAAATGCAAGTGATAGTTGGACTGATTCAGACAACCCTTCCTAGAAGGTGGGTTTGGATTTTGTCCTCTGATGCACATAACCTAAAATATAACAAAATGGTTCATAAAGAACTACGATTGGCTTGATCCATCACAAAGGGGGTACGTAGGCAATCTGGTCATTCAACATGCAAGATGCAGCCATATAAACTAACAAGACATCTTCTTCTCTAGAAAACAAAGAATAGACGAAGAAAAATCCAATTATCACATCTTGTAGTCATTTGATCATTATACTAACTACATAAATACATTACTCATATGGTCCAAGGATTTGCGCATATATTGTTATGCTAACCAATTAAAGAAGGAAAATAAAAGGAGAGAAGAATCAATTATATACATTAACGAAAAGTGTTCTCAAAAAGAGAAAAAAACCAAAAACAAATTGGTATGTATATGCCAAAATTTCATGAACTGGATCATGATGTTCGTATATAGTGACCGATCCAAATAGGTCTTCTAAACAAATGTTCCTTCCATGGAACCCTTTAAAAATTGCCTTGATTAGCAATATTTGCAATATCATTGCACAATTAAAATTTTCTTCTCTCTCGAGCAAAAAGGCTCACATCTCTATAAACACCTTTGTTCTTAACAAGGGACACAAATTTTAATCGTCCCACGTCATTTATATGCGTGGTGATTTAAAACCTTCATATATATAAGCATCAAATTTCTTGGTTTGACACAAAGTCAACCCCAAAGGTAGTTACAAAACACAAACCTTTTGATATTAATACCTCAAAATAAGCATGTGTCCATCACAAGAAAGCCTCAAACCTGGCCATCAAGCCTTTAAGCCACAATACAAAAATCAAAAGCATATTTCGAAAAAAAAAACAATTTCTTAAATATCATTGGTCAGGAACCATCTTTCGTGACCATGCTTCAGACCATGAATGAAATTAAGCTCTTCCTTAAGAGTATTTTTTGGAAGAAGTATATGGTGCTTTCATAGAAAAATATGTAGCGCTTAAGTTCGAACTTTGTACGTGTTCAATTCCTCACACGTCCAAAGTTCGGGGGGTATCTGTTGGCGGGCAAAATTTCACAAATTTATATTAAATCGAGATTTTGTTTGAAATAGTTAAAAATTATTCGAAATATTAAATTTGGTTAATCTGTTTAAAATTAAATGCAAATATGATCTTAAAGTTGACAAATATGTCATTCCATTTAATTTGGGCCCAAATTGAGCTCGATTTGGGAGGATTACAATTTGGTCCAAACAACAATTAAAAAAGAAATTAAAATCAAAAGAAGTTAACTAATGGTGGTTTTTTTTTAGGTCGAAACTAATGGTGGTTAATTAGAAGTTAACAAAGTAACTTCCCACCAACTCCTTATATAAAAGAAAGAAAAAGAAACGGGAGGGAGGTCCTCTGATTCTGGTACATGCATAGATAGAGGGCCCACACTCTTTTCTTTCAATTGGCACCAACAACATGATCTGAATTGAAATTGTTCACAAATCCATGAAGGTTTTAATGGACGATAATGAAGAGAGTGGACACGTGCATGGTGCCAATCATACTCTTGGATATATGCAAACCATGGACTTGATCGGCACTAAAGAATGAGAAAACTACCGCTTGGTGTATTCTCTCCCCTTCCAAATTTAAAATTATGGTTTTCTTCTTTTCTTCTTGATCGTATGGGCAAATGATCATTTGGATCATAAAGACTTGATTCATGCAGAGAGGAAATTCACCACTTTTATTTCCTCCATTTGGCCTTGATTCCCCTTTTGTGCAATATATATACATGGAAGAGGGAAGTATACGATCATAAAGGGTACATGAAAGAGGCCAATTGTAATCCAACACTAGTGCAATAATTATGCAGGCTCACGTGTAACAGAAAGTAATTACTTTCGCGCCTCTATATTACGTGAATGATCATAGTTGATTCAGAGTTGTTACTTTTGGATCTCTATGCCATCTTTGGATTTGTGGTCGACTTGGAAGTAATTACTTTCGAGTCTCCATATGGGACAACTAATGAATTTAGAATAGTTACTCTTGAGTCCTCACACCATAAGAATCAAGCGGGAATTTTCCTAACCGTTATAATAAAAATATTTAGATATACGGGTCCATTAAAATCCTGCATATCATTGATCATCAGAAAATGATCAAGGCAATCGGGGGAAACATGGTGAAAATTAATTAAGTAACCAAGGCCTTGTTAATTTAAGAGCCTGTAAAATAAATATTGCCTATAACAATACATATAGATCATGTACGTATATTTATAGCTAGTAATGTTATGCATGATTAGTAACTAAATTAAAATACGGTTATTGGTCTTGGAATCACTAGTTATTAGTTCTGCATGATGGATTAATAATTTCGAGAGTACACGTGACTATTAAACTTGAGGTCACGTATATATGGTGGGCATTCCCTAGGCATAAGCCATGCAAATGGTGAAGAATTGAAGATCTTGCCATTCTATTATGAAGGCCATATATGCAATATGCATGCACGTACTATGTTGATACTTGTGTGTAGTTAACGGAAAGTGCATTATTATGAAGTTGATCTACTAATATAAGATACTTATAAAAGTGACCCAATTCAACAAGGGAATACGCTTTTATATCTTGGACAACTTTGTCATATTTGATTGTGGCTATATATTCAAGGTCAAAATAAAATTAAATATCTTTTAGAACTACGTGAGGACTGGATGTTCTTCTATGAACTACGTAGGAAACTTGATACAAATTCAATATATCAAGTTCAGTCGCAAATCTTAAATGAAATAAAATTAAGTTTAATTTATGAACTACAAGTGATTTGAGCCCTTCTTAAAAAGGGTATATAGGACACTTGACATAAAGCTAACTAAGGCTCGTCAAGTTCAATCACACCCTAAATTAAATTAACGTTTTTTCAAAAGAACTACGTGTTGATTTGATGCCTAATAAAGGCTATGTAGGAAACTCGATATAAGACAATCTGTCCATTGAGTTCAATCACAACCCAAAATTAAAAGTCAAAAATATTCATTATAGAACTACGTATGATTTGATCCCGTTACATATGGGTACGTAGGATATATAACGTAAAATTGTATGCGTTAAATTCAATCATGACCTTAAATTAAATTTTAATGTGTCCTATAGAACTATGTATGATTTGATCACGTTACATACGGATACGTAGGAAATTTAACGTAAATTTGTATGCGTTAAATTCAATCACAACCTTGAATTAAATTTTAATGTGTCCTAAAGAACTACGTGTTGATTTGATGCTTAATAAAGGCTACGTAGGAAACTCGATATATGACAATGTGTCGTCGAGTTCAATCACATCCCAAATTAAATTAACATTTTTCAAAAGAACTACATGAAGACTTGATGTTCTTTTATGAACTACGTAGGAAACTTGGTTTTATTATAAATTTATCAAGTTCAGTCGCAAATCTCGAATCAAATAAAATATATGTCCTAGAAGTCTAGAACTACGTTTGACTTGATTGCATATCATATAAATGGATACGTAGGAAATTCGGCATGAAATATAAATCTGTCGTATTCGGTCACAAGTTAATTGTAGTAAATCAAGTTAAAAAATATAAACATAAACTCTTAAGCTTTATGTTTGATTGTGGAGAGATTATACAACCCTTCCTAGAAGGTGGGTTTAATCTTATTCACATCGCACAAATGATAGTTGGTTTGAGCCCAAACAACCCTTCCTAGAAGATGGGTTTGGGTGCATTTCACTGATGTGTGAATACCAACCATATAACACACATCAAAACAAACAAAACAAAATAAATAATAAATAAAACACTCTGAACTACGTAAGGCTTGATTCTCTAGAAAAGAGATACGTAGGCAACCCGTAAAATCGGCTGCAGCCCGAATCATAAAAAAACCATAAAATATTTTGTTTAGATATTGCTTTTAATCAAAAGAGTCAAAAGAAAGTGTCGAACTATAATAAAAATAATTATTATATGTTTTGCAATTTTGTGTACATTTTTGCTCAACAACAATATAAAGCACAACCTATGTTTTTGTTAAAATTCGCGCCACCTGATCAACATTGAATAAAAAAAATGTTATTTACGTCACGTAATTAATAATGAATAAATTAATGATTTTATTTTAACAATGGTAACTAACATTTATATCTAATATAATATCTTATACAATTTTTGATAGATTAATTCATTTTTCTAGTATAAATCAATAGCAAATCTTGCTAGAATCAATAGAAAAAAATGATCTTGGATATCTTTGATATCTTTCTTAATTTTGATATGAAAATATAATTTTCATTTAAATGTTTGTTATTTTAGGTAAAAGTAATTTTTTCATTTTTATGAAGATTCTACATAATTAATTAAAATGATAGATTTCACAATTGAAACTAAAAAAAAATACATATATAGGTTAATAGGTTCGAACTTTGGTCTATCGGACTTGAATTGTAAATTCTCAAAGAAAAAGTAGGCTCGGATAGTCAGATCAAAATTCGATTTCGGATCGATTAAGTCGAGTTTACATTTACATTACCCGTACATGGTACATAATTTGTACTAGTTTTCCACTACAGAGAGAATGATTTGAAGAAGTATACAAGTTCTGATCAGTTATAATTTTAGAATGGTATATATGAAAATGGAAAAATGACATAACAACTACATTATATAAAATTTGAGGGATAAGTTTTTGGATTCGTAAGAGAAAAAAATGAAAGGTCTTAGGGTTCTATTATTGATGGCCTCCTATGAAAGACGAAAATGGGTACATGGGCTATGGGCAACCAAAAATGAAGCAAATAGGCTACAAGGAAAAAAAATGAGCCCCCATAGGCTTTTTCCAATTTTGCCCCTACCTTTTTTTTAAAATTTACAAGATGACGTCATCAATGGCATATGATGACGTCAGCACCCCTCACCACTATCAGCGTTGACCGGCGTTGACCAGTCGTTGACTGGCGTTGACCGCCTTGTCATTAGTGATGGCAAGTAACTTGTCATCAGATGACACGTTACTTGTCATCAGATGACACGTTACTTGTCATCAGTCCACGTACAAAAACTTGTCATTTCGTTCACGTACTCAACTTGTCATCAGATGACAAGTTGAGGTAAAACCCATCATTCACGCAAAAAACTTGTCATCGGTGAAGACCAGTTAAGAAATTGACCTATGTGGGATTTGAACCCACATTATTGTGCATCAAGCACATTGCTCTACCATTTGAGCTAATAGGCCATAATTATAAGTACTATATATACAAATCTAACATACCCAAACCCATAAAATCATCCCAAAAACATTATAACAGACCTGTCATCCAAAAAACAACTTGTCATCACCAAAACACATTAAAAACAAGCTTGTCATCGCCAGAACCCATGGAAACAGACTTGTCATCACCCAGAACCATAAAAACAACTTGTCATCACCCAGAACCTTAAAACACACTTGTCATCAGTCAGATCCGTAGAACACACTTAAATTGCTCAAAACTCATAAAAAATCACTTGTCATCACCCTAAATCATAAAATCGCCCCTAAAACCCTAAAATGGACTTGTCATCCAAAAAACCCACAAGCTCAAAACCCCTATACCCACAACAAAACTTGTCATCACTTAAATCCGAAACACAAACTTGTCATCCAAAAAATCCAAAAACATACCTAAACCCATAAAATCATCCGAAAAACCTTAAAACAACCCTGTCATCACCCTCAGAACCGTAAAACAACTTGTTATCACCAAAATACATTAAAAACGGACTTGTCATCGCCAAAACCCATAAAAACGAACTTGTCATCACCCAGAACCATATAAAACAACTTGTCATCACCTAGAACCTTAAAACGCACTTGTCATCAGTCAGATCCGTAGAACAAACTTAAATTGCTCAAAACTCATAAAAAATAACTTGTCATCACCCCCAAACATAAAATCGTCTCAAAAACCCTAAAATCAACTTGTCATCCGAAAAACCCACAAACTCAAAAACCCTAAACCCACACAAGACTTGTCATCACTTAAATCCGAAAAACAAACTTGTCATCCAAAAATTCAAAAAACCTCAAAATTCAAAAACCCAAAAACCCAACCGGTTGGATCCGGCTCGTACGAGCCTAGATCCGGCTCGTACGAGCCCGGATCCGGCTAGATCCCGCTCGTACGAGCCCGGATCCGGCTAGATCCCGCTCGTACGAGCCCGGATCCGGCTAGATCCCGCTCGTACGAGCCCGGATCAGGCTAGATCCCGCTCGTACGAGCCCGGATCCGGCTAGATCCCGCTCGTACGAGCCCGGATCCGGATAGGTCCGGCTCGTACGAGCCCGGATCCGGCTCATACGAGCCCAAATCCGGGAGAGAGGGAGGAGAGGGAGAGAAGGAGAGGGCGACGAACCTAAAATTGACGGCGGGCGGTGGCGGAGACGGCGTTGGCAGCGGGTGGAGACGGCGTTGGCGGCGGGCGGAAACGGCATTGGCGGCGGGCGGCGGGTGGTGGCGGTGGTCGGAGAAATTGGAAGAGGAAGAAGAAAGAAAATGGAGAGGAGAGGGAGGGAGAGAGGGAGAGGGAGAAGGAGAGAGGGGAGAGAGGAGAGAGGAAGGAAAGAGAAAAAATGAGGGGAAGGAGAGGGAAAAGGGAGAGAGGTAGGGTTTTTATATTGGGGGAATAGCCTACTTACTTCATTTTTTTTTAACCGAGTCTAACCTTCACAAAATCACCCCCAAAACACCCTCCCCACCCTAATCCCTCCCTATGAAATTTAAATTCCAATTTCATTCAAGTATTATAATAATTGTCCTGTCAATTTTTACGTGTTGTATATGCCATCCTAAGGTTTGATTTTAATCGAGTTAAGGCTTGAATCAATCAAGAACGAAAGAAATGTGCACAAGAGTATCGAATTGCACATAAGAGCCGTTTGTACACGTATATACTAGCATGCAAGTTCGACGCTAATTGTGATTAAGATGCATTACTATTCTACTATACTACGTAATATTTCTTGGTCCAAATGTTTTATACTTTTATTACTTACTAGCTAGATTTGATAATCAATTGGTTAATGTTATATATATATGTAGTACGTTCCAATTTTGATTTAAATTAATTAGATTGGTGCATATAGTGTAGAATAAATGAGTACAAGTACTGTTGGGGTGCTTCGGGACTCGGAGGGCCAATGTTTTTGTGGCTTCACCCACAACATCGGGGTATGTTCTATCCCGATGGCGGAGTTTTGGGGCTTCCGCAACGGTCTGAGACTTGTGTGGGACAACGGATATTGGGACATCTGGCTAGGATCCGACTCATTCATGGCGGTGAGCTAGTCTCGTTCAAAAACCGTCTTGCACTACTCATCCTCTTTTAGCCTGACCTTGGAGTGTCAAAGCTTCCTAGTATTAAAGATATAGTTATTTATGTACAGGATAGTTTATTTCCTTGCTATGTAAATTGTTTCCTATCTTATCTAGCTGATAAGATCTTCGTATGTTGTATATATTCAGCCCTAAGAGGCTTAATCATAGACAGAAATTTCCCCAACATTCATTCTCTTCATGGTATCAGAGCAGGAACTCTAACCTCCGAATTTTTTCGCCCACCCCTCCACCCTAGTTTCATAAATCTGTTCAACGGGTCAGATCAGACAATGGTGCTGAATTCGTGTCACTTCAATCTTTCTTTGCATCTCAGGGCATCCTCTTTGAGTCGTCATGCGTCTACACTCCTCAGCAGAATGGTCGTGTTGAGCGCAAACACCGACACATTCTCAACGTAGCACGAGCATTGCGTTTTCAAGCTCATTTGCCTATCCGGTTTTGGGGCGAGTGCATTCTCACCGCTTGTTATCTAATAAATCGCACTCCATCACCTCTTCTTGATCATAAGACGCCGTATGCACTCTTACACGGACATCAACCTTCCTACAATCACATTCGAGTGTTCGGTTGTCTTTGTTTTGCATCAAGTATTCCAAAACCTCGAGATAAGTTTGCCCCTCGGAGCTCCAGATGCGTCTTCTTGGGATATCCACCGGGAAAACGTGGGTGGCGTGTTTACGATATGGAATCCGGACGCATATTTATTTCTAGAGATGTGCGTTTCTTTTAAGATGTCTTTCCCTTCTCAAACACAACCACACCACCAGCTGCAGATATTCCTGAATTTCGCAGCCCCACTGTGTTTGATTCAACCGAGTTGTCTGACGACAGGGGGAGCTCACCGCCTGTGGTGCCCGCTCCAGCAGCAGCAGCCCCTTATGCGCCAGCAGCTGCACATCCAGAGCATCCGAATGCCCAAGCTGCAGAGCAATTACGTCGCAGCACCCGGCCAAGACAGACATCAGTTCGTCTTCGGGATTTCATTTGCAATTCTGCAGCTCTTCTAAACCCCCCTCTCCTGCATCATCATCTCATCCGACCATCACGTCTTCAGGTCCTCTCTATCCCTTAGCTTCATATGTCTCATCTGCAAATTTTTCAGAGAATTATACCCGCTTTCTAGCATCTGTCACTGCAGGTCATGAGCCCACTTCATTCCGAGATGCCAACACACACGCTCACTGGCGCAAGGCAATGCAGGATGAATTATCAGCCTTTGAGCGGAATCAAACATGGATCCTCACTGATTTGCCACCCGGGAAGAAACCTATCGGTTGCAAGTGGGTCTATCGAATCACATATCGATCGAGTGGTGAGATCGAACGCTACAAAGCTCGTCTTGTAGTACTTGGCAATCGACAAGTTGAAGGCATCGACTTCCATGAGACCTTCGCTCCGGTTGCCAAAATGGTCTCGGTCCGGGTTTTCTTGACAGTTGCCGTTATTCAGAACTGGGAACTTCATCAAATGGACGTCCACAACGCCTTTTTACATGGTGATTTGGCTGAGGACGTATACATGACTCCACCGCCTGGCTATACCGGTACTTCTCCCGGACAGGTTTGTAAGCTTCAAAAGTCCCTCTACGGGCTTCGTCAGGCCCCACGACAATGGTTCTCTAAGTTGGCAGCAGCTCTTCGAGCTTTCGGTTTTGTGCAGAGTCGAGCGGATTACTCTCTTTTCTCACTATCTCGCAATGGCAACATCGTGCACATTCTAGTGTATGTGGACGACTTAATCATTGCCGGGAATAATGCTTCGGTTATTGCCTTAGTGAAATCCTATCTCAGCAGCTGTTTCTACATGAAAGATCTTGGTCATCTCAAGTACTTTCTCGGTCTTGAAATCGCGCGAAATGCCTCTGGCATCTTCATTTCTCAACGGAAATATGCACTTGGGATTTTGTCTGACTCTGGCAAGTTGGCTTCAAAGCCATGTGACTCTCCTATGGATTCAAATCATAAGCTAGCTGAATCATCCAGTGTTGATTACTCGGATCCCGAGAGCTACCGTCGTTTGATCGGCCGCCTCATTTACTTGACTATCACCCGACCAGATCTTTGCTATTCGGTACATGTTCTGTCTCAGTTTATGCAAAACCCGAAGTTGGATCATTGGAATGCAGCTTTGAGAGTTCTTCGCTATCTCAAAAGCCACCCCGGGCAAGGCTTGCGCCTTTCCAAGAACAGCACCCTTCAGCTGACGGCATGGTGCGATTCCGACTGGGCTTCATGTCCACTGACGAGACGCTCCGTTTCAGGCTATTTCATCATGCTTGGCACATCTCCCGTGTCTTGGAAAACCAAGAAACAACCCACCGTCTCTCGCTGTTCCGCTAAAGCAGAATATCGCTCGATGGCATCGGCATGTTGTGAAGTGATCTAGCTTTGGTCGCTGCTTCGCTCTTTGGGTGTTACCTCCTTATCTCCGGTTCGTTTATATTGTGATAGTCAAGCCGCTCTTCATATATCATCAAATCCGGTCTTCCATGTATCGAAATCGATTGTCATTTTGTTCGTGATCTTGTTCTCAACGGCACCATCCTCACATCTCATATTTCGACTGCCCATCAACCGGCTGATCTGTTCACAAAAGCTCTGCCTAAAACTCAGTTCACTTATCTTACATCCAAGTTGGGCATTATCGATCCGCATGCTCCAACTTGAGGGGGAGTATTAAAGATATAGTTATTTATGTACAGGATAGTTTATTTCCTTGCTATGTAAATTGTTTCCTATCTTATCTAGCTGATAAGATCTTCGTATGTTGTATATATTCAGCCCTAAGAGGCTTAATCATAGACAGAAATTTCCCCAACATTCATTCTCTTCACCTAGCTCCACGGGATTAAGACGCCTGTGACACTCCTGTCTTTTAGGAAGCGACGAACGTTGTTGACTTGTTGTCGACTTCGTCCCTAGGTTTGACTTTTCTTTTCCACTTGATTTGCATTTACTTCATGAGCCGCATCTTGGCTCTTCTCCTCTTTTAGTGAACGATGTTGGAGGGCGGGTTCTCCCCCATGCCACAGTTTGTTAGCCCGTCCTCCCCTCTTGTTAGGGTCTCGCCCTTTACCACTGTATTGTGCAATTAAAGAAGCGAAATAGCTTAAACGTACTAAAACCAATTATGTTAGAAGGAGATAACCAGTGACGAACGCAGAACGGATTTAAAGGGGGGGCACAGCCGCCCAACTCGTGTACGAGATCAATGATTCAAGAATAATCGATAAATTTAGTTACTCAATACTCTTAAATAGTAATAAAATAGGTACTTGTTTTTCAAAAAAAAAATTACGATATGTATGAAATCTAATTTATGCAGTAAATAGCTAGTTTATAAACAAAATTTTGAGAGAAATGCATTAAATTTGAATAAAAAAGCTCTTATACCAAAAAAATTTGAATAAAAAAGCAAAATGGTGCTATGGGGATTTGAACCTTGGTGGAGTTAAACCAAAATTAAGCAAGAAACCATCTAGACTAGTTGATTTTCATGTCATATTAATATAAGTTTAATTAAAATATATTAATATTTAATCAAAAATTACATATATATAACGAAAATTAACCCGACGGGAGGGGGGCACGGGCCCCCTCATGCCCCCCCTAGATTTGTCACTGGAGATAACTAAACCAAAAATAAACCGTGCTTAGGAGAGAATACGAATTATGTTTTTGGGAATTGTAAATATTAGTTGGATTTTTCTATTATGTGTCATAAGGGCACACTATTAATCACGTCTACTCCAGTCTTTATAAATTTGTATTTTAGATTTTATCTGAGCCACACGATTAAAAATTTCCTCTTATGTAATTATTAATGACTGGCTCGTACTAGCTACTTATTCAAATGGGAACTGTGTTTGGGTTGAATAAAAAAAAAGATTAGTGAAAGCCCTAGCATAACATGGGCCTGTCGTATTATAGGCCCAAGTTCGTTCAACTGATTTGTTGTTGTGAGGAAAGTTGATTCAAGAAATGGTGGATGAACAATCAGGGCTTCAGATCGCCGAGGCTCGGGAGATACAACCTTCATCGCCGGCATATCGTCTCCAAAATTGATAGGTTCGAAGTTTTCCTTCTCAATTGAATTTTGTTTCTATTAAGTGTCTTCTATTATGCCAACTCTCTGTGGTTCTCTTATCTGTAGTAAAGGTCTGTGGTTCTCTTATCTGTGGTAAAGATCCATGCTTTTTTGTAAAACTTGGGTTGGAATTATAATTTGGCCAATTCAAACAAACCATGAATTCGCAAGTATGACATCAATGCATCGATTTCCAAAAGAATTGTGCCCGGAATTTGCCAAAATTCATTTATGCTATTAAAGTTTTGGAAATATGTATTGGGCACAAACAAACCTTTTAGCTGAAGCTTTCTGGTAATTGTAAGATGATGTTGTGTAAGGTTTTCTCACTCTGCCTTGCTGATTCACATTGTTAGATCCAATGGTGCGCAGCATACATGAATTGCCTGATGATCTTATTGCCTGCATTTTCTCTTTGTTGACTATAAGAGATGCTTTTCGAGCAAGGCTATCGTCCCGTCGGTGGCGACACCTCCCTGATACCCGCTCTGTTGTCGTGCTTGATTCACTAAATGTCTTTGGAAAGGAAATTGCAGTCCAAGACCAAGACAAGCCTGCCGTTCAGGTGAGAAACTTTGTACTTTAACTATCAAGTTTGTTCTTGGAAAAGAACACTATTCACACGTAAAATGTTGGATTGGAAGATGTGTTGAGGAGGGAGTTGAGGAAGTAGAACTCAACTTCTTTTCAGGTAGATCTCAAAAAAGATATGCTTTCCAAGGTTTTCTCAGCAACTTTGAAGATGCGCCCTGTTTGAAGCGGTTATGCTTGAAATATTGCGCGCTATGGCCCGCTTATTTTAATCGGCCAAGATGGTTAAGTAATTTAACATCACTTGAACTGGTTTATGTACCTCTGCATCAGAGGGGGTGGGATTTTATCCTATCTGCTGGTACAAATCTCACTTCACTCAGGCTGTATGAATGTGAACTTCCAAGCTACTTGTGTATAGATGGCCAACTCTTCCGCTTGAAGAAATTGACCGTCGATGATCATTTGTCGGAGATAGTGCTCAATTGTCCTAGTCTAGAGACATTTGAATACAGTGGAGTTGTACAAACTTCCATGAGGTTTGTACACGTCCCGGTTTTGAGAGAAGCAAAACTGTTGTTTGCATTAAAGAATGAGAGTAGCTCTGTGTTGTTCAGCCATCTCATCAGACAAGCCCCAAACCTTGAAGCCCTAACTCTTAGGGCAACGACTGAGGTTTGTGAATACAAATATCCTTTGTGTTGTTCTCTTTAATCGCTATGTAAATTCCGTTCTATAACTTGCTTTCTTGTTTTTTCATGCATAGGTAAAACCAATTCTTTCGACATTTGCTGCACGTAGCCTGAAGAAGATGGTGGTTTCCGCTCCATGTGGACATGATCTCTTAAGTCTCACTAATCTTATAAATGCTTCTCCTTTGCTTGAGACATTACAAGTGAAGGTTAGTTGTCGAGGGTTTTAGGCTCAATCCGTATGCATGTATGTATTATAGCCGCTGAAACTTGATTTGTAACAATCCTGTTTCTGCAACAGATGTGGGTCAGTAGCGTTAGAAGTGTGGAAAAAAGAGAATACAGTGAACACACTCACTATAAGTTGAAGGAAGTCAGGATTGCAGCATTTCGTAATGAAAGCAACGGGATAGAGCTTGCAATGTATATAGTGAGAAATGCGGTGGCACTTGAGAAGATGTACATTGCGACGACAAGAGATGCTGGTGTAAGAGAGAAGGTCAAGTCCCTACGACGGCTGCAAGAGACGATTAATCCAACTGCAAAGCTGGGTTCCACTTGCATGTTTTAGGGCAGCATTGGGTGTACCTCACTGGGTTCCATGTTTTGTTTGTGTTTTTATGAAGAGAATAAGGTTAAGGTCATTGGGTTTAATGGTGTGCTATCGGTTTAATTGGAGAATGGAGATTCTCATGTCCCACCCACTCTTTTCCCTATTAGCTAAAATATCTTTTTTACATAACACATTTCTTCTTCATTGAATTTATCACACAAGTATTCACTGAATTTGGTATGACTTGTTAAATGTTTCTCCAAGGCAAACGTGTAAAATTTATAAGACACCCACCAATTCCTTTGCTTATTCTCTGCATAAAGTTGGAAATTTTGTTGCAATTAGAGCTTCCAATCCTTCCATTCTGCAAGGCGCATTTGGTTTCTGCAACCACAATTCAGATGCCACGAGGTTGGACTAATAGACTGATGTTTATTCCTAAGCTTCAGTACTCAGTAAATGCAAGGAGCCCTAATTTTTCTGCACCCAAGGCCAAATCTAGAGCCACCTGTATTAAGAAAGATCAAGGAACCACATCTTCTTTGTATGCCCGTCCCAGTTTGTTAGATATGAAAGAGCAGAGAATGGAAAACCCCAAATCGAACTTTCAAGCCCAGAATCATGAACAAGATGGCATCAAGTAAACATAGTCATAGATTTGTGAACAAGATAGCAACAACTAACCGCACGGTACTCAAAGTTGGATACCTGAATCCCACACAAAACATCAAAATGAAACAATCCACCCTAAACCATCAAAAGGAAACAATCCCACCAAGATTCGTGAACAAGATAGCAGCAAGTAAACGTACGGGAGTCATACTTAGATACACCTTTACAGTATTTAAAGATCTACCATCAAGATAAAACAATCCCACATAAACCATCAAAATAACCCAAGAGCTCCCACCGAGACGAAACGTAGGGTATGGAATCAGTCCTTGAAGAACTCATGCTCAAGTGCCTCCCTGGCTGTGATTCTTTCGCTTGGCACCAAGCAAAGCATTTTCTGAATAACAAGAACACAGTGATGAATGATGATAAGTAAGCAATTGCTACTCTGTGAAAGGTCAATACTTGTTGAATAATGATTTAATGCTGTGACGTATGAGCTGAACTTATTAACTAGCTAGTTAGAAAAATCCTTTTAGATATTATTCATGATGCATATATCTTCCACAGACAAAACAACTAGCAACAATTTTAATGATACGTGAGTGCACTCGTGTGCGGGCGCGCCTATGCGCAGCTGCAGGTTTGCGCACGCCCTTTGGGCAACACCTGAAGCACTTACGTGAGGTGTCTTAGCTTGGTTGAAGCTTTCCTAGGCAAGATGTATATGTCCTAGACATTTTACATTTTGGGAGGAAAAACGAGCTATAGCTAAGATTCATCCTGTCACCCTAACAAGAAAACCTGTTATCAACAATAAAATTTTGGTCAACCTTCTATAAAGACCAAAAGTCACATAAATACATGTTGCTCAAAATGGATGTAAACTATATAAAAATTACTAAATTTGCACTGACCAAGTGGACTCACCTCAGCATCACTTTCAAGTGGTATCTCAGCTGGAAAATTTGGAAGGGAGGTTACCCCAGGCCAGGTGGACTCAGATGGACAACCAAAAATCCTACATCCATATATATTATTTAATAATAATACTTATAATACTAATAATAACATTTTTGTAGATTTTCTTACCTAAATATTTCCATAAGAATTCCCTCCTCCGTTTCCTCTTCAAAAAGTGGCTGTCCATTCACCAGATTCCACAAGATACAGCCTATAGACCAGATATCTACCGCACTAGTATAGTTTTCGCTCCCGAATAATAATTCGGGAGCCCTAAACTGCAAGGTAGTCACCTAAAAAAGTAACGTACAATTATTAGTGTAAACAAGTTTAAATAAGACATAGTAGCATATTTTTAGAATTTCTTAATTAAAAAATTAATTACCTGAGGAGTAAGCCGATAGCTAATCAAGCGTGACAAACCAAAATCAGCTACTTTTATAGTAGCTTTGTCTGATGTCAGTAGCAGATTTTCTGGTTTAAGGTCACGATGAAGTATACCTCGACCATGCATGTACTCAATAGCAGAAAGAATCTGCTTGAGCCAAAGCTAAGCAAAAAAAAAAAGGATTATTAATTAGTTTATAATAAACAATTAAAGCAATAAAGGACTTAAATATCACTACTTACTTTAACAGTCTCCAAACTAAGCTCAAAGTCGTAGGAAAGATAATCATTGAGATCACTGTGCATTAACTCCATCACCAAGCAAATATCTTTCCCATGTACAAATGCTGTGTACAACCTATAATATAACAATATTCAAAAAGTGTACGAGATAAATTGTCTTTAAAGTAGAAAGGACATATGGATACAATTAATACAGAACATATATTAACATATACCTGACTATGTTATCATGGCAGAGATCGAACATGATGGATAACTCTCGAGCAATGCTCGGAGTTATCTCGCCGTTTTTCAGATTGATTCGTTTGATTGCAAACGTCCCCCCCGCATCACTTTTTGCCTTGTAGACGGAATAGAGGCCTGATCCAAGTGTATCCTCCAGCATATATCCGAAATGAGAGTATCTTCCCTCTTCAACATCATTAGTTTCTTCTTCAGCATCTTGAAGCTATTCAAGAAACAAAACAAAACAGTAAGTATATAGGATACAGAGTATAATTGCTAATGAAATGACGAAAAACAAGTTGGTCAAATACCCGTCTAACCACCTTCGATTGTGGATTCTGAACAACTGGATTCTGAACAACTGGATTCTGAACAACCAACTTTTCTTTGATACATGAAACATCCAAGGCTAAAGTATTCATCAACTCCATCAACTTATCCATCTTATCCTACATATCAGACATAAACTGCTTCATATCAGTATTTTATCAAGTAAGTAGCATCCATCAATTTATATAAACTTTACAGCATATATATACATATAGCATTGTGTCACCATACATGTCACTTTGATTGTGGGTTTGAAACTCTCGTTTGATTGTGGGTTTGATTGTGGGTTTACTATACAGATTTATGCAATGAAGCTTTCTGGAATGAATATAAAAGTTCATGTAAATCTATTTTGGTATTTTTCGAATTTTAAAACCTACTTGAACCTAACCCAAAGTAGCAAACTAGATTACAAATCCGTGCCATAGCCATTTCACACAGATACAGTTCCTACAGCTCAAGACTACCTTGCATCAGAATTCAGAACAACATCCCATTGACGACATATGAAAAGCTAGACTAAGCATATGTGTCAAATAAAATACTACAATATTTTTCTAGCAAAAAGTTGATACTACTTTCATGTATAATTGTATGAATAGCAAGTTAAAAATTATAGTCTTAATTGAAAGCAGATTAAAGATCAACTGCTACCAATAAAAGAATAAAAATCAAGGAAACAAAGACTGGCATGTAGAGTCATATCATTCCTATAGCATCATCAAAGCATTTCTATTACTTCGAGACAGTCTCTTAAACGAACAGTAAGCCAGTAAAACAAAGGTTATGAATTTCTGTAGAAGAAAGCAAAACCTAGCAAGATTATATATCTATACTACATGTTATATAACACATCATTGTGCATTCAAAGTTTTTATGCCATGGGGGGCAAGAAAATAAGACATCAGTTAGATGACTCTAAGTCCTTATACAAGGTATCAAAATTCAAACACAATACAAACCTACAAACTGATAAGATGTTTCATTTTCATATATCCATGCGTCCAACATTCAAAATTTTGAGCATACTCAATCCACCATGTTTTTTGTTTATAAAAAACTAGAAAGTAGTCAAAGGGAAAAGAAATATTTTTCAATTCATTGGACATATGGTCATATCTTCTGGTTTCCATCTCTCTCCAACCAAAATTATAAACTTAAACTGTTATCCACTTTCCAGGAAAAGTGCCCTCATAAAAAATGAACCAGAAAGCTAGTGTAAACTATTGTATGTGTCATTCAGCAACTTCTTTTCAACTACTCAGCCTTTCAAACTAAACTAACCTGGGACAAAATCTGACCTGTAAACACACTGGATATATGACAAACACAAAATAAATAAAAGTTTGATTTGTTTTCTACTTGCTAGGGTGTAGTCTTTATATATACAGCAAATTTACTCCTCAGGACCTATCTTCCATCCCCCTCTAGCAAGCCACAGATGTCAGGTCCATTTTTTTCTACTTTTGAAAAATACCTAGAAATTCTTTCAAATACGAAGCTGCAACAGACAATTACAGAAACCATGTATGGAGGCACTCTTATATAATAACATTTATACAGCACAAACAATTACAGACAAAGAAATCTACTCCATCAACAGGTCACACAAACCAGCACATTGACATGTCACCCTTTGATTGTGGGTTTGAAATGCTCCCGTAGTAGCACGATACATGTCACTTTGTGAACATTTCAAACCCTAAAAACTCTCGTTTAACTACTCAATACAGCATATATATACATATAGCATTGTGTCACCAAACCAGCACATTGACTAACTACCTAAATCAAGCATATCATTCATGACATTAACTAAATATATATTCAAGCAGATTATTATGTCAAGAAACCGTCATATTACATAACCAAACAAGCAGAATGACATAGAATCAAAAACGGAGCATAAAAAGCACATAACCTTCTCGCTGGAAGGAGAATCCAGCGCCTTCTTTTCTCCCGAACCGCTCATTCTGCCCGATGGAGCCGGTAGTGTCCTCCTTTGAAAGTGAAGAAGGGTGTGGAGCCGATTTCGCCCGAAGGAAGTGTGTTCTTGTGAAGCGGTGGCGTGTTTGGTAGGGTTTTATTAGGGTAAAACTAGATTTTACTGGCTTACCCTCCATCGGGATTGGGCCTTGGCCCACTGTAATAAAGACTTGTTCTCAATTGGACACTTCTCAGAATTGCATGCACTGGTCAATTTAATTTACATACGGTGTATAAGTCAGTTCTTTATACAACCATGTAGATGTAAAAACACAAATATGACGAGTCCAAACAAAAAAAAGCACATACATATACAATTCCTTGACTTTTATATTGCGATTCAAAAAAAGCCGCATGAAACCTTTTTAGTGTTTAAAAATCATTTTGTGATTTCCAATAAAAAGGTGTGTTTTTCATTCAAACAATTAGGAAAATTTTAATGAATTGACAAAAAAAGGGGGGGAGGGGGGGGGGATTTTTTAATGAAAATTGAAAAGTAGCTTGACCTAGACAGAATAATTTCACAAAACAACCAGCTTAGGGTTTTTCATTCTCAATCTATCATCTATAGCGGACAGACGCATTTATTGATAAAACGTTAAAATGTAGATGTATATTCATGAGGGGATCGAGTGAAATGACAAATGCAATTTAGTCTAACATTGACTTAATTATTCAAACGGTGGTTTAAACAAAACCCTGGACTAATAATTTCGTGTAAGCTAGTTTCATTATATTATGTATATCTTTGCACGCACAAAAAAAACCATACGTATAAAGTTTTTTTTATGTAAACGCAAAAGTTTAGGTGGATCAAATCCACTTAATCTTCAACCAAAAAAAAAATCCACTCAATTGTGCGGCCAATATTTATTCTCACGTGCCCAACTACCTCTCACATACTCCTTCAATCATTTTGATCTCCCTTGCTCGAGCTAACTAAGCTATCTAGCTAGATTGGTAGCTTGAAGATCAATCAGCTCTTCGCTGTACAACCACACCACATACATATGGTTTTATAGCGCTCTCAACAAAAAACGCTCGGAAACAACCATGCTTGACGGAAATACACCGGATGTGGTTCCGGAGACCCAACCTATGGTGGTAGCTACAAACGCTGAACAACAGAACACACCACCGATCCCTTGCAAGCCACCCGACCCACCACGGACGTGGAGGGATATGGTGGTTGGTGAGAGAGGGGAGCAGAGGCCGCGTCTGGCGCCAGAATTCGTGGAGAACAGGATCCGTATCTCCTATCCGGAGGGGGCGCATGGAGAACCGGACATCGACTTCGCTCCGGAGGTCCTCCAGGTCCTAACTTCGGTGTGGAAGTCATCGCTGATCGTGAAAATACTTGGAAGCTTTGTCCCGTATGCTATGATGGATAGGAAGTTGAGGGAACTATGGAAACCTATTGGCAAGATGGGAGTAGTCGATCTTCCGAACGGGTACTACGTGGTTAAGTTTGAGACGGAGCGGGATTACGTTCACGCCATCTCTGGTGGGCCGTGGACGTTATTTGGCCACTATCTCATCCTGAAGCCATGGTCGCCGGAGTTCAATCTGGAGAGGGACACGATTACCACTTCGCCAGCGTGGATAAGGGTCTCCAAGTTACCGCTCATGTTTTATGAGGAAAGCGTCCTGATGAGCATTGCCGGTACCATAGGCAGACCGCTTAAAGTTGATATGAAGACGCTCTTCTCCAATCGGGGCCGGTACGCCCGTGTTTGTGTAGAGGTCGACTTGACGAAGCCCTTGAAGGGATCGGTTCGCGTGTGCGGAGAGAGGCTGTTCTTAGAGTACGAAGGCCTGCAACTCATATGCTTCAAGTGCGGGCGGTATGGCCATCTCGCCGCTCAGTGTTCGCCGGAGAAGAAGGAGCAAGGCGAGGGCCAGGGCCAAGGTGAGGGAAGGAATCCGGGACCGGGAAACGCAGGCGCGAGCAGCCCACAGCAAGAGCCGGCCAGGATGGAGCCCTATGGGCCATGGATGACGGTGCAAAGGCGCCGGCGACCGGCGAAGGCCAAGGTCAACGATAAGGCTGGGCTAACAGAGGAAAAGGGGGAAAAGGACAAAGTTGCAGAGCTGCACAGGGAAGCCGGACCGAGGAACGCAGGGCAACGGGAAACTAGAGCTGGAAAAGGAAAAGACAAAGCCGTTGAGATGGGAGGTCAGGTTTCCAAGACGAACAAAATGGAAGGAATCGAAGGGTAAAGGGGGACGAGTTGGCAGTCGGGTCAGAGTCTCTTCCAGAACTCCAGGTTCGAAGCTGGCTCGTCGGCTAGCGCAGGACAGAAAGTCAGTCCTAGGTCTGCCGCCAAAAGTCAGAGAAGAAAGAAGAAGACATCGGAAGCACCAAGAACACAGGAGGCGAGTATTGGGCCTGAAGGAGTTGTTAAGGTTGGATCAAGCAAGCGGCCCAGAAGTGTCCTGGGCTTGCCGGATGGGCCTGAACCTCCCAGCCCAACCCATAACAGAGGCCGATCTGCACAGGAAGATAGATCCAAAGACCTGGTCGCCCAGGCGGCCTCCGAAGCGAGCGACATGGAAGTGCAAGCCACGACGGAGACCTCGGGCGACCCAGCTGAGTCGCTGGCTGGAGTCCCGGCACCTAGTGGGGGCGAAGTGGTGGCGACGACAACTGAGAACGAGATGGAGGCCGCGGACGCATCACAAGAGCAAGTGATGGCCCTCGCGCAGGAAGTCGATGAGAAGATGCAGGTTGAGGATCCACCCCAGGTGGACCCGAGCCAGACCTAGCGCCCTGGGTGGCTCGCCCCTTCCCCCCTGTGTTATCATGAATTGCCTTCTATGGAATTGCCGCGGAGCCGGCAATGGCGGGTTCCGGAGAGCGGTTAATTACATGATTCGTCAACACTCTGTGGACATCCTTGCCATTTTTGAGCCCAAAATCTCAGGACCCCAAGCGGATTTCGTCTGTAACCGCATTCGACTCCCGAAGAGTGTGCGTGTCGAGGCGACAGGCTTTAGGGGTGGGGTTTGGTTGTGCTGGAATGATACCACTGTTGATCTCAGAGTCGTCCAACTATATGATCACTTCATCCATGCCTGCGTTAGCAAAAATGGGGAAGTTCTTAATCTAATAGTAGTCTACACGCCTCCTAACGAAACTAAAAGGGCGTCCTTTTGGTCTGTTTTGCAGGGTTTCCTCCGGAGATGCAGGGGACCAATCTTCATTGGTGGCGACTTCAATTGCACGGTCAACACTTGGGAGAGCATAGGCACCGTCGCGCCCCTTTCTACTGATTCTTCCAAATTTCAAGAGCTCATTGACAAGTACAGGCTTATTGACTTGGGCTTCACCGGCCCAACCCATACCTGGACGACAGGGAGATCGGCCCATACGTTCAAGGCCCGCAGACTGGACAGGGTCTTGGCGAACACGGATGGGAGGATTGCTCGGCCGGAAGCTGCAGTTAGACACCTACCTCCGCTAGGGTCCGACCACGCACCGCTTCTCCTCACGCTTGAAGGCATCGCCAAGCCCAACCGCCGGCGTCGCCCTTTCAGGTTCGAGGCAGCGTGGTTCGGGCACGAGTCCTTCCGAACTTCAGTCCAGGAGAATTGGAACGAGGGGCTCGAGGTTCCTAAAGCCCTCACGGCTCTCAGGGACTTTCTCGTTCGCTGGAACAAGGAGACCTTCGGCAGCATCCACGCCAAGAAGAAGCGGGCCTTGGACCGTTTGGAGGGGGTCCGAAGAGCCTTGTCGGCCGGTGTCACGCCCTACCTGTTGGACCTAGAGGCCGAGCTTCAAGCGGAGCTTAGCGGTGTCCTAAAGCAAGAGGAAATGCTTTGGTTTCAAAAGTCTAGAGAGGACTGGCTCCGATCTGGCGACCGGAACACGTCCTTCTTCCACATGTCTACTATCGTTAGAAGGCGGCGGAACCGTATCGATCACTTGATTAATGCCGATGGGATGGAGGTAACCAACCAAGAAGAGATAGAAAAGCTGGCTTTGAGTTACTTCAAAGAGTTGTATGCACCCACTGACTCTTCTCACTTGGGTGGTGAAGTAATTAAAGGGGCTTTTCCACCTCTGCCCAATGGAGCTTGGGAAGCTTTGACAGCCGGGGTTACTAGTCAAGAGGTGGAGGAAGCAATTAAGCAAATGGGCAGCTTCAAGGCGCCGGGTCCGGACGGGTTCCAGTCAATCTTCTTCCAAAGATGTTGGGACTGCGTTGGGGCTTCAATTACCAGGCTGGCCAAACGCTTCTTCGAAACAGGGGAATTACCGGAAGGATTAAATGAAACCTTGATCGTGTTGCTTGCTAAAGTCGCCAAGCCAGACAAAATCCAGCAGTTCCGGCCCATAAGCTTGTGCAACGTGGCGTACAAACTCCTTACGAAGATCATGGTGAATAGAATGAGGCCCGTCTTAGCTGAGTTAGTGGGGCCGATGCAGGGCAGTTTCTTGCCGGGAAGGCTGATTTCAGATAACGTCGTCATAGTCCAAGAGGTTGTACACTCCATGAGGCGCAAACAAGGGAAGAAGGGCTGGATGATATTGAAGATTGATCTTGAAAAGGCCTACGACCGTCTCTCCTGGAAATTCATTGTAGAGTCAGTGCGTGAGGCTGGATTTCCGAAAGTTTGGGCGGATTGGATATGGCGCTGCATCAGCTCATCGTCAATGAGGATCCTGGTGAATGGAGAAACTTCTGACGGCTTCCGGCCTACTCGGGGAATCCGGCAAGGGGACCCCATCTCCCCTTACCTATTCATCCTCTGTGTAGAGCGGCTCAGCCAAATGATCCAGCAAGCCGTAGTGTCTGGGGAATGGAAGCCCATCCGCATCTCGAGGCGGGGTCCCGAGATATCTCATGTGTTCTTTGCGGATGACATCGTCTTGGTGGCAGAGGCCTCAATTCAACAGATGAGAGTGATAACTGATATTCTGGATACTTTTTGTGCAGCTTCTGGCCAGAAGGTGAACAAGGCTAAATCGAAGCTCTTTGTGTCCCGAAATGTCAGCGCTGATTTGGTGGATGGCCTGCGATGTGAGTGCGGATTCGAGGTTACGACGGATTTGGGGAGTTATCTTGGGATGCCAATTCTGCATCGGAAGGTATCCAAGGAGACGTTCCTGCCTGTGGTTGACAAAGTCAGCTCTAAACTTGCTGCGTGGAAGGGGAAATTTCTGTCGTTGGCTGGCCGTATCACCTTAGCCAAATCAGTACTCACATCCATTCCGGTGTATACGATGGCTACGGTGGTGCTTCCGAAAGAAACGTGTGACACGATTGACAGCATCGTGCGCAATTTTATTTGGAATGGAACCGAGGACAGGAGGCGGATGCACAAGGTCTCCTGGAGTGAAGTCAGAAAGCCTAGAAGCAATGGAGGGCTGGGGGTGAGATCTATGAGGACGGTCAACCAAGCCATCATAGGCAAGCTGGCTTGGCGCTTCGTCAAAGACCCCAATAGCCTATGGGCCTCTATACTTCGATCGAAGTACATAAAGGAGAATGGCGAGTCTCCTCAAGCCACCTCTGCGGTCTGGCAGGGTCTCCAAAAAGGCTTGACCAAATCGGTCGCTCGAGGGTGCGCCTGGGTTCTTGGTAATGGAGAGACGATACGGTTTTGGCTCGATGTGTGGGTTGGTGACCACAAGCTGCTGGATGTGGTGAGCAAGCCCGTCGACCAGGCTCAACGCTCAGCCAAGGTCAAGGAGTTCTGGCAACCGGGGCAGGGATGGCGATGGGAGATACTGGCTGAGTGGCTCCCACAAGCCTACTGCTTATTAGTTGCGGCTCAGGAGGTGGTGGAGGACCCGAACCACGCAGATTCGCTAACGTGGCGCCACACAACGAACGGGGAGTACACCGTGGCGTCAGCGTATGTTGGAGTCCTTGGTAACGGCGGCCTGCAATGGAACGACGATATGTTCTACAAGGCCATTTGGAGACTGAGAGTCCCGGAGAGAGCCCGAACCTTCATCTGGCTTGCTAGCAAAGGCGGTATCCTCACGAACGCGGAACGCCGACGGAGGCATCTTACCGACAATGGAGAGTGTGGGATTTGCCGAAATGGGACCGAGACCTTGAGCCACCTCTTCCGCGACTGTGCTGTCGTCTCAGGTATGTGGCGTAACATTATTACTGTCCATGAGTCCCCTGACTTCTTCCGCCTGCCCTTTGTAGGATGGCTCAGATCCAATATCTTGTCCAAGAAGAAAATGGAAGAGGGAGCTGATTGGCGTGATGTCTTTGCGAATGCCATATGGTGGGCATGGCGCTGGCGAAACAACCACACATTCAGCAGCGACAGCAGGCCACCCAACGCTGAGAGGTTCGTCGTGGATCGCACAAAAGAATACAAGCGGGTGTGGGAAAGCAGGGAGATTCATCAACAAACTCTCACCCGACGACAGAGGCTGGTTGCCTGGAACCGACCACCAGCGAACATGATCAAGATCAACACCGATGGAGCGAGGAGAGCGGACGGTCACGCCACGGCGGCGGGAGTCCTACGTGATTCGACTGGACAGTGGATCCTCGGATTCGCCCACAACGTTGGTGTTTGTTCGGTTCCACGAGCTGAATTGTGGGGGATATATGACGGACTGCAACTGGCATGGGAAAGGGGTTTTAGAGATGTTCATATTGAGACCGATTCCCTTACAGCCATAAACCTGCTCAAGAGGCCGATTGAGGACTCCGACCCCCTCTCCAACATCGTCCGAAGGTGTAAACATCTCATTAGTCGGCAGTGGAATGTCCGACTCGCACACGTCTTTAGGGAAGCGAACTCCGTCGCGGACGCCCTAGCAAGCCTTGCCTACTCCTCGCCAATTGGTGTTCATGTGTTACTGGAGCCACCTGATGAATGCCGTCAACTGATAGCGGAAGACGCTCGGGGGAGGGCGACCCCGCGCGTCACTGTTTTATAGCCCTGTGTTTTGTAGTTCTGTGTGGAAGAGGTCGCCTCTTCTGTCCACCAAAAAAAAAATATATATATATAAATCCATGGCACTGACGGTGCTGCAATGGCGGCGCCACTGGACGGTGTTGGCGATGGTGGCGGTGTCGACGGTGGCCCGGCTGAAGCCGAGCACTCAGCTGAGGAGGAGCCACCCGCTTCATGACGTGGTGGATAAGGTCAACGCTAGAGGCAGGCCCTACGTCGGGCTTCTCATGGCGTTCCCCCTAGAGGAGGCCGCCCTCGTCGACTCCGGCGAGTTTGTTCCGAGCTCTCTCTTCCCTTACGTTCAACTTGCAGGTTAAATCCTTAGCAAACTTTGTTGTTTAACTAGCTCTTTTCAGCTAACTAATTGAGTTGTTTTAGTATCAGTTTGTGATTTCATTAGTGTTAAACTTTAGGCTTCTGCCCTTAAACAAAACCAACGGTCGATTCAACTTTAACTTTAACGGTCTATGCTAAAGCTAGGTGAAAAATGTGTTGCACTTTGATGTAAATGTTTTTTTCGGTCAAGAGCACTTAATTTGATGTAAATGTAACATATATTGAGCATTTTGATTGCAATATGTCTTGATTTGGGCAGTTGGATTTGCTTTCCAAATCGACAAAAAATGAGGAACGTGATCCATGTGGTAATGTGGGCCTACCGGTAGCTCTGCAACTTTATTTATTCTTTTGGTCGATCGAGCTCCGCAAATTCGATAATACATCAATGAGGTTGACTGACTTCACCCTAATTTACAACGACTATTTCATTTATATAGAAATATAACAATAATTCAGAACGTTATTTTACTGGAAGGTACGTGGTGCATGTGTAGCCTGCATGCCAGTATTCATATGTATAAGTTGTACACACAATCTCTTAATGAAAAGAAGCGTGAACCTTCACTTATTTAGATCGATCGACTCTAAAATCTCGGCCCATGCCATATACGCGTCATGTTATAACTTATAATGCCATCCATTTAATTAATTCAGTCAACTCTCTACCAAAAATTACTTCAATCAACTATAACGTCTATAAGCAATGGTTTCCTGTTTGAACTATAATTTCACAAGTGTGCGACATATATATGTGCATGGGATCACATTTGTGATTAAGGATGTGATCGATACATTATATTGTATCATCTCCAACGTTGTACTACTCAGGAAGGAGATTTAACATAGGAACGATTCGAGGTGTAAATGTGATTTCCGTGATGAGCGGTGAACAGATTGTAAGTTACACTCTCTCATGATTTATTTTATCGCGCGCAGTCATAATGATAGTGTAGTATATGTTCCTTACGTACATTCGATGCAGATAAATGCAGGGATAACAACTCAAATCTTGTACGACGCATTTGATGTGGTCGGGGTGGTTCACTATGGCATCGCCGGATCCTCCAACGACTCGATCCTCGTCGGAGACGTTGCTATTCCTAGTCGCGTCGCCTTCACAAGCTCATGGGATTGGCAAGTGAGATCATGATCGATCAACTCAATTTGGAACTATATACCTATATGCATATATAGAACCCTAAACCTTCCTAACTTTATATATATAGGAAATCGGATCATCGGATGAAGGAACGACAGCATTGAACGTTGGAGCGTTTAACTTGCCCGAAAAGGGCGAAAACCTATTAGGGGATATAGAGTTCACCCCCGTACAACTCTTTTCTTCTCATTCCAAAATGAAGGAGCTCTTTTGGCTCCCTATTGATCCAATCTGGTTCAAACTTGCCACCCAAATTAAGGTTCACGTCTTAACAAAACGGGAAATGTACGTTCGAAATTATATATCTTGTACTATAATGTAAGTTGATTTGGTTGATTATGTACTTAGGTCACGGATCAAGTGTTACAAAGATGCATAAACAACGGGACACAACGTTATTGCCTGCCTGAAGCACCAAAAGCAGCCTTCGGAGTACAAAGCTCAACCGCCGACGTCTACTTGAACAACGCAGCCTATAGAGGCTTCTTGTGGGAGAAGCTCAACGTGTCGTCCGTCGATGAGGAGAGCGCTGCCGTTGTGATGGCCTCTTTGTCGAATGGGAAGCCTTGCGTTGTGTTTCGAGGTATATCGGATTACGCCAAAGGGACCGGAGCTAGGGCGTTGGCGTTAAAGAGCATGGCCCTTAGTCTGGCCGCTACAAATGCTCTCAACCTTGCTGTTGAGTTTATAGAGCTTATTGGTAGTAGTTTTAAGGATGTAGTGCAAGATCACTGAAGTTACGTACACATTTGATTTGCATTCATCTATCTACATATAAGCTAATGTGTGGATATACATTTGAGCTAGCTAATAAATGGGCAATGGACTTCTTAAAAGCTAAGCTTATTATAACAAGGGCTTATGAATTTAGAAGATGATGGTGAAGTTACAAGTAGAAAAGGGTGTTGAACCTGCCGAGGGACAAGTGAAGGTTAACACGGATGGGGCTGTGACCAGAGATGGACGTGCCACTGCAGCTGGGGTCTTGTGGGACTCGGATGGTGCGTGGGTCGGTGGATTTGTTCACAATTTAGGGATGTGCTCGGTCCCCATGGCGGAGCTTTGGGGCGTTCGTAATGGTCTAGCCCTTGCTTGGGAGAAGGGCTTCAGGGATGTTTGGTTGGAGACCGATTCCACCCTTGCGGTCCATCTTGCTCTCCAACTGCCTTGTCCTTCGCACCCACTTTTCAGCCTGGCCAAGGAGTGCCAAGGCTTCCTAGCGCGGAACTGGTTGGTCCGTGTCACTCACGTCTTTAGGGAAGCGAATGCAGTCGCCGACTCCCTTGCTAGCTTTGCTTTTAGTTTTCCGCTTGGTTTTCATTTACTTGTCGAGCCTCCCGAGGACTCTCTTTCTTTGTTGCGTGACAATTTTGAGGGTCGGACTTTCTCTCGTCTAACGAGAGTCTAGTCCCTCCCTCCTGTAGGGCTATGCCCTTCTTTAGATCAAAAAAAAAAAAGAAAAGGGTGTTGAAATAGCAAAATCGTCAAATGAAGTTTAATGACTATGTTTTTTTTGGTCAAGAAGTTAATGACTATGTGGATGAAGATGCAAGTCATGGGCCCTTTCACATTTTTTACACAGGAAAGCCGATGACAGATTTCCATCACTCCATGAGGGGCAATTTGGTATGCAAAGGTTTTCCTAGGGTGGTTTTAGAAAACATTCTCTTTAGAAGCTAAGCTTATTATAACAAGGTGTAACAAATACGTACACATTTGTTTTGCATTCATATGTTGCTATACATTTAAGCTAGCTCTGATAAATGGGCAATGAATTTCTTAGAAGCTAAGCTTATTATAACAAGGTATAATAAATTTAGAAGATGATGGCGAAGTTACAAGTAGAAACGTGTTGAAATAGCAAAATCGTCAAATCTAAGTTAATGAATATGTGGATAAAGATGCAAGTCATGGGCCTATTTCACATTTTTTAACAGGAAAGCCGAAGGGCAATGTGTTATGGAAAGGTTTTTCTGGGGTGATTTTAGAAAAAATTCTCTTGAGTGGGAGGTTATATGAAAATTGACCCAAATAGAGGGTCATTTTATGCAAATTCGTCTAAAAATGAAGTCGAGAAGGTAAAGTAGCAAAAGAGAAAGCAAAACTACGCAACAAACTCCCATCTTCAACCATTTAAACCCCACAATCATCTCAAAAATCTCCTCTCGTACTTGTTTTCTGTAAGATTCATTCGAACTATCAATCTCCCGATTTCGATCACTCGATCTTCAGGTCTTCAATTTCTTCCTTTTCATCATAATAATTATAATTGCCTTTTGCCGGTAGGGTTTTTAGTTTTTACAGTTTTTGTGTCAAATTGCTTTTCTGTGATTTGTCTCTATTTGGTTGTTCCATCCCTGCTTGCTTGTATGTCCTCACATGATTAGTCATATTTGGCGTAGTTGTGCTCTTGATCTTTTGTCTGTCTTTCCTGGAATGATCCAATGTTGACTTCTAGCTTCGTTGAAAGTTCAACGGATTTGAATATTTCCACCCGCAACTTGTTTTATTTCCCATCGCCTTCCGTCATTACTTAAGTGCGCAATTCTGACTTGTTTATATTTTATTGTTGTCTGTTGTGTTCACGATTAGGTTTTGGTGATTGCTTGTGTGAGGAGGTCAGTGTTTGAATTGGAGAAATTCTGCATTTCTCACTCTATCAGATTGGGGATTTAGGGTTCTGGAAGCAAAGATGAGTGACAATTTGATGGAGAAGGTGACTTCTTTGGGCGAGCGTTTGAAGATCAGTGGAACCGAGGTAGGAAAGAAAATGAGTGCTGGGATGACCTCAATGAGCTTCAAGATGAAGGAATTCTTCCAGGGTCCAAACCAGGCTGATAAGATCGTCGAGGAGGCGACTTCTGAGGCGCTAGACGAGCCTGATTGGGCTACTAATCTTGAGATATGTGACATGATTAACCACGAGAGTGTCAACAGCGTTGAGTTGATTCGGGGTATTAAAAAGCGGATCATGTTGAAGAGTCCGAGGATCCAGTTCTTGGCTCTGGCTTTGCTTGAGACCATTGTAAAGAACTGTGAAAAGGCGTTCTCTGAGATTGCCTCGGAGAGAGTCTTGGATGAGATGGTGAAGCTGATTGATGATCCTGAGACTGTGGTGAATAACAGGAACAAGTCTCTCATGTTGATTGAAGCTTGGGGTGAGTCCTCAGAGGAGCTGAGATATCTACCTGTTTTTGAAGAGACATACAAGGTTTGATATAATTCTTTTTATTAAATGGCAGTATGTTTTCAGTTTGATTGTTATGGTAATGCATTCAAGGTCTATATAACTGGACAAAGACTCGTCTATGAATTGTTGTTTGTAAGATAGTGGTGGAATGATTCCTGATGATATTTCCTTTAAAATGGTATGTCATAAGTGCTCCATGATTAGAAGTTATCTTCTACTTCAATATAGTCTTATGCTTGATGTATTCTTGAAAAACCAAACTGTTTCTGATCTAGCCATATATGATAGGAGCTCAATGATGTTTGGTTCGAACTATGAAACATGTATATAATGCGATAGTAGAATTTTGAGATGTGATACACATTAAGCAAGATGGGGAAGGATATGAGTTGTCAAACATAAGACAGGATCACAACTTTCCCATTTTGGATTTGATTATGGTAAGGTTTGTACTGAACTGCCTGCTACAGCTTGTGCATTGAATGTCTTGTAGAAGAGGATATAGTTAGCTTAGTATGATTGTGGAACTTGAAACCTTGAAGTTTACCATTAACAAGGATAGTCTCCAAATAGGTTAGCAGTTATATGTTTCTTTGTTGCTAGTAGCCAAGTCCTTGCATGGACCACTGACTTATTGAGAAGTTAAAAGTTTACTCCCTATTTATAATTAGTTTACCAGAAAATAAGGGTGCCAATTTTCAGCTTAGATTTATTTTAAAGGTTCCTTCCATAATCAGTCACTCTTGTCTAAGAGGGATCAAGCTTTAAGTTTTTTCATTCTTACGATTGCTTTGTATTGGCAAAAGTTGTGTGTATATCACATTCAGGATTCTTATTCCAGTCCTTCTTCTGAGTTTTTTTGGAAAGTTTAAATTAAATTAGCATTGCACCCCTACAAACTTTCATTTATTGTCTCTCCTTTTTTGCCATCAGAGTTTAAGGTCAAGAGGCATCCGATTTCCTGGCCGTGACAATGAGAGTCTGGCACCTATTTTTACTCCTCCTCGAACCATTCCTGAAGCAGAAACCAATGTTGGACATGAAGAGTATGACCATGATATTCCTGCACAGACTTTTTCACCTGAACAAACAAAGGAGGCGTTCGATGTGGCTCGAAATAGCATTGAACTTCTTTCAACAGTTCTAACATCTTCACCTCAACAAGATGCTCTGGAGGTACATTGTATTGCTATACTCTTTTTATTATATCTACTTTATATTGCCTGACCTGTCGGTGGAGTAGATTTTTTTGTCTGTAATTGTTTGTGCTGTATAAATGTTATTATATAAGAGTGCCTCCATACGTGGTTTCTGTAATTGTCTGTTGCAGCTTCGTTATTGGAAATAACTTCTAGGTATTTTTCAAAAGTAGAAAAAAATGGACCTGACATCTGTGGCTTGCTAGAGGGGGGATGGAAGATAGGTCTTGAGGAGTAAACTTGCGGTATATATAAAGACTATACCCTAGCAAGTAGAAACAAATCAAACTTTAGTTTCTTTTGTGTTTGTCATATATCCAGTGTGTTTACAGGCCAGATTTTGTCCCAGGTTAGTTTAGTTTGAAAGGCTAAGTTGTTGAAAAAAAGTTGCTGAATGACACATACAATAGTTTACACTAAGTTTCTGGTTCATTTTTTATGAGGGCACTTTTCCTGGAAAGTGGAGAACAGTTTTAAGTTTATAATTTTGGTTGGAGAGAGATGGAAACCAGGAGATATGACCATATGTCCAATGAATTGAAAAATATTTCTTATCCCTTTGACTACTTTCTCGTTTTTTATAAACAAAAAAACATGGTGGATTGCGTATGCTCAAAATTTTGAATGTTGGACGCTTGGATATATGAAAATGAAACATCTTATCAATTTGTAGGTTTGTATTGTGTTTGACTTTTGATACCTTGTATAAGGGCTTAGAGTCATCTAACTGATGTCTTCCTTCTTGCCCTTAACTGTCCATGGCATAAAAACTTTGAATGCACAATGATGTGTTTTATAACATGTAGTATAGATATATAATCTTGCTAGGTTTTGCTTTCTTTTACAGAAATTCATGACCTTTGTTTTACTGACTTGCTGTATGTTTAAGAGACTGTCTCGAAGTAATAGAAATGCTTTGATGATGCTATATAATTGATATGATTCCACATGCCAGTCTTCGTTTCCTTGATTTTTATTTTTTTTATCGGTAGCAGATGATCTTTAATCTGCTTTCAATCAAGACTATAATTTGGTAACTTACTATTCATACAATTATACATGAAAGTAGTATCAACTTTTTGCTAGAAAAATATTGATGTAGTATTTTATTTGACACATATGCTTAGTCTAGCTTCTCATATTTAATCAATGGGATGTTGTTCTGAATTCTGATACAAGGTAGTCTTGAGTTGTAGGAACTGTTTCTGTGTGAAATGGCCGTGGCACGGATTTGTAATCTAGTTTGCTACTTTGGGTTAGGTTCAAGTAGGTTCTAAAATTCTAAAAACATCAAAATAGATTTACAATGTGCTTTACATGAACTTTTATATTCATTCCAGAAAGCTTCATTGCATAAATCTATCTTTAGTTCTTGGTATAATCGTGTTCTTGCTCATGCTGGATGCATTTTGATCGTGGACTAAACTTCAGAAAATTTTGCGTGCCTTGCATGTCTAAACTATGGCTTTCGTATTTGCTTTGATGTATTTTTACTAAAAGGTACATATTCCATGATTTTGCTCCATTTTGCTAAATTCTTGCGTGTTTGCTACATATTCTTACTGAATGTTTCACATCAATCTTCCCCCTTTTTCTCGAGCAGGACGACTTGACCACAACGCTTGTGCAACAATGCCGATCATCCCAGTCAACCATCCTGAGAATCATCGACACATCAGGAGACAATGAAGCCCTTCTGTTTGAAGCCTTAAACTTGAACGACGAGATCCAGAAAATCCTGACCAAGTACGAGGAGCTGAAGAAGCCCACAATGACTCAGCACGAGCCTGAGCCCGCCATGATCCCCATTGCAGTGGAGCCAGAGGAGTCGCCCCGGGCTGGGAAAGAAGAAGCCCTTGTGAGGAAGACGTCCGGATCCCAAGGCTTCACGAAAAACGACGACATGTTGGAAGATCTCGATGAGATGATATTCGGGAACAAAGCAGGGTCTGGATCAGAAACTGGGAATGAGAAGAAGAAACAGCCACCAGGCAAAGATGATCTCATTTCTTTCTAAATTGTTTCCTATGGATACAATATGAAGTTCTTGCTTCTGGGACCTTCTTGTTTCTCTGCATATGAATGTTACGAATTTGACAAGTTTAACCAGTTTGTCTCATGTGATTTGGATCTAGATCCAGATCCGTCAGTAGAAGTATTGATTGTGGAGTTATTTTACTTGTTGTTTGTGTCTTTCTTTTCTTTGCATATTCTGTAAGTAATTCACGTTTATTGTGGAATTGGATCTTCATATCTAGTTTCTACTGATTTGGGGCATGGGATTTATCGTTTTGTCAGATCTTGGTGCTCATTACATCCTTAACAAATGGGTGCACATATATAGTGGAGTAATACTGGCATTTTTACCAAAAAAATGGGTGCAATGCTATAAGCAAATTAGGTGTTGAGAGTGACATTTTGAGCTGGAAATAATAATAGAAAAACGAAAAAATAATAAGACCTTGGAACTTAGCTAAGTAACTTATCAAATCGACCTTTAGTTTAACTTATCCTTGTCAAGAAGTAGACATTTTTTTGTCGGTTGAAAAACAAGGGCTAGACATCTCCGAAGAACGGAAGAAGTCATGATTGCGTGTAAAGCTAGATAATAAAGGCATTAGAAGTTAATTATCTAATTAAGGATGTCACATGTGAGATTATCATAGGAGGAAATAACTGAAGTGCTGCCACTCAGCATGCCATCCTTGATTAAGCACATGGACCTCGCTAAGCATCATTATGTATTTGCATCACACGCTTTTCTTATTCTCCTCCTTTTTCCCGGTCTTTAAGGTTTAGTACTTTATAAAATACTTTTTTTTTTTGGTGAGGACTTTATAAAATACTACATATTAATAGTAATTATAGTATGGATTATATGTAGAAAATAGACGGTAATCGAGCCAAGTCAGCCCGGGCTCGATCCGTGTTAGGTATGATTGATTTTGAGTTCGAGCCGAGCTCGAACTCAAAACTTGCTCGGTCAATTTAAGGATCCACCAATCTCGAGTATAGCCCATGAGCCGTTTGTTTAACAGCTCGTTTAGGTCATCATCTAGACAATGTAATCGTTATGCTAATGAAAAGATTTGGTAAATTTAAAATTATGTTTTTTCAATCTTTTTTGTAACAGATTTACTATTTTCATTTTAGAGTTATAATTTCTATATTTAGTACGCTTAGAGTGTGACACACAATAGAAAAACCTGACTATATTTTGCCAACCAGGTTTACATATTGACTAAAAGATCCGAGTTTCCTTATATCGAAACTCCAATACTCCTCTATATTCCGAGGCATAAAACTGTGTCCGAGTTCGATTCCCTTACAAAACCGAGTTGAATACGAACTATACATATTATATATAGCCGAATTGAACACTGAGTTGCTCACGACTCGGGTCATCTACAACCCTAGTCGAACATGCACACTTCATAGTTCTTATGAAACGCGGTGGCAGGTGGATATCGTGGACCATTGGGTTATAAAGTTAGGATTGTTGGTTGGAAATGGTAAACATTGTCAAACCCGAACCGTTGGATCTTAAATCTGCTCCCCCTACAATTTGCAAAGCTAATCATACAGGAAAGTCATTTGACCCATACTCGCCGTCACGCGTCTTCTATCCTCGTGTTTGCCAGCCAAGTCAGCCAATTCAATTTGGAAATGTGTATACACATACTATTACTTTTTCTATTAGTGATATTTTAATTGCTTCCGATATTCAACTTATACACCTCATTATCATACAAATATTTCATTTATTACCATAGTTTAGAAACCTTGTCAGTGAATCATTGTGTTTTTAGCGTGTCTATACTCGCTGACAGGGGAAGATCAGACTGTAATTATTTTTCCAATTAAACAAGGCACATTTTTTCTGACCTGTCCATTATAATAATAATTTTCTTTTTTGCCCTTATTGGCCTACACATGAAACCGAGTACCGATTTCACCGAGTATATGTTTTCAAAATTTTAACAATAGTGTATCACTTCAAAATTCTCTGCATCTCCTCTTTCCCAACTTTCTTCTTCAGCCTCCCTTTCTCCTCTCTTTGGCTGCTAAAACCAAGTCGTGGGTTGCAGAGGATTTGGGCGAAGTTATTAGTTCACCAACTTCTCTTGTTTATCTGCTTGAAACTTTGAGCAAGAGATCTAAGTATCTAATGCATCTGCTCAACGAGGTGAGGTCTTGTTTCTGTTCTGTTTCATTTGGGGCTCTACTTATCCTGTTGCCAATTTGATTTGTCCTGAGAAAAAAAACTCTGCCCTTTTCTTTTCTCTGCTGAATTTGTTTTGTTGCAACTTTTGGGGATTTATGGAAGTAGGGTTTTCTTCAGCTTATACCAATGGTTAGAGCTGCTACTCTGCTGAAGGGGTTTTCTTTACTGTTTTATTTTAAAAAATAAATTGGAGGTCACAAATCGGAGATGTGTTTCAAGCACTTGTTACATGTTAGAAGTTTGATTTTGATTCTTTGCATCCCGTTGATTGGTTCAATGGGTCTTCAGCCTTAGTTTGTAGGAATAAAGATTGAATATTTTATTCTGATCCGAGGGTTGCATTTCCCGTGCTTAGTTTCACTTTTCCATGGACAGTGAAAGCAAAGGCACTTGATAAAGATTTGGTCTTTTTAGATTTGGGTCCCTTGTCCACTTTATTTGTACCTTCAATTTGGATCTTTGCAGTTTCCTATCATTTCAAGATCTTTGCTTGTCAAAACTACAGTGAAAGGAATTGGTGATATTATTGGATTTTGATGAAAAATTTGCCGATTTTGTGAATATGCAGGATTTGAAGTGAACCCATCAATAGTTTTGGATCATGGCATCAAGATCATTTAAGCAATCCAAATCAAACCTGTCACATAGCTCAGATGCATCTGAGTTACAACAGATTAGACCTCCACTGCCTCCAAGTGTAACCTTTGCTAGAAGGACGTCATCAGGTCGTTATGTAAGCTACTCAAGGGATGATCTGGACAGCGAAATCGGGAGTGGTGAGTACATGAACTACACAGTCCAAATTCCTGTGACACCCGACAATCAGCCGATGCAAGAAGACCCGACAATGTCACAAAGAGTCGAGGAGCAATATGTGTCGAGCTCTCTTTTTACAGGAGGATTCAACAGTGTAACTCGAGCTCATCTGATGGACAAAGTCATTGATTCTGAATCAAGCCATCCTCAAATGGCTGGTGCTAAAGGTTCTTCGTGTGCGGTTCCCGGGTGTGATGGAAAAGTCGTGAGTGATGAAAGGGGAGAAGATATCCTTCCCTGTGAATGTGATTTCAAGATTTGTAGGGATTGTTATATTGATTCGGTTAAGTCTGGTGAGCCGCTTTGTCCTGGCTGTAAGGAGCCTTACAAGAACACTGATTTAGATCAAATGTCTGGTGGAGATGAGAGACCTCTTCCACTTCCTCCTCCACCGGGTGGGATGTCAAGGATGGAGAAGAGGTTGTCTTTAGTAAAGTCAGCTAAGTCGATGTCTATGATGATGAGAAGCCAAACAGGAGACTTTGATCACAATCGTTGGTTGTTTGAAACAAAGGGAACTTATGGGTATGGAAATGCCATATGGCCTAAGGAAGGAGGCCTTGGCAACGGTGATGATGGTGAAGGAACACAAGAACCGAGTGAACTAAATAACAAACCGTGGAGGCCTTTGACTCGTAAAGTGAAGATTCCTGCTGCTGTTATCAGTCCATATCGGTACCTCTTCTATTTCTCATTTTGTGTCATACGTTCCTTCTCTTGCATAGATGTAAATATATAATTTGCCAGTTCATTGCTGTATTTTTTTACTCTCAGAAGTCAGAATAATGATTGAACCAGATCTCATTTTAAGGTTTTTCTTAATGTTTACTATTATTTTGTCAAGCATGTCAGCAACTCCACGTTAAATGTGGATTTAGACTATATATGTGCTACTTGTTAATCTTGAGCTGTATATTTTTAATTATTCTGCTGAACTTTGGTTACAGGCTTTTGATACTTATCCGGATGGTTGTGCTTGCTCTCTTCCTTACTTGGAGGGTCAAACACCCAAATGAAGATGCAATGTGGTTATGGGGAATGTCTGTTGTCTGTGAGATTTGGTTTGCCTTCTCTTGGCTTCTTGACCAACTGCCCAAACTCTGCCCTATAAACCGAGCTACGGATCTTAACGTCTTGAAGGAGAAGTTTGAGACACCATACTGTGATTACCCGACTGGAAAATCTGATCTCCCTGGAATTGATGTCTTTGTATCTACAGCAGATCCGGAGAAAGAGCCTCCATTAGTCACTGCAAACACTATATTGTCCATTCTAGCTTCTGACTACCCGGTCGATAAGCTGGCTTGCTATGTTTCTGATGACGGAGGCGCTCTTTTAACCTTTGAAGCTATGGCTGAAGCTGCAAGCTTTGCAAACGTGTGGGTCCCGTTCTGTCGCAAGCATGACATAGAACCGAGGAATCCTGACTCATACTTTAGCTTAAAGAAGGATCCTTACAAGAACAAAGTGCGCAATGACTTTGTCAAGGACCGGAGAAGTGTAAAGCGAGAATACGATGAGTTCAAGGTTCGGATAAATGGCTTACCCGACTCTATCCGTCGCCGTTCTGATGCTTTTCATGCTAGGGAAGAGATCAAAGCCTTGAAAATTCAGAGACAAAATATGACTGATGAGATTATGGAGATTGTCAAAATTCCTAAAGCCACTTGGATGACTGATGGCACTCATTGGCCTGGTACATGGACTAGCCCTTCATCCGAACACTCTAAGGGTGACCATGCTGGGATCATACAGGTATAGTACCATTATCCAAACCTTCATTTGAATATTGTTGTATATGTATTTTGATTTTGATCTGCATTGTTTTGTTTTCACTGAACAGGTTATGCTGAAGCCTCCTAGTAGTGACCCACTGATGGGGACTGCTGATGACAACAAGTTTATTGATGTAACAGACGTTGATATTCGCCTTCCCATGCTCGTTTATGTGTCTCGAGAGAAGCGTCCTGGATACGACCACAACAAGAAAGCGGGAGCCATGAATGCTCTGGTGCGAGCATCAGCAATCATGTCAAACGGGCCCTTCATCCTCAACCTTGACTGTGATCATTACATATACAACTCTGAGGCCATGAGAGAAGGCATGTGCTTCATGATGGACCGCGGTGGTGACCGAATATGTTACGTTCAGTTCCCTCAACGGTTCGAAGGCATTGACCCCTCTGATCGATACGCCAACAATAACACAGTCTTTTTCGATGTCAACATGCGGGCTCTCGATGGGCTCCAGGGCCCAGTTTATGTAGGTACTGGTTGCCTCTTCCGACGAATGGCTCTGTATGGATTTGACCCGCCGAGATCAAAAGACCGTGCCCCGAGCATCTGGGATTGTTGTTTCTCTCGTAGAAAGAAGCATGCTCTGGCTCGTGAGAATCACGAAGAAAACAGAGCTCTTCGAATGGGCGACTCTGATGAAGAGGAGATGCAGTCATCTCAATTCCCCAAGAAATTTGGAAATTCAAGAACTCTTCTTGATTCTATCCCAGTTGCGGAGTATGAAGGCCGACCCTTAGCCGACCATCCATCAGTCAAGAACGGGAGGCTTCCGGGAACTCTCACAGTGAGCAGACGTCTTCTCGATGCTGCAACCGTCGCTGAGGCAATCAACGTTATCTCGTGCTGGTATGAGGACAAGACCGAGTGGGGAGACCGAGTCGGGTGGATTTATGGGTCTGTAACTGAAGATGTTGTCACAGGCTACCGTATGCACAACCGCGGTTGGAAGTCAATATACTGTGTCACGAAACGTGATGCATTCCGTGGGACTGCGCCCATTAACCTCACTGATCGGCTCCACCAGGTTCTCCGTTGGGCAACGGGCTCAGTCGAGATCTTCTTCTCTCGTAACAACGCCCTCCTTGCTAGCCCGAAAATGAAGTTCTTGCAGCGGATAGCATACCTGAACGTCGGGATATACCCGTTCACGTCCATCTTTCTGATCGTGTACTGCTTCCTACCGGCGCTCTCGCTCTTCTCAGGCCAGTTCATCGTCCAGAGCCTCAACGTAACGTTCCTTGTCTACCTGTTGACAATCACCGTCACTCTGTGCATGCTGGCTGTGCTCGAGATCAAGTGGTCGGGAATCAATCTCGAGGATTGGTGGAGGAACGAGCAGTTTTGGTTGATCGGCGGGACAAGCGCTCACCTTGCAGCTGTTCTTCAGGGTTTGCTAAAGGTCGTCGCTGGGATCGAAATCTCGTTCACACTAACGTCGAAATCAGGTGGTGATGATGACGATGAATTCGCTGATCTTTACATCTTCAAATGGACTTCTCTTATGATACCGCCGATTGTGATCATGATGATGAACATGATTGGCATCGCTGTCGGGTTTAGCCGAACGATATACAGCACGAACGCGCAATGGAGCAAGCTCTTAGGTGGAGTGTTCTTCAGTTTCTGGGTTTTGGCTCATTTGTACCCGTTTGCGAAGGGAATGATGGGGAGACGAGGGAAGACGCCCACGATTGTGTTCGTGTGGTCTGGGCTTATCGCTATAACGATATCGTTGCTGTGGGTTGCGATTAAACCGCCATCGGATACTACCCAGATTGGAGGCTCATTTCAGTTCCCTTAGCTGGTAATGTCTTCTCCCTTTCTGGGTAATTTTTTTTACTTGTTATGGTTCAGTTTGTTCCTTGATTAGTTGATTCAGTGAATTGTTAAAAAGTCTTGGGTAAAGAGCTGTAATGTGTTCAATGTTTGTGGCTACTATTGTGTATTGGAAACAGGAGAGAATTTTTTAACAGATCAGTGGAGCCGGTCAAATCGTTTTTTTATCACTTTTACAGATCAAAATTGTTGTTTGACCAATCGAGGAGAGTTATAACTTTCAAGTCAAGAAATTTATTGACGGACTCTTAATAAGAGATATCACTTCTCGTCTCTCAAGTCTCAACAACTTAGCCATGATGACATACGCTTAGAGGGGACGTTCAGATGCTCATCTCTGTCCGAGTCTTTGTCTACTTTGATGTTCTCGGACCCGTTATTCATGGAACGATGAACGGTCCACTCTTCGCTCATAGGTGTGAGAGTTTTCATCCAAGACAATCATAGGCGCCATGACTTGATAAAGCTCCATGCCCTCACCTCACGGTCTCGACAGTGGGTCAGTGGCGGAGCTAGGATTCGTTCACAAGGGGCGGATCTTAGATAACGAATCTCGGACAAGTCAAGCTAAGTTAACAATATCGATATATAAAGTATATCAAAATATAGAAAAGGTTGTTATGATATTTATTATATTTAGTGGATGTACCTAGAATGTTCCGAGATTTGATCTGTACTCTCTTGACCTTATCTCCTCATTGTATTATCTATATAAAGGGTCCTCTAGCTACCCTAACGAAACACACAGAAAATATTCTACGCTACTCAAAAGTCTCTCTTCTCTCATAAATTATAACAAAGGTACCATATTTGAAAAACTTGATCTGAAATGAGGCGAGAAAAAAAAACCACGGTATCCGTTTAGGTTCGTCCATTTGGCTCAATGTAATACATTATAAAATAATCCTTACCCAATTTTAATACATTATAAAATAATCCTTATCCATTTAGTTCATGAAATTCTTTTATTACGACCTAGAGAAGGGGGGAAATGAAATTGTATTTCTTGAATTCCACATTTTCCCAACTCTAGGGAGATAATTTGGACAAGTAAAGGATACCGGACCTCCTGTTCATAGACAAATAAAGATGGCTTAATCCAGGGTGTTTGTTATGACCAAAAAAAATCCAGGGTGTTTGTTATGACCAAAAAAAATCCAGGGTGTTTGTGCTACGACCAAAACACATCGTTTCAATGTTGTAACAAAGAAAACGGAGCGTTTCATTGCCAATTAGAGTAGCTTAGTTGCGTTATATTAGCTGCTATATTGTCTAATCATTGCATGTGATTCATGTGAAAATGTGATCACCAGCCTACTCCCACGGCCAACACTCCGAAAAGTCATTTCTTGCACCTACAATTCATCTTATTCATCATGCACTAACAACAAATAAAAGGCGCAATTATATTTTGGTCAAAAAACTTTATTAGGCTAAAAATTAATTAACATGTGTTATCTAGCTCATTGCCATTTTTATAGACTAAACAATACATTTATACACACTCCCACGCTCGTTTGCCTAATCATAGAAAGCTTTGAATTCTTTCGACAAAAAAAAAAAGAAAGCTTTGAATTCAATCTAATTAAATACGTTTACAAGCAAAGTTATAAATAAGATAGTGCTATTAGGGCATCTTCAAGAGATGCTCTAAATTCTTGAATTATGTGCATTTGGAGATTTTGGACTCATTTTATGCTCCAAGAGTTTCTCCATTGCATTCTCCATTTTGGAGAAAGTCTCCAAAAGTGTTTCTCATTTCTCTATATTTAGAGAATTCCCTAAATTTTTTGGGGAATGCATTAATTGTTTAACTATACATGTCATCATCCTATTGGTTAAGTTAGATTTTATAATATTATTTATAAAAAACATAATAATAATACAAACATAATTCATGTAAATGGGGAATTTGTTGGAGTGAGAGTATAATTTTTTTTGGAGAATATAAGATTTTGTTCTCCATTTTGAAGAAACTTATGGAGCATTTGTTGGAGATGCTCTTAGACTTACTTGTCTTCTATCTCCAATCTTGCATTGATGACCAATTGTGCGTCGTACCGTAAGGATAATCTATATGATGGAGAATTTAATAAATCTAAAAACATATATATGTTTTAAAATGGTTTTTTCATCTAAGAAAACGAGAACTTACAAACACATGAGTTATTTTTTAAGAGAACATATATATCATACAAAAACGGGCGTTATTTTTTTTGGTTGAGATCGTTTTAGGACATGTACAAACAACCAAAATATATGCACACATCAAATCAAATCAAATAAACAACGCCATCATATTAAATGCTATATTACTTTTTTTTCATGAGTTATCAAATCGTTTTCTTTTATTTGACATAAAATTACGCAGTTAATAAAAATTCAACCCGAGCTTATTTTTTGAATAAAGTTTGGGGTAATATAGATCTCGGGTTCATGTTGAAACGGGTTCAGGTCGATAACGGGTCACGAGTCAATTGGGTTGGGCCATCACGGGTTTTGGGCCGGGTCGGGTCAATCCAGTGATTTTTATAACATTATTTAAATAAAATTTAAATAATAAAATGTAGTACTCAAATATTATTTTTATGTATATGTTTAATATAATATAATACAATTTTCAAAATTAATATATTCTAAAATATAGTATAATTTTCAAAAATTATATACTCCCTCCGTCCCATAATGTTTGTCCACTTTCCCAATCCGTCGTCCCAAAATGTTTGTCCACTTTCCTTTTATATCAATAACTTTCTTCCAATCTTACCCCTATTCAATCTCTAAATTTATACCTATTATCCAACTTTTCTACCTACTTTATCTCTTTTCAACTTTTTTCTTCTACAAACTTACAAAAATACCCCTATTCAATCATATTTTCTACCCACTTTAACTCACTTTTTCATTTCCCAACACCACTTTATACCTTGCATTAAAAACCGCAAAAAGCGTCCTTTTGGACGAACATTATGGGACGGAGGGAGTATAATTTAAAACATAATAAATCGAGTCCAACCCAATGACTTCAAGTTTCAACCCAATGGATTCGGGTTCAATCAAGTTAGGTTGGACTGGGTCTCGGGTTGAATTATTTCGGATTGAAACCCAAACTTTTTCGTTTCGGGTCGGATTTTGGCAAGTCTAACGAATGAAAATGTTTTTACAATTCTACGATCTTGAGACACGAGGTTTTAAGCAACAAACTCAATATTGTACCGTAAAGTCTTACCCACAAAGGCAAATGTTCTTAAAGTCAGATACATATTCAGTGTTTCCATCTATAATGCAAAATGACAATATTGAACAATGTCGCTCAAATCTCACCACAAACTAGGAGCAAGAGAGAGGTGGTGTGGTAGGTAAGTTAAGTGATGCGAGTTGGTTGCACGTACTTAATACACAGAAAGGAAGATAGAAATATGGCTCTCCATCTCCTCTTCCTACTCATCACTCACCTTCCCACCTACCTCCACATCCCTCACAAAATCACCAAAAAAAACAACTATTTTTCCCCTTCTTTTAAAAAAACTCCAATCAAACATGCATACCCATTTCCTATATACACCTTCCCAAACCATTTCCACAATAAATATCCTACATTTAACCTCCTTACACAAACCTTAACTCCCGATCCCCCTACACACCTAAAACCAAATCATAACCCCCTATGACGACCTCCGTCGAGCCCCAACAGCCTCAGCTGCTGCCAGAACTCCCAGTAGCTCCATCGGCAGTCCCGGCAGCAGCCGAGGCCGTGGCTCCCCAATCCAAACCCGACACACCAGAGTCACCTGAAGAACAAATCTTCAAGTCAAGGCTCCCACCGATCCAAATCCCGAGCCACCTCCCTCTCCACACCTACTGCTTCGAGAGCCTCCCGACCATCGCGGACCGCCCTTGCCTCATCGTGGGCTCCTCCGGGAAGACGCTCACGTTCTCCGAGACCCACGTCCTATGCCGGAAGACCGCGGCCGGGCTCTCGAACCTTGGGGTCTCGAAAGGCGACGCGATCATGCTCCTCCTCCAGAACAACGCCGAGTTCGTGTTCTCGTTCTTCGCCGCGTCCATGATCGGCGCCGTCGTGACCACGGCCAACCCGTACTACACCTCGGCCGAGATCTCTAAGCAGCTCGCCTTGTCCAAGGCCAAGACCATTATCACTCATGCCCAATACGTTGACAAGCTCCGGGAGCTACATCCCGACGGACATAACGTCGGTGACGACGGGTTTGTCGTCGTCACCGTCGATGATCCGCCGGAGAATTGCCTCCATTTCTCCGTTCTTTCCGACGCCGACGATCAGGATCTTAAGGTACGTTCGATCTTAGAGACTTAGACTATAGTTAGTGTCGGATCAATTAGATCGAAATTGATATAAAACTCATTTTCGCTCTTAGTTAGGCATATATGTTGGTTCATAGTTAGGCATATATGTTGAAGATGAACAAGTTTTAGACGTTAAAGTATAAAATTGTTCTTTCCTCATTGAAGTAAGCGTATCAATCACGGTAAGATATATGTCTCACGACGAAATCGATCCACGAAGCCCTTATGTATGCACATTTTCTGTCCAATTTTGTCCTCCTAAATCTTTATGTGCCCTCATATAGATCACACATTTTATATATAATTTAAAAGTCCGTCCAAATTCCCATGACTCGTCCGATTTGTTCGACGTTTTACGTTTGACTAGTAGCAAATAAAAACTATCAAATCTGAACTTTCATAGTACACGTCCACCAGTCCAAGTCATAGAATTATAGAAATCTATCAAAGACTTACAAACTACTTCAAGTTAAGAATGTCAAATTGATCTTAACAAATATGTACGTCCATTGTGCCCTACTTCAAGGTAACCGAATCGGCGGAAGGCGGGTTCGACTCGACGGAGGCGGTGGCCCTACCGTTCTCCTCGGGAACGACAGGGCTGCCAAAGGGCGTGGTGCTGACTCACAAGAGCCTGATCACGAGCGTGGCCCAACAAGTGGATGGGGAGAACCCGAACCTGTACCTGACCCCAGACGACGTTGTTTTGTGCCTGCTTCCCCTGTTCCACATCTACTCTCTCAACTCCGTGCTCCTCTGCGCCATGAGGGCCGGCAGCGCGGTCCTCCTCGTCCACAAGTTCGAGATCGCCACCCTCCTCGAGCAGCTCGAGCGCCACCGGGTCACGGTGGCTGCTGTCGTCCCGCCCCTCGTCCTGGCCCTTGCCAAGAACCCGATGGTCGAGAAGTTTGACCTCAGTGCCATTAGGGCGGTGCTCTCGGGGGCCGCCCCTCTTGGGAAGGAGCTCGAGGACGCCCTCCGGAGCAGGCTCCCACAGGCCGTTCTCGGTCAGGTACGTCGATTTAATCACGGATGTCATTACCTATCAGCTAGACGACGAGAGTTACCAATTTTTAAAAAAATTCGGTTAGTGGCTACGTCGATTGAATACTGAATTTTATGTGATAGTGACAAGAGTCGGGAGAAATCATGTTCATTATAGGTTTGAGGTGCAACTATTTGTACAAAAATGTAGAGCTTAACAGTGAAAGTCAACGAAGATTTAGCCTATTTTCGGTTGCTAACGATTATTCATATAATGACCGTTAGAGAGGACCCTTCTACACAATGATCACTTTTCAACTACTCGTAGTCGTAGACACATGAAAGTTATGAATTCTAGTAGCCTAGTACATATGCAATTTTATTGTACACTCAGAATAGATGCTTCGATTAGAATATTACCAAAAAAAATTAAATAATCAATTTGAAAAAAAAATGAATAATGGGTGCAGGGTTATGGAATGACGGAGGCAGGGCCAGTTCTATCAATGTGCCTGGGATTTGCAAAGGAGCCCTTCCCCAACAAGCCCGGCTCCTGTGGATCAGTCGTGCGCAATGCCGAGATGAAGGTTGTTGATCCTGAAACCGGCTCCTCCCTCGGCTTCAACCAACCCGGTGAGATCTGCATCCGCGGAGATCAGATCATGAAAGGTATGTCCACTGCGTGTTTTTTGCTAGGACTATCGTCTCTCCTTCGACCAGGAAAAAAATTCCAATTGATTTCGTTTCAATTCTTAGCTCAACAAAAAGAGCTCCATATATCTAGTGTAACTAATTAATGCAATATGATGTTGTCATACATTTTGGATGAGCTATTATTTAATTAAATGACGGTATCTAAATTGAATGGTTTGGTTTAAAGGGTATCTAAACGATGACGCGGCCACAGCGGCAACCATAGACGCTCAAGGCTGGCTCCACACTGGTGACATTGGCTACGTCGATGAAGACATTGAGATTTTCATTGTCGACCGAGTAAAAGAGATCATTAAATACAAAGGATTCCAGGTCAATATTATTTCCATTAGCTCTAATTATCCCTGATTAACATAATAACAACAAGATCAATAAAATATTTAATCCTTAATTACATACACTTGATTTGTGGATTCAGGTACCGCCAGCTGAGCTAGAGGCGCTTCTAGTGAACCATCCCTCCATCGGCGATGCAGCCGTCGTCCCGTAAGTATTTTTATCGCACTTTCTACCTATGTTACCCTCAAACTCTAATAGGACAGAGATTTTCATTTTTGTTTTTTGTCGGAATCTCGAAAATAGAAACTCGAAAATTCGTTTTCTAGTGTCAGATTATGAAAATGATGTGTTGCTCCATGTCTGTGTATTTTTGTTTCCTGTGTTCGTGTAACATAGCTTCTTATTTTTTTTTCGGTGAGAACATAGCTTCTTATAATCTTTGTACGTATTATATTGTATAAGTCATGTACACGGAATGCTTGACGACGAATTGAACTGTGTTGCAGGCAAAAGGATGAAGGCGCTGGTGAGGTCCCTGTGGCGTTTGTGGTCCGGTCTGAAGGGTTCGAGCTTACAGAAGAGGCAGTCAAGGAATTCGTCGCAAAGCAGGTGGGTAATGTTAAATTTGTCACACAAATTCTTAAGATAATGCAGATATAATAAAGGAAGCTTTAACTTACATGTTTTTATGGGGAAATTGAAATCACAGGTGGTTTACTACAAGAAGCTGCACAAGGTGTACTTCGTTCACGCAATCCCGAAGTCGCCGTCGGGGAAAATCCTAAGGAAAGAGCTCCGAGCTAAGTTGGCTGCAGATGCATCCCAAGCTAAATAAAACCAGTTCTTCTAATTTTCTTCCTTTCAAACTAAGGAGCTTCATTCGGGTACATTCGAGCAATCCGATGGTCAAGAATCATGATGAAGAGATGGCGATAAGGTTGTGTTATGTGTTGTACAAGTAGTTGAATTCATATTGTTTGGTGTTGATTGCTTCGGCAGCATATAATTGGAAGATGGATGAGTTGGAGATGGACTATTTGTTTCAATCGGTCTCTGCCCGTAGAACATTTGGTTAGTGATGATCTTGTATTGTTTTGGTGAAAGGTTCCATAATAATTGATGTCCCTGGTAAGTTTCATTTGGTTTCAACAATCAGTCAAATTTGTTTGTGTGAGAATGCATTCATACTTTGGGTGCACCTACAAGTTTTACCTACTATCCAGAATTGTTAGTGTGACAGACACGACTCTTTGATCTAACAATCTAGGTAAGTTCTTATTATGCACTTGAAGTCTATTGCACTTGAAGCTCACTCTTCAAGTCAAGTCCATGCCAACCACGCCGATCACTTTCCGATCTTTGTCCCAAAGTCCATGGCAATCACGACGATCTCGATGCTATCACTTTTGTAACCCCAAATGAAAGGGAAAAAGAAGCCGTTGGTTTTCTCATCGAGTGTACTTTTGATAAGTGAGTGTGGTTGTGCTGTGCATAATACCCAGATCATGTCTGTAACTGAATAGAAGCCTGGATACTTTATGTTCTACCTTGTGTTGTCAAGAAAGAGAGTGATAAAGAGTTCTGTTAAAGTTCAACAGCATCCTTGTGTTCGAGCCTGAACTAAAATACTTACGCTCATAAACGCCCAAGGTTCATACACAATTGTAGACCAGAACCTACGCCATATAAGGTGCAGTCCATCATAACAATCTTTGACAGACTAGCTTTTGAGTTATATTTTTTACTACCATAGCTATAAGACTGAACTCTGCAGACTAAGGCCATAAATCTCTACCATCCCTACTGCTTTTTACCGATGAAATTTCAAAGCCGAAGGACGAGTAAATCATACACGACAAAACTATCTCCTGAACAAACCTGAATTTTGAAGCATTTTACAATACTCTGCTACAGTTGATGAAGTCTTGACCAGTTCCCATATCTTGGCAGTGTTCTTCAGCCAGTCGCGTTCAGATACAGCCCTTGAGAACACAGGGCGCTTCATAGATAAAACCTGAAAGAGTTTCAAATGAAATTTTAATAACAGGTACTGAGAATAATGGAAGTCTACGAAGCAATGTTCTTCTATATCACAAGACCTGATTTCTTAGATTTGAAAGAGTCACTTCGTAGCTTCCATAGAGATCATTGGGTGAATCATCTTTGCACTTTAGTGGGAGTAAAAACAGACTTAGCGGCATAGATTCCACGTCATCAGAAAGGAAGTCACATGACTTTAAGAAAGATAGAGGCTGCCTTGACATGCTTCTGTATCTATCCTGCAAAAACGATGATGAGCTGAAATATCTTCCGAGCACCTTTTTCATGAAGTCAAAATTCCAGGGAGCTAGTTCTTCATCTTGCAACCTGCAGAAGGTGAGTACATGGACCAAACTATTTAGTAAAGTGGAAGTTACTTTGTAACAGCAGTTAATTTACAGATTAAAGCTCATTTCCAGACAAAAGAACGATCTTGGAGCAGTACATGACTAGAAACTACATTGTAAGGCAGGATAAAACAGAAAAACTCATATGAATATTCATCACAAATAATGTTTTGCAAAAATCCCATGTAGTATCCATTTATTTGATTGACTTGTTTCTTGAATAGGCAGACTAACTTGGTATGGACAAACACAGGAGATGCCATATATTCTTCTCCAAATTCCTGCAATTTGTCCTTAATTTCCTTCTCAGAAACTGGATTAGAGCTAGTTGTCACAGTTGAAGGGTCTGGAATTCCATGTTTCAACAAGTCAACCTGAAATGTAAAGAAGTTTATGACTATTCCCAAATTTCAGTAAATCAACTTATTGAAATAAATATTCCAGAGGTCAAAATCTTAAAAATGAAACTATGAAGTATCTGAATAACATTTAATAAGTGAGGATGGAGTAATGAATACCGTAGACATCAGATTCCACATCCTACTATCATGAACTCCCTCTGAAACAACCAGAAGTATGTGACAGACTGATGCCAAAAGGACACCAAGCTACAAAGATTCTTGCAGTATCAAGAAAAGAAAGTAGTCATTAGACATATACTATCATGACAGATGGATATAAACTTCTGTAAGAGCAAAGCAACACCTTTGTGATTAAGCTATATCATAGTTCCTTATGGAACAGCATGACCAGATCTCAACATAACAAAATAATTTCCTATAGAATATAGACTTACCCGGATACCCATAATTTCATGTGCCAATTCAGCAGACATATTTTCACCATTGAAAACTGGAATTGTGGATGAGCCATCCGGCCTAGTTATTTCAGCCAGAATTGAGGGACTGAATAAGGGCTGCATGTGAAAGAAGTTATAGCCTCAGAATTCACGCTTACATGTTACGCTAATCAAATGGCAATACCATCCTACAACTATTTAGAGGCGATACCCTTACAAAAACTATGAGAACTGCACAATACCCAGATAAGTTTGTCTTACATCTTGGGCAACAAAAAACACAAATGTTTGCAAAAAGAAACTAAAACAATGTAAGGACATTAAAGCAAACCTGTGTATCAAGAAGTATAATTCGTTCACCAGTAACCCGGGGTTCGATTCCAACAGTACAATGCCTAGCATTTGCTCTACTCTCTTCAGTTTGTAATGCAAAAGGTGGCAGCATGCCTGCATAGAATTTCAAACAGTTTACATGTGCACTATAAAATAAATTGTTTTCCCATTCTACCTATATATGCAATGCAAGTATGCACTCAGTTCACACATTAATTTCTAAAACCACGCTTTTTTTGGAACTTCAAAGAACACTGAGCATAAAAAAGTGCTGATCATGCAATTTCCAACAATCAATAGAAATAAACTTAAGAACGGAAGTAGAAAGTACTATTACCTGGCGAAATGGGATCGAAGCCATAAACCTCATTCATGATGGTGGATTTCCCAACACCAGGAGGTCCGACCACCCCTACCACCGTGAAATCCGTATTATCCGTCAGAAACTGAAATCCACAACAAAACGGAACCAATCAATTTTCCAATTCCTCCGCACAAATCGAGATAGATACTAAGAAGAGACTGTGCCTGAGCAATTACAACTTACAGGAAGGAAACGATCGATATGGAACTCCCAAGAATCAGAAAGAAGATTGAGCGAGCCAACAGGCGGAAGCCGAGACCGAATGGAAGCGGAATCATCCTCAACTCCTCCTCCTCCGCCACCGCCACTGCCTCCGCCACTCCCACCGCGTACGAATTTACCAGAAGACGGACCAGCTGAGGCAATTCCAGGCTTCGCGAGGAGGATTTTCGGAGCCGGCGAACTCCCCGACGACGAAGAGCCGGTGGCGCCTGAAGAAGCCATTTTTCTGGTTTCCCCCTTTGACTTTGACTTGTTTCTCTATACCTTCTTCCTTCAACGCTTTTGATTGGGCTTTTAGTTTGGGCCTATTATTGGGCCAGCCCATCAGAAAAACTCTGTAAGTGAAGATGCTGCTTACGTGGCGTTACGTGATTGGATGAAGCACGCTGTAGTAACGCGGAAGTCTTGATCTTTCCGCTCTGCATTTTATCCGGTCGGCGACTGAAACGCAGCGTTTTCGTTCTTCGATTCTGTTTTGGTGTATGCATTTCTCTACCCTTTCTCTCCTCCAGATTCCTCTCTCTCCGATTAGATTCAGAAGAGTTCTAACTCCAATGGTGATGTTATAGTTCTTTTTGATTTCCCTTCAAAATCGGTATATTCAAAAAGAGGGCGCTCTAAAATTGAAGGTTCGTACTATATCTCTAAGAGCTGTGTTAAAGGTTGGTGTAATGGGGAATTCCTGTATTTTTTTCCCGAGTGATTTGTATTTTATTTAGGAATTAATGCTGTGAGAAGAACTGTATCTGGTTAGATTAGCTATTTAGGTGCTTGAAAGGTTCTTGTTTTCTGTATTGGTATGCAATTTTGGATTTTTGGTGGTACGTAATGCACTTGGTGTGAAGGGATCTTCAGTTGATTTCTCGATTTCTTAAGCAGGGGTTTTTGCAATGTTTGGTTAATATATGCTTGAAATCATGCTTTCCTTGAGCCTTGAGAGCGATAGCATTTTCTGAGTGAGAGCTGGTTTTGGGAGAAGGTTTTGCACCAAGTCTCTGGACTAGTTTGGATGTTAGATTTGATACTCATGATCTTGCTGATATCTGCTTTCTTTTGTGATTGATGTATGTGGTTCCTGATAAGGTTATATTTTTCTTGTGGTTGGACAGTGATTTTGTGAAGATGATGAAGCTGCAGACTTATGCTGCACTAAGTTTGCTATCCACACTTGCTGTTGTGTATCATGGATTTCACAGCAGAGGCCAGTTCTACCCTGCTATGGTTTATCTGTCTACTTCAAAGATCAGCCTAGTGCTCCTTCTCAACATGGGTCTAGTGCTGATGTGTTGTTTATGGCAGTTGACCAAGAAGATCTTTCTTGGCACTCTTCGTGAGGCAGAGGTGGAGAGGTTGAATGAGCAGTCATGGAGAGAGGTCATGGAAATCCTGTTTGCAATCACTATTTTCAGACAAGATTTCTCAGTGTCTTTTCTCACTATGGTCACTGCACTACTCTTAATCAAGGCTTTGCACTGGATGGCACAGAAGAGAGTGGAGTACATAGAGACAACTCCAGCTGTGACAACGTTATCTCACATCAGGATTGTTTCATTTATGGGCTTCCTTCTTTTATTAGATAGTCTCTTTCTATACAGCTCGCTAAAGTACTTAATCGAGACACGGCAGGCTTCAGTTTCTCTGTTCTTCTCATTTGAGTAAGTTTTGTCCTCGCCTGGCATAATTATGTTCTTTCTAGTTTCTATATGATAGAAAATTTTCAATCTAGTTAACATGGTTGTAGATGATTGTTAGCAAAATAATGTCATGGGGTGGGATCCACGGATCCAGTAATGTGGGTTTGTTAGTTAAAATAGACAACCTTGATTTTAGTTTTGTTTCTAAATTTGTGGATACTCTTAGATACGGCCATTGTTCATAAACATCTACAAGAAGGCCAGGGAGATCAGAATCCTTTCTGCCTATTTTTTTTACAGATGGCAATGTAAAGCAACATCAAATGAAATCCTTAAATGGGTTGGTTAGATAAAAACTTGCGATTATGAAGATAACAAATTTTCTCTTACTAAATCACTACTCTAGGCTTTGAACATACAGGGTAATAAGTAATGACAATGCTAAACTGGAGTTGTAACCTGTAGGTGTATTCCTTTTCCTTTTTTTTTTTAACCTTCCTTAGCTGATATTGGAGTATACTTTTTCAGGTACATGATACTAGCAACAACAACAGTAGCAACTTTTGTTAAATATTTGTTTTATGTGTGTGACGTCTATATGGAAGGTCAATGGGAGAAGAAACCTGTCTATACCTTCTACTTGGAACTGATCCGGGACTTATTGCACCTGTCAATGTACCTGTGCTTCTTTATGGTGATTTTTGTGTAAGTCAACAACTATGTCCATTAATAGCTCTATTTACTTGATAATTGGTCTGGCATCTGGATGGTGGATTGCTTTCCTTAGATGATGTTATCTGCTCCATAAATTCCAAAAGAGTATTTGTTTAATATAATTAGCTCAAAGAGAAATCCCTTTATGAAATACTAGGCATGGTTTTTGTGATTTGTGCTTAGCCAAAAATAATGTCCAGTTATGAGATGAAATGCAAATAAAATGCTAAATCTCTACATTAACCTGAAACTGAACCAAGTTTTGATAATGTCCAGTTTTAATGATAAAGAACTTTTCCTTCTAAAGATCTTTATAGTCATGGAACAATTATTGTTTCTAATTGTATTTTAGATGAAGCATTTTTTTATCAAATAATTATGTTGTATTTATATGTGAGGGATCTTAACTGAAGTAGTAGGTGCATCCAGACTTCTCTTATGCATGCTCAAAATTTTATTGGTCATATTTCCTCCTTGCCACTCTCACTCCTCTTACTATGTTGTATATCTCGAGAGACTGTAGTGACTGATAATGTTTGTGTTCCATGTGCAGAAACTACGGTGTACCCTTGCATCTCATAAGAGAGCTTTATGAGACATTCCGTAACTTCAAGATACGTGTTGCTGATTACGTCCGGTACAGGAAGATTACTTCCAATATGAACGATCGTTTTCCAGATGCTACACCTGAAGAGCTGGATGTGTGAGTTGTTTCACTTTTTATTTATAATTATCATTTATCAATAGAAGTTTTTATCACCCAAGGCTCAATCCTCTCTTTCTCGTCTTTATTTTATGTTTTTGGGCTCCATAACACTTTTTATTGGGTATGCAGGGGTGATGCAACGTGTATCATCTGTCGTGAGGAAATGACCACTGCTAAGAAGCTTATATGTGGACATCTCTTTCATGTGCATTGCCTTCGATCTTGGCTAGAGCGACAACATACCTGTCCTACTTGCAGAGCTCATGTTGTTCCTTCAGAAACTGGTGCAAGCTCAGCTGTAGGAGCACAGGCGCCACAGACTAATGCAAATCAACCCGGTATGCTATTCTTTAGGATGTAATTTGTTAAAAGGTTCATTTAAATTAACTAAGAATCTGGCCTTCGGTTCATTGCCAGATGTTTTGGAGAGATCCAGTCAATGTCTTCTCTACCTGTTTAATTACTGATATACGATTTATACCTTCAGGCAGCACATCTGGTCAGAGTTCGAATGTCGGTGGTGCAGCAGCAGATGATAACATGAGCAGAGATGCCAGACTTCAGGCTGCAGCTGCAGCGGCAGCTTCAATGTATGAGAAATCCTTTGTTTATCCAGCTGCGAGTACACTAGTATGGTGAGTACAATGTCCTTCTCATAATCTCTCCTATCTGAAATTTCTCTGTGTGTTTCTGGATCTTTTTAAAAATAGAATCAGTTGTAACAGTTTTTCTGTCTAATGGTTGCTTATATCTAAGTTTTGATAGCCTTCTGAGCCGGCTCCAGAAACTTCTTCAACAAATTCTACCGCATTCCTTGTTGAAAATGCCTCCCCGTATTTGGTGATTTGGGTTTGCATGAACGAGTAGAAACAACACTATGCTATTATCCGTTGCTATAGTGATTGTAGTTGTGGAGAAGGTTTGGATAAACAGTTGATGATGATACAATTCTTCTAATTGCAGGTCCCCTGGATATGCCATGCTTCCACAAGCTCCTGGCCAGTCTCCCGACTCTACAACTAGAGATTTTGGTGAAGGACAGGTATCAGCTGCCGGAAACATGAGCTCGCCATTCTCTGAGTTCCCTCAATCTGCTTTTCCACCCAACCAGATGATGACTGAAGCTGATTTCAACAATCACAAGAAGCTTTTAGAACATCAAATCGAGGTAATTCATATTCTCAAGGTTGTTTGACATGTATGAGCTTTTGGGGGAAAAGAGTACAATTCTCGTTTATGTTCTTGTAGATTCTGCAAAGGCAGCTCCGGCACCTTCAGGCAACTAAGCAAGACGATGCTTCTCCGGCATCATCATCATCATCGCAAGACAAGGGGAAAGCGGTTGCTTCATCATCAGTTTCAGACTGTGGTAGCCATGAGGAGAGGGAAGAGGCTGCCTCTTGAAAAGTCTTGTGAATATTTTGTAGATAGTGCCACAAAATGTCACAGTTGAAAAGAATGATGAATCCTGCTTTAGACTTGTTCAAAGAGTACTTGTAAGATTTGTCAGGTTGTACAATTCTTGAAAGACGGATGTAACCCACAAACCATGTTGGGTAAAAAAATAGCTTGGCACACAGATCTCAGTTTTACTGCCCTTGACGTGTTGATGTCCGAGATTAGCATCATATACACATTCTGATTTTTGGTTGGTATTGTGTTCTGAGCTGGTTTTGTGTGTATGATCCTTCTGCTGTCTTCTGGCATTTTATTGTTGCCTTTAGAGGAGGTTATAATCGTCTATTGAAGTAATTATATCATGTAATGTTGTCAAAGATCGTGAGAAAGGAAAGCCGCGTTGGAGAATTTAAGTGGTGATTTTGCCATGTCTCAATTTATTGAATGATTTTAGATCTTGTCAGCAATGTTATCATGTAAACATGATTTTAATAGCACGATTTACATATCACTTGCTTAATATATTACTGTATTTTCTATATTATGCATAAATAATTTCTTTTTTAGATATAGAGAGTTTATAGTACCATTCATAAATAATTTCAATAGTAGCCTTTGAAAATAAAACCTTACAAACTAATCATTCTAGTAAGAGGGTGATTCCGATGAAAACACCTCTTAAGATATAAACTATAAATAGATAATAACCGTTAGATTCTTCGAATCTACGGTTGAGATTGATCTAGAAAGGTAGATGTGAGAATTATGTTTTAAAATGGGAAGGTGGCAATTTTGTAATTAGACGGAACTTTATGGACAAAATCGTCTTTTGACGTTCAAAACTCAATGATGCGTGTTCTGTCTCCCGTATTCCCGAGTTCCCGATTTCGGATCCCTCACCGGCTTGAGTGCGATTAGATTCCACGATCTGATGGGTGAAACGCTCACACCGACTTCGATTTCGATTTGTTCGTCATCGGCGCCGGAAGCGGTGGAGTTCGTGCTGCTCGTTTCTCCGCTCAATTCGGTGCCAAGGTTTGTCCCTTTTTTCTGAACCCTAACGCCTTGATCTTCTTCTTAGTTTTGATAAACTATTTGTTGGTGAACTCGATTCTAGGATCAAAACATTTTTCTGTTGATTTGATGTATGAACCCTAGCCAAGGTTTCTCCCTTTTTCCGGAACCCTAGCACCTTGAAGCTGTAATTCAGAGTTACATAATGTTTCCTTGAAGTGCATTCATCGTATATATTTGTAGTGTGGGTTGTTGTGATTCATTCTGCAGTCCTTGTTGCTAACTGCTTTAATTTTGTCAATTCGTTATGAGGCCTCAGGAAAATGTTAATTACTATCTAAAAAGTATGCTTGTTATTGAGTAAAAGGGATGTCAACCTTGTTCGATTCTTGTGCGTGATAAGTGATAACACACCCATGGTGGGATGTCCTTCCTTATTATTTTCTTATTTGCATCCTTGTATCAAGCTGGTGCTTTAGCGATGTCAACCTTGAATGACTGAACTAATGAAGTTGAGAAGCCAGTTTGATATGATATAATGATGTATACTTGATTGTTTTGGGGATGTATGATGTACATGTTTAATCTGAAATGTCAGCTGAACAATGTTTAATGTGGTTTTATAGTTTGCTGATTTGCATGTCTAGAGCATTTAGTTGTCAAGGCATTGATATTTCTTAACGTATTTTCTTGACCGGGCTTTGTGTTTTGCTGCTAAGTTTTGTCTTGGTCTTATTCAGGAAGGGCATTTACAAAATCAAGAGCTGAAGCTAAAGAAATTGATAGTTCTAAAGATAGCATTGTTGCTTTCGAGGAACATATGCCATCTAGTGAGACAGAGACAATCAGAATTTGCTCCCAGCGAAAACCCATGTCATTGTTTAGCACTCCTCTGGATCATTTTGGAGATGTTTCAAATTCTGATGTTTGTGGTTTGTTTTTGTTCCCTTCAATGTAATAGACTCTATTGAGTTTTGAATTTGTAATAGCTTACTGGGTGTTGCATATTGTGTGAGTTTTACTCAGTTTTAATGGCTTTGCAATTGTATGAATGTAACCCTCTCTAATAAGAGCAGTACTTAGATGGCTAATGTCATTTTGATGAAGTAAACTGACAGAGGACATGTGTAGCCCCAATGTTACTCATTTTCAAATCATTTGCTTAACTTCCAATTACAATGCCTTATCAAACTTTAATAATTTCTATTGGGTATTATCATGGACTCATGGCTAATTACACCTTTGTATTCATGGATCTCCTTGCTTTATGCATCAAGCAATGTAAGGTCCTGATCTATATCCATGGTCCTTTAATTTATATAATCAAGGCCTCTTGAGCTTTACAGAATTGCACAAAACCAACGCAGCCTTTTGTGGTCCAGAGGATAAATCAATTGTTCATTAAATTAGGAGGTGATTAGGAGTCGAAAATATCCAACAGGGTATCAACGCAGTCTTTTGCGTTGATGTATTTGAGCATAATGTTCACGTATTTGAGTATCATGTTCACGTATTTTAGATGTGCGTTCACATATTTGAGTATAATGTTCACGTATTTTAAAAGAGTTTTTTATATTCACATTTTTCTTAGGATGTTCACATATTTGATGGAGTTGTTCACATATTTCATGTCGGCGTTCACATCTTAGTAAAAGATAGTATATGAATGCAGAAATGGTTTTTTAATGTACGTTATCTTGTTCACGTTTTTTCTTTAGATGTTCACATATTTGATCGATTTGTTCACATATTTCATGTCGGCGTTCACATCGCAGTAAAAGATGGTATATGAATGTAAAAAACGATTTTTTATGTTCATTATCTTGTTCACGTTTTTTCTTAGGATGTTCACATATTTGATGGAGGTGTTCACATATTTCATGTCGGCGTTCACATCTTGATAAAAGATGGTATATGAGTGCACAAATGATTTTTTATGTTCACATATGTGTTCACGTATTTTAGATGTACGTTCACATATTTGAGTATAATGTTCACATATTTGAGTATCATGTTCACATATTTTGAAAGGGTTTTTTATATTCACATTTTTCTTAGGATGTTCACATATTTGATGGCGTTGTTCACATATTTCATGTCGGAGTTCACATCTTAATAAAAGATGGTATATGAGTGCACAAACGATTTTTTATGTTCACATGTGCGTTCACGTATTTTAGACGTGCGTTCACATATTTGAGTATAATGTTCACGTATTTTAGATGCGCGTTCACATATGAAGAAGTTATGTTCACATATCTGAGTAACATGTTCATGTATTTTAGACGTACGTTCACATATGAAGTACTTGTATTCACGTATTTTAGATATATGTTCAGATTAATGCTGTCAAATTCTCGCACATATATATGTAAAGCTTTCGAATTTGCACAATTATAAAGTATGATCTCTCTTCATATATAAAATTATAAAATGACAAGTTGGGTTTGCATTTGTAAGATAATTCGATGGAGATAGCAGGTAGAGATACAGAAAAAGGTTGATTGCTAAATTTCTAATACATTCAAGTTCAAGCATTATATGATGCATAAATAAGTATAAATAAGTTTCAATGGGTGAAATAATATTATTATGTTTGTTTTCATGTTCACGTTTTTTCTTTGGGTGTTCACATATTTGATGAGTGTGTTCACATATATTATGCCGTGGTTTACATATTAGTAAACATGGTACATAAACGAAGAAACAATTTATCAATAAAGATAGTATATATATTTGAAAACTTAGTCCCGTGCCTCAATAGAAAGATAACAAAATATACATTAACTACGTGAAAAAAAATCTATAATTATTTCAATAAATCAAATTTCATTGAACAGAGAGATAACATATTAGGCATGAACTTTGTATGCTCAACGCCACTAAATAGGAGCATCAATTTTACGAGAGCACCGGCTTGACCAAAGGACAATACATTTGCAACTCGCCACTCTCGTGACCCAACTACTACTAATCCAATTTGTGTTTCGTTACAAAAGTAGAGCAAAATTCAAGCCCATCATCTCAAGTTTCAACCCATCACTCGCTCTCTCCACATTACACTTGTAGCAAGCACTTGTTCCAATGCTATCGATCGCTTTGCTCCATTTCACTTGGTAAATTTCATGAGCAATTTGAAGGATGGGAAGATAGACAGTGATTTCAAATTAGATAGATCAGCTAGGTAGCCTTGGATAGATCCAGAGATATTGTAGTTCCTCAACATCCTACAAAGGGCAACTTCACTGCTTTAGTTGATGTTTCTTCTACCAATGAAACACATAATCATTGACAAAACAAGAAACTTTAAAAAATGCAGTTCTACAAACATACAGCAACCTTCCCACACTATCCCGCAGGTGTTATATAAATTATCAATGGACATAACCGAAGACACACTAGGACGTCTCAATAGTACCAGGAATGGATGAAGTTGCAAGCACCAGGAATGGATGATGTTATACCAATGTGATTTTACAAGTTGCAAGCACTAGGAATGGATGAAGTTGTAAGCTAACAACTCCCAGTTTTCAAGCTAAACCCTTACTAAGATTAAAGATAAATTGCTATGTTGATGGGCGATTACTCAGTTTTAAAACGCATGTCCTTGTAAATCTATTTTGGGTGTTTCATGCAACATCTATTAGAACCATTCCTCCATCTTTTATCAAGAATCAAGACAAAAGTGATAGTACCTAACCTCAATTATCAAAAGAGCAAGTATTCAGGGAAAAGTAAACATCAAACTTGAGAATAGTTACCAATGCCTTTGCCTCTATAAGGCTTGATCACAACAAGCATGGCTATGTAGCCTCGGAATATTTCCGATGCTCTCCCATTTTACAAACCACGTACCAATGCATTGACCTCTATGAAAACACATGAATAAGCCAAAGACATGAAATCAAAAATTGAGAGTAATATATGTGAACCACGACAAACACATGTCTACAGGATTATCAGATAGAGGATGGTCCTCTTCCTCCTCATCCCACTCTTAGTTGTTGCTATCTGCTCCTCCCACCCCCCACCATGAAAGAAAAACTCCAACTCAACTCATCATCATCATTATTGTTATTATTATGAGATAACAACTTTAATTCATGGATTGCAAACCAGCATCACATGAAATCAAAATTTTTAACCACGTTATGTTAGTATCCACAGAGAAACTTTTCTACTTTAATCATTCAATGTTTATTCACACACTGCATATCAAATGAAACTATAAGCACTTGATTCTCTTTTGGAATTCTGGCAGAAAATTGGATCTGGCTTTTCGGGAATCAAACGAGACCATGGCAGGTCTCTACAAAACACATATAGGTCATCATTAGATTTTGAGAACAGGGGGAACAAAGAAACTGCAAAGCTGCTCATTCCATACAAAGAACATGTGATGCAGGTTAGAATCATTGCAAACTGTAATTGAGGTTAATTACTTCATATAAATACAGCAAAGAACAGATCAACTATATACATTTTTGACATCAGTGGAAACAAGCGTGAAGAACCAGTAAGGGACTACGTCCTTACCGTCACGGGCCTCTTTGGTGTCTTGAAGCCGAGTCCAACGCTCTTCCAGAACCTGTTTCCTCCCTTTCCAGGCCTCTTCCCCTTCCCGCTCTTGTTCGAGCTGCAAAATCGTCAACACAAAATGTCGATGGATCGATGGATGAAATCACTTAAAACAATGTAGAGGATAGAAAATATAGATCTTGAAACTGGAACTACCTGAGGAACACCTTTGGTTGCATGAGGAAGGCCTTCTCGGTCTGCAAGTACCTGAGGAAAATGATGACTGAGAGAAACATATTGAGAAACTAAGGGGGCCTGTTCCGCCATGGTTAGGGTTTGGTGTAATCAAGAGTAATAGACAACCGAATCAGATAGACCGAAAAATAGACCGAAAAATTCATTCTTATCAAGAGCATCTCTGAGTTCAGAAGACTGCTGCGATTGCGTCGAGAGAAGACCGGTGAAGAAGACTGCTGCGATTGCGTCGACTCCCGTCGAGAGAAGACCGCTGCAATTGTTGACAAAGACAAAATTACAAAAAAGCCCCCATTTCTTTAAAAGTTAAAAGGGAAAAGCATATAATCACAACCGTCCATCCACTAAATCGGACGGTCCCAGATCGTTTTTAGTTTTAGGATAATTTGAGTTTTTATTTGAACCGGATCCTTTTAATAATTAATTAGGGAATAAAAAGCAGTAGGATCTAAAAAGGTTCGAAGAATAAGTAAGCTGTAGCCAACGCGGAACCGTGGAGGCCGGAACTCGGTAGGGAAAGTGCGCCGGTGCGTAACTATCAAATTCTATTCGTCTTCTCGCCATCTTCCACATTCCACAAACGAACGCTGTTGAAAGAACCTTCTCGTAGTTTTTCTCAGACTTGTTTGATCGAAATTCTCAAGAACCCAAAATCCCTTACCTTTTCAAATTACCATTCTTTCTCCTTGTTCATCGCACGTTGGGTTCTTTGACGATTAATCCGCGAAGCTGCTAAGACATGGGTCAAGCTTTTCGGAAGCTTTTCGATACTTTCTTCGGCAACTCCGAGATGAGGGTTAGCTCTCTTGCGATTCCCAATTTCAGTTTTTCCTGGGTGTATGAGCTGATAAATAGCCTGTTGTTCTCTGGTGTGTCATTGCGTTATTGATGTTTTTAGTATATGATCATTAGTGGCTTCGCTGAACTTCCGCACCTGGGTAGTATAATTTGGATGATCGGACCTTTTTTTCCCCTTGCTTTTGATGCGCTCAGAGATTATCTGCATCAGATTGAATCGTTGATTGATTTGCTGTTAAACTTGATTTATTCGAAAGGGTTCCCAATTTCTTTACTCTTGTTTTGGTATTAATGGACTTTTATAGGGTTTAGGGATCTAGAAATCGTAGGGTTTCTCACGCTGGGTTGAAACTTATACTTCAGATGGAAAGAACTGGTTCTTTTGACTTTATAGAGTTGTAGGTTCCATCTGTTTGCTGACCTAAGGAGTTGGGTTAAGCTGGGATGAAGTTGCCTTTGTGAATGGTACAAGGATTCTGATATTGATTTTGATCCACACTTGTGCTCTTATAGAAATCCTTTCAAAGATTGTTCTTAGTGATTTTCTTCTGAATTTGAGTTTGTGTTTGCTGAGTTTCAAACTTTGAATTGCCAAGTTAATGTTCATACTTAGGTGTGCTCAATTAGGATCTACATCTGATGCTTACCTTAGCTAGTATGTCATGTTTTTTCTCTGATATACAGGTTGTGATGCTTGGTCTTGATGCAGCTGGCAAAACAACCATTCTCTACAAACTGCACATAGGGGAGGTTTTGTCAACTGTTCCTACTATTGGTAAGTTACTTAGTTGTGTGATGTTGATTACAAATAACCTTTCTTAGGAATACAGTAAAACCTTGGAAAATTCGATAAGCTGTACGAGACATTTAAACAAGTGTATTGGCTATAAAAAAACTAGCATGCCTTATTTATCAGCCTTTAGGTGAATGAGAGAACAATCGGTAAGGCAAGGCTTATGCTTACCTTAAATTTATGCTTTGAATTTCCATAAGTGAATTATGAAGGGAAATAATTGGTTTTGTCTCGTAATCTTTATTTATGCTGAACCTTGACTATACAAGCCTTATTTTAGTTATTTTCTTGGCTATTGTTCGGCCAAGTACGTTGTTAGTCATCTTAGCTTCATAGCACAGCTCAGTTGTTTTTGTTTTTTGCAAATGGATATATTAGAAAGCTTCTCATTTTACATTCTTGTCTCATGATATGTCGGATCCTATCTAAATTACATATTGATGCTCTGAATAACCTCCATGCCTTCTTATATCCCAGGAGATATAATGCAATAATGTAAAACTTACTCAATATGATAAATTTGGACCGATGATCTGGCGAGAAACTACTTGTCTTGAGTAGAATCGATAGGTTGGTTCCTGGAATAAACAAATATCTAAAGGCCGAGATATTTTTCTTCACCTCAAAGAGTGTCACTTTTTATAGTTACATGTTCACACCTGATCTCCATTGCTACCTGAACAGCTCCTAGGTCTCTGGTTGGCTTTACTATTTGATTTTTGATACGACTATTGTCCTTTTTTTTTCTTTCAAGATTGTGTTACATTATAATCTTTTGATTTTTTGCAGGATTTAATGTGGAGAAAGTTCAGTATAAGAATGTGATTTTCACTGTATGGGATGTTGGTGGCCAAGAGAAACTTAGACCGCTCTGGAGGCATTACTTCAACAATACGGATGGACTGGTACTGACAAAATTATAAATTTTTGAACATTTGTACTGATATAGTTGTTGTAGTGCGTTTCTTAACAGTGTGACATTCTAATTTTGCGTTGGTTAATATGCTCAAAATTATTTTAGTTTTATGTACTAATCATGTCCCACAATCTGATTTGAAACATTTCTGACAGATTTATGTTGTTGATTCTTTGGATCGAGAGAGAATTAGCAAGGCTAAGCAGGAGTTCCATGTAATTGATGAGGACGCAATAGCTTCTCTTTCATTTATGATGATTCCTTTCTTATATAAAGGATAAGCCACTTATTTATTTGATTGACCTATTTTTGATTTTTTGTCATCTCAGGATATCATCAGTGATCCATTCATGCTTAACAGTGTCATCTTGGTATTTGCCAACAAACAGGATATGGTATGCTGTTTTCTAAACCTCTTGATCCAACAAACAATTTATAGTTATCTGGGACTAATGTAGTTGTCTGAGGCTATTAATGATTCTACATCTCAGAACCCTGTTTTGTAAACCATGATGAGCTGCTATTGACTATAGATCCCTCCACAAAAACCTTTCCTGATCTGCTTTACTGCAGAGCAAGTAAAAAGAGATGTTACCTTCTAATCTTCTCAATAACAGAATCAGGATGGTCTGAGTTTCCCCCTTTTCCTGTCTTGTTTCATTCACACTCATTTCCACTACAATAAGGAAGGTTTTCTTCTAAAATGGCCTTCCCATTGCAATATAGAAACTGTTCTATATTATCTTCTGAGAGCAGAATTTATTTCTTGATGAAGAAATCCCTTTGCTTGGGCTCACTCTGTGTTGTCCTCTTCCTCAATTACTTCTTCCATCAGTTGCACAAACATATTTTTCCTTATTAAACAATCCTGCCACTACCAACAATCTGTTCTCTTGTCCTTCTGGTTCTTATCTTTTGGGATATCATTGCTTTTGCTTTTGTGTGTGGATGTGCCTGTTGGTTGTGTGTGTGGAGGAATTTAGAAGGATTTTTCTGTCTAGTACCCATGCAATCGTATTTGCTTGATTAGTTATGTTCTAAGGTCATTTTATCTTCTGAATTGATGGTATGGGTTCAGATTTTAGTTATTTCTCCTTTTGTTTCAGTGAAGATTTTTCTTTTTCTTCAGTTGGATCATATCTATATGGTAGTATGAAGAATCACTTTTCTTCTGCGGTTTCTTCTTTGCACGTAGTCATATAAACAGCTAAGAAGTAAAGGGAAGCAAAACCAACCTCATCTAGAAAGAGAGGTTATTATTGTAAGAGTCATACAGTATAGCGATTAATTTAGTGCTTGTTAAAACTTACAATTACATAAGTTGGAGAGGTCTTGCCATGGAGGAACTAACTGGAGGATTGATTTTGCCTTATTTACATAAATATAATTGAGTTGCATATACTTCAATATATAGTAGTCCAATTTCAAAATTTTCAAAGTTGGGCTTCTTTTTTAGGCAATATTTATAAAATGATGTTCACATGACTGATGCTATTAGATAGAGGAGAAATTCTGGATTGGGCTGTTTTTTTAGTCAACTGAATTATTCTAGATCCTGAACTGAGAATGCAAAGAACATTAACTTCTCAATTGGACTGACACGGTTTCTCTTTGCTGTTGCACTCTTTTAAAGAGAGGAGCAATGACTCCAATGGAGGTCTGCGAAGGGCTTGGTCTCTTCGATCTAAAGAACAGAAAATGGCACATTCAAGGAACGTGTGCACTTAAAGGAGACGGTCTCTATGAAGGACTGGACTGGCTATCTAGCACCCTCAAGGAAGTAAAAGCAGCTGGGTACTCTTCTGTGGTGTCCTTTTGAGCAGGTAAACACAAATGTTCTTCTATGCTGAAGTCTTGAATTTTGAACTAGTCATAGGCATAAGAAGTAAGAATGATGAAAAACCTAACATTTTTGTCACATTCACAATCCTTTACACCGAAAATTCTTTCCATAAAGAAACTTCCAAACTGAGCTCTTGAATACTTTGCTGGTGAACTCTCTATTGTTTTGTTTTCGGGCAGGTGAAACCGAAGTCGTCGACATTTTCTCAATCGGAGCTGAGGAAGCTTCTACTGTGCAAATGTGAGAAAGTAATGTAAGAATTAGGTGACAAATGGAATGTTGTTGTGCAAGACAGAAGCTAACAAATGCTGGGTTATTTTGCTTCAATGGGTGTCACCTGATGTCAATCTCTTTGAAACTACCATGTGACAATAGGAAAGGTGTATATTTTGACACTCGTCATATTAACTATTAATACTTTGGGGAATTGGATGCTTCCCTGAATCCCTGAGTTCCCTGGTTTTAACTTTTGTCCTTCTGAAAGCAAATCCCAAACATTACGTGTAAAGAACTAAAGATGGAAACCAGCCCGTTTTGATCTCTGAGGGATGTGTGTTTGTCATAAGATAAGCGTTTATAATCCTATCATCAGCATTGCATGAACTGACAACACAAAAAATATTGCATCTTTAGTCCAAGCTCCTATTTCCTATTCAAGAAAAGAAAGATAGTATACCCATACTAAAACCAGCTTTGAGTGGCATAAACATCCACTCTCGAAGCATTGGATTTTATAGGTTGAAGGTAACGCTGAAATTGGAATTACGATGAGCCAGGGCTGAGCATCGGTTTAAAACCGAATTGAACCAAAATTCAAGAATTAGGTGATTCGAAATAATTCGGTTCGGTTGGATTTCGGTTTTCAATAAATATAATATTTTTCTTGGAAAAATTTGAACCGAACAGAAAATAATCGAAACCGAAACGGAAACGGAAAATTTGAAACTTATTGAACCAAAAGCCCAACCAAATTCCGTCGATTTCGGTTTCGGTTCAATTTTGGTTCGGTCTATTTTTTCGGTTCGAACCGATCCGTGGTTGGCATTCCAGTTTCTTCACTGAACGTGACAGTACAATTTTCCTATGAGACATAGTGACATACGGAGTACGGAGTATTATATTTCTACTTTTGTTTTCCCTTTTTTAAACAAAGCTATGTAGGATTGACAGGTGGCAAAAATGAATTCGCAGACCGCCACATGGCGTCAAATGATTGGAAGATCCTCACTCTATTGACGTGGTGGGAAGTGTACGTCCTCTTCATTCATCCTTCGCCTTCCATGAGCAAACAAAAAACACCCGCTCTTCACTCTATTCGGTCGTCCACAGAAATCCAGAAATCGCGTCGAGTTAGGGTTTCTCAACGTCGTGCCCATCGCAACTCTTTTCAAAATTCACAAAACATCACTTTCTAATGCCTAGTTTCGTGCTTTGAATTTTCTCTTGAAATCACTCATTGAATCTCGAGGAATAGGGCGCTGTCAATTGCATAACCATCTTTGGTCTGAACGAGCTGCTTCAGAGGTAAGTGGTATCGGAAATCCCTCTCCATTGCTTTCTGGTTGTCTTCTGTTTCAATTGGTATCGATTATGCAATTTCGGGTTTAGGAGCATCTCAATTTGATTTAATTGCTCCCTGATTGCTCGTGACTCAAACAAGTAGTCTTACATTGAATCTAATTTTCTTGAAATTTTGCTCGAATTGCAAAATAATGAAACGAATCACCAAAAAGATGATTTCCTTGGGGGGTTGGGGAATGTAAGGATGCACGAATGGTTTTCACCAATTTGGTTTGATTGAACAGGCCTTATTCAGAAAATGATGAAGCTGCAAACCTATGCTGCACTGAGTTTGTTCTCGACACTCGGTGTGCTTTATCATGCCTTTCACAGCAGAATTCAGTACTATCCTGCTATGGTCTATCTATCGACTTCAAAGATCAGTCTTGTACTCCTTCTCAACATGGGCTTAGTGATAATGTGCGGTCTATGGCAGTTGACCAAGAAGATCTTTCTTGGCTCTCTTCGTGAGGCGGAGGTGGAGAGATTGAATGAGCAGTCATGGAGGGAGGCCATGGAAATCCTTTTCGCAATCACGATTTTCAGACAAGACTTCTCGGTGTCTTTTCTCTCTATGGTTACAGCACTCCTCTTGATCAAGGCTTTGCACTGGATGGCACAGAAGAGGGTGGAGTTCATCGAGACAACTCCGACTGTGACCAGGATGTCTCACATCAGGATTGTTTCATTTATGGGCTTCCTTCTCCTTATTGATAGCGTTTTCCTGTACAACTCTCTGAAGCATTTGATTGAGACTCGACAGGCTTCGGTTTATCTGTTCTTCTCGTTTGAGTAAGTTTTATTTCTTCCGTAGTGTGCTGCTTTCCAATGATTGCAAAAATACTTCACAGCTGTGGTCTTCTGTTATTATTATTATTATTAGTGGTATGACAAGGACTTCTAATTAAGTATATATCTGCAGACTGGAAATAACACTTTCATTTTTTGTAAATATCAAAACACACCTTCAAATCTCAACTTCTATAACAACAATGATTGAAGTTGGTTAACTAAGTATTATGTTCTTCTTATCAGGAGCAAAAATATATGGTATGCATATGATTTAAGGGTTTAAACATATGTGGTGTTGCTTTGTGCTAAATTGACGGCTTCTTTATCTCTATGTTTTGTGTTATCCTATTTAGCATGGCTTTGTAAGTTTAGTTCTTTGTTTTTTACTTTTTAGCTGATGATGGACTATACCTTTCAGGTACATGATACTAGCAACATCGACTGTGGCCATTTTTGTAAAATATGTGTTTTATGTTTGTGACGTGCTTATGGAGGGCCAATGGGAGAAGAAAGCCGTTTATACCTTCTACTTGGAACTAATCCGGGATTTATTGCACTTGTCTATGTACATATGCTTCTTTCTGATGATCTTCGTGTAAGTCATTAATATTTGGTTCTGCTGATATTGTCTTTAACAACCTGCCTTTTTAACAACATGAAATATTGATCTAGAAATAGACAAAGAAGAATGTGTTTTCACTCTTAATGCTCAAACAGAAATTTATGTTGGGTTTTTAGGCAAAATGCTCATTCCTTGATTGCTCAAAAAACATCTTTCTGATTTATTGTCTGGTTTATTCTTGTGATAAAGTGGTATGTAGTATTTGATAAACCATATTTCTGAATCAGGAAGAAAATTGGGATGAGCTATGCATGTTGTTGCATTGTTGCTATTTATGTTGTTTTCTTGATACTTGAAGAAGGACAATATCTAAGTGAAAATTTCAATAAAAATTATGAAAGAAAGACAAATAAATTGCTAAGCAAGTTTACTCCAGTTTCCTTCGTTTAACCTATGAGAGCTGTGGTGTGCTTCTGTAGTCTGACAATATGTTCTTTTCCCTTTGGACTCACATTATACCTACATTTCATGTATAGAAACTATGGCGTGCCTCTCCACCTCATAAGAGAGCTTTATGAGACATTCCGCAACTTCAAGATCCGTGTTGCTGATTACATCCGCTACAGGAAGATTACTTCTAATATGAATGACCGTTTTCCAGATGCATCGCCTGAAGATTTGAATTCGTGAGTTATTTTACATTTTGTTAGAATTCAATCCTCTCTGCTGCCTTCATGTTGCTGGCTTGATAACAATTTCTGTTGGGTATGTAGGAGTGATGCAACATGCATTATCTGTCGTGAGGAAATGACCACGGCTAAGAAGCTTATATGTGGGCATCTCTTTCATGTACAATGTCTTCGGTCATGGTTAGAGCGACAGCATACCTGTCCTACTTGTAGAGCTCATGTTATTCCTTCTGAGACTGGCACAACCTCAGCTGCCGGGTCTCATGTGTCACATACTAATTCTAATCAATCTGGTAGGCTATGATTTTGTTATGCAATTTGGCTTACATCTCATATTTGTCTAACTAGGAATCCAGTCTTTTATTCAACATATAATATCTTTCGGGTGGCTGAAAATCAGCATCTACTTAGCTTTGTGCAATTAATGTTCTGTAATATGCAGCTTCTACCAGTACATCTGGCCAGAGCTCAAACAATGGTGTAGGAGACGATAATGTGATTAGAGACACCAGACTCCGGGATGCAGCCGCTGCAGCAGCTTCGTTGTATGAGAAGTCCTTTGTTTATCCAGCTGCAAACACACTAGTATGGTACGTACGATGCTCTTGGACTTCTTTAAAGTGTATGCAAAATGATTTCAGAACAGCCAGGCCATGTTATTTATGTAGTTGGGTGTTATGAATGCGCCTATCCCTCCAATAACAGGCTTCTGGCAGAAAATGAGTTTTGTTGCCGTCGTGTTATCTGTTGTTGTGCAAAGTTTTTGATTGGCCTGTTTGTAGAACTAACTTCTCCATGCTTAGCATGCAAAGCTAATTCAGTGGGGTCCGACTCCCAGAATTTGTTTCTCTAACAGCCAAATTAGCTGAGATTGTGATTTTTTTGTCAGTCAATGTTGAATACATGAACTCTGCTAGAAAGTTCTTCCAGAAGCTAAATTTTTGATGGTTTTAAATAACTCTTTCTAAAATCTGCATGTAATCGAAACAGGCCCTTAATTGTTTAGAATGGCCTCTGCTGCTAGGAGGCTGTGTTTGGTTGTACTGAGCTGTAATGGTTTTGTTTGTTTAAAGTTACAGCTGATATTCTTATGCTAATTGCAGGACCCCGGGATATGCAATGCTTCCTCAAGCTCATGCCCAATTTCCAGACTCTCTTTCCCGAGGTTTCGTTGAAGGACAGGCTTCCGTTGAACAAAGCAGAATAGCTGGTGGAAACATGAGCTCCCCATTTTCTCAGTCTCCCCAATCTGCTTTTCTGCCCTTCCAAGCACCTGGTTTAGATGCGACATCAGGGATGAATTTTGACCAAAAACTTAGCGAAGCCGATTTCAAGAATCAGAAGAAATTCTTAGAACACCAAATTGAGGTACCCTTTTGACCACTTCTGCATAAAGTGATCCTGATTTTGGCACATGTCAACAGACGCTTTCGCTTGGCCCTGTATGCTGACAAAGTATTGACATTGTTGATGTCTAATTCTTTGCAGATTCTGCAAAGTCGGCTCCAACACTTTCAGACACTCACGCAAGAGGAAGCAACTCCACTTTTATCACCACAAGACAAGGGAAAAGCAGTTGCTTTGTCATCTGTTTCAGATCATGAGGTTGAAGAGGCTGCCCCTTGAAAGCCTTGTGAACATTTTGTAGATAGTAGGATATACTATACTTGTATTGGATTGAATTGAAATGTGCCAAAAGTTGCAAGCTTTGTCTCATGTGGGTTGAATTTGTACTTCATTCACAGACTGTTTAGATAGGGTGTTCTGGGTATTTGGACATAAAATATGTGGAAGTCATACCTGTTTGTTAATGGTGATCTGTACAAGAGGATATTCATCCTCATCTAATTCTATATGGCCCATTAAAATTTCACTTTGCTTTTCTGTTATGATTATAATATGAATTGGTAGTAATCCTTTTAAAATGATCTTATTATTTCTATATATAAACTCATTAATTTCTTAACTTTTAATAAAAAATATATTTTTGGATAGATAATACATTAGTTTGAGAATAATTTTCAACTCTAGCTTCAAGAAAATAAATAAATAAATAACGCGAAAAAGAAGTAAAATAAACTTCAAATAAAGGAAAAGTTAAAAATCAACCGTCGCTTCCCTCCCTATCTCTCTATTCGCCAACCACACATCCAAAACCCCCTCCAAAAAAGCAACTCTGGCCAAATTCCGCCATTGAAGGCCACAGAGATCAGATCAGAACGGAGCAGAGCTCGTATAGTCACAGAAGCCATGCTCTTATGTCACTCCTCAACAACGACCTCCAGATCGCCATCGATGCTAGGCCATTACAAAACCTCCACTCTCCTCTTCCACAGGATCCGTCCTTCCTCAGCCCGCCCCAAAACCCGCCCTATAGTATTCACCGTCCACTCCTCCCTCGGAAACGCCATCGCCGCCGCCGCCGCCTCCTCTTCCGCCTCGTCTGCGGCGGTTGTCGCACACGCCGCCGTCACCTCCACGATCACTCAATTGGCCGTCACGGCCGTGGCCGTCGCCTCCGGGGCCTGCCTCTCCACGAAGGTCGATTTCTTGTGGCCGAAGCCGGAGGAACAGCCGAGTTAAGTCGTTCGATTGATTTCTAGGGTTTCTTGTTTGTGAGTGTTGGTTTGTGCTAACAAATTGAGGGATTCTGGTGTAGGTCCTTTGATACTGGAAGGAGTAGATGTCACTGGTTATCCTATATTCAATGATTTGAAGGTTTACTATTTTTACTTGGTTTTGGTTTTGTTAGTTTCTAATTTAGCTTTGCACCGCCTCTAAACAAGTGAAATTCGTGAAGGCAGGTGCGGAAGGCAATCTCCTTTGCAAAGAAAGCTCATCATGGACAGTCACGGAGAACTGGAGATCCCTATTTGACACACTGTGTTCATACAGGAAGAATCTTAGCAGCTTTGACTCCGTCGAGTGGACAACGAGTATGTGTTCCTTCTCATATTCAGTAGTGGATTTTGTGCTTGCAATTTGTATTACCAATCTTGAATTCTTGTGTAGGCTGTAGATACGGTTGTGGCTGGAATTCTGCATGATGTAATTGATGATACAAGTGAATCTGCAATGAGTGTTAGAGAGGCATTTGGGGATGAGGTAGCTACATTAGTCTCTGGTGTTTCTCGGTTGAGTTACATCAACCAGGTAAAGAAAGTAACTGCAGCTAATGTCTCATGTTAGCTTCATTGTTGTTGTAATCCTACTTTTCTTGCACTCCGCAGTTACTGAGAAGGCGTCGAAGAGTGAATGCAAGCCAGACTTCTCTTACTCATGATGAGGTATTATAAGTCATTGAAGCATTTGAATTAAGTACGTCACATATATTCTAATGGGCATGATGTCTACAAGTTTATTGCCAGTTAAACTTAAGAATACAATAGTGAGAGTATCACATTTCGCCAACTTATGGTTCTTATTAATTATTTCTGCTTACCATAGGCAAATAATTTGCGAGTGATGCTGTTGGGGATGGTTGATGATCCACGGGTGGTACTCATTAAATTGGCAGATCGTCTTCATAACATGAGAACCATGTATGAGCTCTCACCGTGCAGTTTTTTTCCTCCCGTCCTTAGTTCCTTAATTTGCAGTTTTTATAATGATTATGCTGTGCTGTTCAGCTATGCTTTGCCACTATCCAAGGCTCAAGCTGTTGCACAAGAGACTTTAGTAATATGGTGCTCTCTTGCTTCAAGACTCGGTCTCTGGGCCTTAAAATCTGAACTAGAAGATCTATGTTTTGCTGTTTTACAGGTAAATATATGCATTACAATAGTAGGCATTTACATTAGGCCATTTATTTTTTGTTACCACTTCTTGCAATGGAGTATGTTAATGCCGGTTATGGACCTATGGTTTTCTGTTGAATTGATAATAGGTTGAATTCGAAAGGTTACAACACTTTAAATCATTTTTATAATCTCCTGTGATGCAGCCTCATATATTTCGTCAATTGAGAGCAGAGTTAGCTTCAATGTGGAGTCCTTGCAGAAGAATGGGGAATTCTAAAAGGCTGCTTTTAAAAGATGATTTTCTTGCAACCTTAGGTGAAAGTACACCAGTTGATGGATCTACTGCAGTTGATGAGGATGATACGAGTATGAAGGTATTGCATGGGGGACTGGGACCATTCTATCTCAAAATGGTTATTGCTGTTAATTATTATCAAGGCTTTCCAAGTTGAGTAAAGCACTCTGCACACAAGTGGGAATTTCAGCAAAGCTGTTTGATAAAATAGTAATTTGTAGCTCTTATGTAATGGAATGAATTTTTAACTGTTGCTCTCGTAATCTGCAGGATCTTTTGGAAGCTGTTTTACCTTTTGATCTGTTGTCAGATCGGAAAAAGAGAATTAGTGTTCTCAGTAATTTGACAAATAGTCATAATAATCAAAGAAAAACAAAGATTATTAGGGACGCTGGAATAGCTATAGCATCACTAGCTGTATGTGAGGAAGCACTGGAAAGAGAGCTACTCATATCAACTTCGTAAGTGTTCATCGTCACATTCTTTTCGATTATATTGCATAAAGGTCAATAAAGTAGCTGCTATATACTTTTTTTACTTTACTGTATTTGCAGCTACGTTCCTGGGATGGAAGTTACTCTGTCAAGCCGTCTTAAGAGTTTGTACAGTATATATAGCAAGGTGTGCAAAAATTTGTTCATTAGAAGTGCTCACTTTATTTTATGACTATTTTTAAAATCATTATAATCAGACATCAGATGCCATGATTTTGCTTTATCGAAGCTTAAGAAATTCATAAGAGGGTGATGTCAATTTATTGTTTGTGCATGCAGATGAAGAGGAAAGATATTGGCATAAGCAAAGTTTTTGATGCTCGTGCATTAAGGATAGTTGTTGGAGATAAGGATGGAACACTTCATGGACCTGCTGTTACATGTTGCTATAGTATTCTTGATATTGTTCACAGGTTCTTACTTCTTACTAAGATGGATGATTAAATTAACTGGCACTATCTTCTCATACTCTTGATGAATGGCAAATGCTTCTTACAACTACAAACTATTTCATTTAAGTAACAATTATCTTACCTTTTCACCATTCATTGCAGGCTTTGGGCTCCAATTGATGGTGAACTTGATGATTATATCGTTAATCCAAAGCCTAGTGGCTATCAGGTTAGAATTTTTGCCCTCTTACAATTGAGCAAATTAATGGATACTCAACAGCTATCAAACGTTTTTGTGGAGAACCTTCTAGCCGCACTCTTGAGGTTATATTTTTCACAACTAACACCTTGTGATTTTATTGCAGTCTTTGCACACTGCTGTTCTAGGTCCTGACAATTCACCCCTCGAAGTTCAAATAAGAACACAGGTTAGAAGTTCTGATATTGTATCTTGAACATCACCTCTTTCTTGATGAATCTGCCTTGAACTCTTTGGTTAACTTTGCTGTAGAGGATGCATGAATACGCAGAGCATGGGCTTGCTGCTCACTGGCTCTATAAAGAAACGGGAAACACTTCATTATCTGCAAAAAATGCAGATGGTTTTGACACGGAAGAATCTACTTCAAAAGATGTGGAGGAACAAGGTTCAGTGGAAGAGGATTTCTGTTTCAAGTATAGCTTCTTGAAAGCTGGTCATCCTGTTCTTAGAGTGGAAGGAAGCCACTTACTAGCTGCTGTCATCATTAGGTGCTGTAATTGTAAATATTTTATCTCTAGAATATAATGAAATTTGAAGTACACTCATGGTACCTATGCCTCTGGTTTAGTTGGATGGAATTTAAAATATCTATTTATGGAACTGATTTATCTCCAGTGTTGACAAAAATGGAAAGGAACTTCTTGTTGCGGTCAGCTTTGGTTTAGGAGCTTCTGAGGCTGTTGCTGATAGAAGAACTTCATTTCAGTTGAAGAGGTGGGAAGCTTATGCAAGATTGTACAAGAAGGTTGGAACTCTAATCTTATATCACATTCATCAACCTTCTTTTAGCTTCTAAGTGGTACTTTAGACATTTTAGATGCTTCTGAAGATTTTCCTTGCATAGACCTCTTATTTCCCAGATGATTGGATTCAGTCAATGCCCTTTTTCCCAAGCCTATGCTTCCTTTTCAATTATTTCCATTATCTTGATGCTAGACCTGGATTTGTAAAATTGTTTCCCTGGTCAACATACTGCTTTGTAGGTTTGTGATGAATGGTGGTTTGAACCTGGCCACGGGGATTGGTGTACTTGTCTGGAGAAGTATACTCTTTGCCGTGATGGTATATATCACAAGGTATGCAATGCAACATGATTACTTTTCCTGGAAAAAATGTTCTCTATCACAATCTATCGTCAGTTTAGACATGGTACATCAATTAATGAACTTTGATGCCAAAACATACTAATGAAGGTGTACAAGGATCTACAAGTTTATTCGTGCATATCGGGTCAAAAACATTGAAGTTTGCATTATGATGAGTTTTTGCATGCTATAATCCCAGTCTTAACCTTAATCAATTATCCTCTGAAACAAGTGATTTATCAGTAAAAAGTTTTTTTAACAAGTCTAGTCAACAAGATTAGGTGTTACTTTGGGGAAGTTATTTATTGAGCAACCGCACTGCATACTTAATCCTTATAATAGCTTATGATGTTGAACTTGACTCCTTGTCTCATTGCAAATTCTTTCTCACAGCAAGATCAATTTGACCGCCTGTTACCCACATACATCCAAGTTATTCAACTGACAGAGAAAGAAGAATCTGAATACAGGACTGTTGTATCTGCTGTTTTTGAGGGTGGAGATGTCGATTCAATCACACCAAGCTCTGAGAAATGTACTGCTGACACCGTCTCTATGATGCCTTCCAAAGAATCTAACATCAATAATAAGGTTTGCACTCTGTTTTGATGTAAAAGCTATCATTGTTTCTGGGTTTTATGGTTCAAACTAGTTATAATAAGAAACTGCATCATTTTGTATATTGTAATAGGTCCGTCTATTAAGGACAATGCTTCAGTGGGAAACACAGCTATGCTCTCAAGTGGGTGTAATGAGAGTCAACAGCACCCTTAGGTTTCAAAGAACGGACAATGCTCATGACTTTGGTGAAGTTGCAATTGTGTGTTGGCCTTATGGTGACATAATGAGGTTGAGTGCTGGAAGCACGGCTGCTGATGCCGCTCGAAGGGTGGGATTAGAGGGGAAATTGGTATTGGTGAATGGGCACTTGGTTGTTCCGAGTACCGAGCTGAAAGATGGAGATGTAGTTGAGATGAGATTGTAATGTGTGCAAATGTGTAAGAAGATGTATATAGCATGTGTAATGTGGTTTGTAGATGCTTAGGAATATCGTTCTGATGAATGTAAGTATGGGGGTTTGTTTTGTGCATATAGTCGTAATATAATGTGGTTGATATGGAACAGGAAGATGTAAATCTGTTGTTGCTCAAGGTACTCCTAATATTAACCACATGCAAACTTATGCTTTCAATTCCAAAATCTTAGCCAAACATGTAAAGACCGAATTCTATACCCAGATTCAAACAAAACCCTTGAATAAAAACCTCAACTCTAGGAAATCCTGATCAGTGATTGATTGTAAAACAGTTCATCTTCCAAGGAAAAAATATATTATATTGTGTATCCTGACCTTAACATTTTCCTTCAACTTGTATATTATCTAGCAGAATATAAAGCTACGCATTGAAAATGCAAAGCTTCAAGTTAAGTATATAATCTCTGCTCATGTAGTCATGTTGCTCAGAAACTATCATGTTTAATGTAGATACATAACAAGAGCTCCAGATAGAAACTTACCACAAATACCGTTACACATAATTTAATTTACAGTTCTACAGAAGAAGAAAATGTAGAATTATGCTCTATTTTCTCCATAAATATGGTATTCCTCTCACACTAACAGCTGTAGTAACATCTATAAGCTGCAAAGCCACCCAACTTCGGAAGCCTGAAGGCGCCAACTATCAACAACTCTCCATATGGTTCATCTTTCAAGGCTTCCTTGTCAGTATAGATTCCTTTGCTTTGCTCCTGACGCTAATGTATAAAGAGAGGGCTTCTTGTCAACAGACACCATGTTTCCAATGTTCCTATAGCATTACTTAAACTGCATTATTACAATGTCTAAGAGGGTTTTGTATTTATTGCTGTTCACTGAAACCCTTGTGACTAGACGGCATAGAGCCGGGTCTACCAATAGCCTCCAGCAACCTGCTAAACACAAGCTTAACAGGAATGCAGGCTACAGTAGGGGGTCCAGAATCCAGAGATTTTATTGCCCCATCCATGTATCTTTTCAAACCAATACGTCTTGGCTCAGAAACAGGCTTTTGGTTCATGCCTAATGAGGATAGAGGCCGGATCTTTTGACTGGAAGATGAGCTTGATCTCTTTGGAGGATTCATTTTCTCTGATGATGGAAGCTTGGGAGTTTGATGAGATATCCTTCTTGCTAAGTTTTTCTTCTTAGCAGCAACTGGTTTTCCAAAATGCGATTTTTGAGGTTCGTCAACAGTATGGTTATCAACATCATCTAACTGAGATAAATGAGGATGAGGAGCCCGAAATTTAGACGTTCTCCTGGAAGTTGTCCATGCTGGTGGCACCCTATTTGCATTATCACTTTCAAAATGCTCAAAAGCATCAACTGAAGATAAAAGAGCATCCGTGGCGCCATCTCCAAGTGTTTCGATTTGTATAGGATGCCCTATGATTGGCTTGCCATTTAACCTGCTCATCAAAGAAACAAATGGGACATGCTCTCGTCTATTGATAGCTTGCACCTTCAAATTCACATCAAGAAGTACTTCCTGAGCATGAGAACCACCAAACCCATCCCCCCAGTACCCACCAAAGGAGCTATCCCTCCATTTTAACTCCTCCAAGTCAGCCATATTTGAGCCAGGAGAATTCCACCTTCTAGATGCAGCTTGTGATTTCCCTAGGTGTGAACCTCTTCCATACCCTCCTCCAATGAAGGGCTCAGGATCATTCTCATTGAAATCAGCCTCATTGTTAAAGCCATCATGGCCTTGATAATGACTCAAATTACGAGTTGGCCTCTGGAGCAAAGACCTTGGTTCCAGGTATGTTCCACAAGTGAAATGGTGCACGGACCTCCTCGAAAAACTACGAGCGTTTCTTTTACCCTTCATCTGCCATCTTGAGACCCCCAAATCAAGTGAAACAGGACCTTTCTGTTGAAACGATGACACGTCCTGAGGAAATGATTTATCAGACTTCTCACTGCTTGAGCTTCCATGATTCCCTTGCTGTTCCAAACCGTTTAGAGCTGATAATTGCAATTCCATAGGTGTATGCACATCTGTAAAAGCAAAAGTCAGGGTTAGAACCACAAGGTAGTAACAAAAGATCCAATCTTCATGATACAACATGGGAGTAGAACAGGCAATAACCTGTAAGGCATTAGCATTCATAATATGCTTTCAGCAGAATAATATAGCATAGTGCAACAAAACATTCTTAAGAAGGCAACAGCTGATAAATGCACAAGTCATAGGACAATGTGTAAACTGAAAGTTATGCCATGAAACAGAAAAACCATGTTCCTGTTGAATGCAGCAAACAATTATGATCTTTGGCAATGTACAAAAATCCTATCAATCCAACCGAATTGGAGGTGTGCATAAGATTTCTGGACTGGCAATTTCAAAGTTGGAGTCGAAGGACTTGGACCAAGACCTGTTGGAAAAAGATCCAAAATATAGGTCCATATTGAAATATATACACATTCTTTTGTATATCAAATATCTCATAAATACAATGAATAGAAAGTAAATTAAAAAACACATGAAGCATATACCACAGTAGCATGACAAGAAGAAGCCTCTTCAATCACACAAATTTGCCTTAAGCACAGTACTGAGCTACAAGAAATGCACACTGGTTGATTTACTAAAGGATTAGAAAGCCTTCCACATATTTGACCCCAGTCAAGTGACAAACAGGATTAGCAACCTGGGTGATATTCTGCATTACACGGTAGAGCCCATCTGAAGTACTATCAGCACATTCTCAATATTTTCTTCAACTACTCTGGATGGAAATTCATTACTTTGCAGGTATATAATCTGTTCAACAGTGATGAGCCTTTCAACTAGGGATGAGATAGCAAAATAATGAAGTAGAGACCTACAATCAGATATAATCTGATCTTAACTCTAAACTTTTGATTTGCATTCAGCAAGTACGTGGATTTGTTTAATTTTCAAATCAAATCAAATTCCAACTAGATCTAATATCATGTAGAGCCCCATAAAACACAGAACATCCAAACTGCTATGTAAAACTCTGCGAGTTGTACATACTGAGAGTAGATTAACAATAGTCAATAGCAATGGAGCATCAGAACATTCAATGCCATAAAAAGCATCAAGAGAAAAACAAGATGGCATTGAAGAAGAAGGAATAAACGAGAATTACCAAATTCACCTGAATATCTGATTGCCCCAACATTGTTGTACTGCTCGGTGTCAGATGAATCAGATTCAGTATCTTCTGATGAACCAGAAGTAACATCCTTTTGAAAAGCATCAGTGTGAGAATGAATGCCTACTCCTTGATGTGGACCTAAAGTCTCCATCTCGCCGAACTGATCTCCTTTTATATCCATGATATCAGTGACTTGTGACTGCAGGTACAATAGTCTGCACATTTTCATTTGAGCATCTGCTCCTTGATTGTTCACACCTAACATGGAGAAGGCATCACCTTCAGTTTGCAAAGAGTGATCAGGCCATGTCGAGCTATTCTGCAATACATGAACAAGAGGACGACGCCGATCATATATCTTAATGCCAGATTCTTCAATGGACATATCCAGTAACCCCTTTCCCTTGTCTGTAGAATTTCCAGAATCAACATCACCACAAACAGTGCCAGCGGTAACAGCTTGAGCCTGATCATCACCAGTTGCTTTACGTGATGGACTTGAAACAGCAGATACAATTTTCCTACTAAGGATAGAATCTCGGGAGCCTCCTACTGAAGTGTTGCTTATAGGGTTAACCAAGTTCTGCCAAACACCACCTTCTCCTTTTTGTGTAGATACCAGATTCATATTACATTCCTCAATTGGTGAAACAACCTGCGATTCCATGTTTTGAAGTCTTCCATTACCATTTCTTACATCTCCAAAAGTCGTATGCAAGTCATTCCCAGAATTCTTTTCAATGATTTCCTTCTCAAGCTCAAGAGCATGAAGAATGGCATCCTCCCTGCGTGCATATTTCTCTCTCTTTTTTGCAGGAAGGCCTAGGGAGGCTTCAGCTCTCTCAATGCAATCATCAAACTCACCACATCGAAATGTTTTCACCCGCTTGGACTTCTCAAGGTTGTACCAATCCCTGAGAAATAAAAACGAGAATAAATCACTAAATGGGAATAAAAGCAACTCAGCTGTTTAAGGCAAGGGAATATGCAAGCAGAGCTGTGATTGCTTCCCAAAAGAGCTGATATAAGAGAAGTATTTCTGGACTGCTTCTTACTAAAGATAGATTTTGTTCAAATAGCTGTTTAATGAATGTTATTTTACGATGAGGACTTCTCCATTCTCTATTGGAATACCTGAGCTACAACATAGATACAAGGAAATACACAAATCTCACATTCTCATATGAAAGCAAGACAGCAGTGTAGTTTTAGTTTCCCATGTCTCTACTAATACATACTAATTAGTGTCCTTACTGTTAATCCCACTACCATTGCTAAGACCTTCACTTAACTAATATCCCACTGTCAGCAGATTACTGGAAAGACTAGATCCATACAGCAACCTAAAGTTCAAAGTCAATCCCATGACTGCTATTAGGATAACATTTAAGTTCTTTCTTACCGACCAAAAAACACATCCAAATGCAAAAAGACTACAACGCAAATTTAATCAGGAAAAGAAGAAGCTTACACACTAGCATCTTCTCTCCCAAGTAGCTTAACAGGAGTTCCAGATCGAGGAGACATGAGATGAGAAGCAGACAGCTCATCTGTCCCGAGGATTTTGCCAGGCCACCAAGACCCATTTCGCCTGCGAACCCAGACAATGGAGCCGATCCTGCTATCCAACACTCCAAGTCCTCCACCTTCTGAGCTTCCCATGACAGTTTCACACACACACACACAAGTAGTAGCCGAGAACTGAAAACTTATCTATATGTATATATCTTTACACAACGGCGTCTCTACCGATTGAAAAGGAAACTAAACCCTAGCGGAACGAAATTCAGTACAAAAAGAAAGCTCCTTTACACTGCTTATAGAACCAGCAACTACCTCCCGATCAACTGAGCTACGAATCGATCGAATCGATCAGCCCCCAGCGAAATACTGAGCGAAACGGAAGATGGAGGGGCAGATCCGAGTACTAGCACCACCAGCAAAGGACGATCCGATGTCGGTGAATCCGGATTCAGCTCGAGCTAGGGTTTCCATTCAATATTCAAAGAAATGATCTAGATTGAAAGGAATATCTTAACATCTACAATATTCTAGGGTTTCTCGATATCTCGATATCTCGATTACGCTTTTCTCGTCTCCGATGACAACGATCGGCCAAACCACGTTCCAGATCTACTTGCCCCCTTTCTCCTCCCGCTGGCGTGTGAAAGAAGAAGAAACAACGAGAAAAATTTGTTGGGACTTGGGAGAGACTGATAGCAAACTACTCAATTGGGCCCATTTTTTGTTCTCTATTTATTTTTTTAAATTAAAAAGTGATATTTATAAACTAGACCACGCCGTTTCGAAACGTGTATAATACGGCTCACTGGAAAATTCCGGGTCAGCGTCAGCCCATCCAACCCGCAAAAGAAAGATTCGAACTTGTGACCATTAGTAAGATTCGAACAACGTCGTCAAGCTATTTTGTTGAGTGCACCTGTAAATTGAAGGATGATGTTAGATAGATGGTGCCTTGGGCTTTCGGGCTCGACCCACACATGATAGTTTTTGTACATTGTATCTAGCTGTTATATGAACGAAGTGGTATTGCACAACCGGTTTATAAACGATTTGCACCATGATTGTCGAGTCGGAGGATCGTTTTCTCAGAGACTCAAGCATTTGCAAACACGGTTCGAAAATGGGTCCGGCCGGGCTTGATGCGGAATTTTGGCGCATGGCATGGGCAGAGGTGGGTTTGGGTCGGGCTAATGGGTCGAGCCGTTGCAATTTTACCCACTTTCCTCCGCGCCAAAACCACTAGGGCCAACCCCAATGCAATCACATCCCAAATTTACAATTCTATCAAACAGAAATGGAGAGTGACATTTTGTGCTCTTTGACAATACAAAAGCATAAGGTTTTCCTTCCAGCCTCTCAGATCAAGTCAAGCCAAGCTTGTGTATGACAGCAATATAGCAGCTACAAAAAAAGAGTAACGAAACTGGACCACAGCAGATCTGATATCTACATATAACAGATTAACAGCACATAATCTGAAAACAACACACAAGAACCCTACACTGAACTGAATCTGAAACAGACTCCTTTTACCTTCAGTTGCATAGAATGATCATGTGAATTGGCGCCTTACGTAGGTGTCTTCGTGCACGAAAACTGGATCTTGTGTCGTGGGAGGAACTTGGGGACGGCCCATGGCAATACCGTTGGAGTGAGTGGCAGTGGGGACTACAGAGGGACCCACAGTCCCAGTCTTGCCAGATGCCAGGCTGAGGTAATAGACGAGCCCAAGGGCGACGCTGATGAAGGATAAGGCAGCAGCCCCAGCAAAGACGCCTGGTTTGACAACGTAGCAGTAGTAGTTAAGGTACATGCTGTCCATGTTGTGTTGATCATTGAGGGCGGCGCCACCAAGTAGCAGGAGAAACGCCAAAACGAAGGTGAGCCTGCGTCGAAATCAAGAGACCAATGCCAAAGAAGTAGAATTTCAGTTTCACATCATTTTCCAACCTTAGCAAACCTAATTTGAGCATAAAGAATGAACACTATATGTAGTTTGTCATCAGCAAAAATTCCTGTGAAATGTCAGACAAATTACAAAAGCAATATGCTGGCCATTCTATCAAACATATCCAATCTAGAGATGCTTGACAAACTCTAAACAGAAAGCACTTCATCACATACTTAAAATGCACATATATCATATAGAAAACTTTCAAACCCAAATAAGTTGAAAAAAAAGACGAACCTGAACCATTTTACAATAAGAAGAATCAAGGTTTCATTCATAGGCATGTCAATATAAACCAACATTCCTCACTCCAAGTATTAACAGCTTAACCAAGGTGTAAAATAGTAAGGTTCTCACACATAACACAGCTTTTGGGTAGTTTTCTTTATAACAAAGTCTAAAGCCAGCACACATAATCCTTAAGGACATACAAGTTTGAGATAACATCAAAACTTTATGAGGTTCAAATTACCATGAGACAACGAAGCAAACTACTGCTAGCGTCCAGTGGAAGCGAGAGTTTGAGGGGCGACCATATCTTTTGCAACAGCAAATACACCCACTCGCAATGTTAAGGATTATCTGTGCCACCAAAAGGAATAACGCCGCTGTCAACCCTAGACCGAACGCCGGGGTTCTTGGGTAAATGCACACATTCGGATTATTGACATCCTGACTAACCTGGGAACCCTGTAAAAGAAACCAGGAATCAATCAACTGAATCATAAACTGCAAAAGATTTCCAAGGCAACAACTGATAAGGGTGGAATAGAAATCAGCCTTGATGATAGTAAGACAAAAGGGCAGAGAAAGCCAACAACTCTTGAGGTTACAAACAGATTGAACAACATTTAATCAATATAAAAACAGACCTTCAAACTAATTTCCGATCTGGGTTTCAATATAATAATGATACACTTGGATCCCACGGATCACTCAGGTATGAAATGGGATTCTTCAGATTAATTTTTAACACATTATTTCCTACACCCAGAAAAAAATCAGCGTTTCACAGGACACAAGTTCTTCACCAACTTCAGAAACTAACCACAACTGCCCACAAGGCTAAACCCACAAAGACAACCATCACAACAGTTTTCTCCAAACACCAAATCAAACCAAACAAGCAAAAAAAACCTCTCAAATGAAATCTAAGCAGAATAAGACACCGGAGATTTCAATATCTGAAGAAGAAGATGAAGGATTTATACCTTAATCCGCTTGCCCTCAGCAGCAAATCCCAGAATAGTTGAGAGAAGCCCTAGAAACCCAACCACTGTACACACCACCAACACTTTCGTCTCCATCTTTTTCTCTCTCTCTTTTTTCCTCTGCGTTGAGACCAAGCTTTTGCTTTTCTTTACTGAAATGGGGGTTGGGTTGGATTAACACAACAGAAACAAACATTTATTTTGTGAGTTGTGACGACGCGTAAGCAACCTGATACTGGAAAAAAAAAAAAGGTGACCTTTCACATCACGATATAAAGAAAACAACAAAAATATATACAAATAGGAGGGTCAACTTCATTTTCACACTTATTTAGTTTTAACATGTCGGTTTGTTTATTATTTTGTCACAATCCCCTTATTTATTTATTTATGTAAATACCATTTTAGGTAATTCTTCTCCCGTTGTCCTTGAGCTTGTAATTTGTTGCAGTCCATGTCAAAGGACTAGGCTGTTCATTGGATCGCAAGAACCGATCCAAACTAAAGAACTGAACCGATCTAGGGTGAACCGAACCGATCCAATGTACTTTGGGTCGATCCGCGGTTCTGGGTTCTCCCAAGTTCGGTTTTTGGGTTGGATCGGTTCGGTTCACACCCAGAACCGAACAAACCGAAATAAATAAAAAACCCTAGATCGGGTTAAGTGTGTTCTTTGGGGGAATGGGCCAATGGGGGCAGCTTCCGTTCACGAGTTCACTTGTAGCAGCCGCATCGCAATCTTCACGACGCACGGCCCTCACTCGAGCTCTCGAGTCTCGACCTCGTCGGTCTTCGTCGGCCTTCGTCAGCCTCGAGCCCTCGACCTCGTCGGCCTTCGTCAGCCCTCGACCAGTCGACCAGACCTCGTCGGCCTCGACCTCGGCCTTCACGAGTTCGCACGCAGCCCCAGCCCCCATTGACGACGACGACCTCGACCTCGGCCCTCGCAACTCGCAAGTTCGTGCTCACAACCCTAGTCTGTAGTCTGCACAGTGACGACGACGGCGAGGTCAGTTCGGCCTTCTTCGTCGGCCTTCTTCTTGCTTTGTTCACCGTTGTTGATTCGTGGATCCATTGTTGAGTTTGGATCTGAGTTTTGTTCACCACTTCACTTGTTCTTGAGTTCGGCCTGCTCTCTGTTCACCACTTGTTCTTGATTTGTGGATTTGTGGATTTTGGGGCCTTCTAAGTTCTAATTGATTTTGTGCACTAAATGACTAATTTCGTTTGCAATTGCAGACTGATTTATTTTGTTTGATTTGAATAGGTAGTAAATTTGGGTTTAAACTTGATTACTCTTGCAAATTAGTTTATCAAATATAATAACGAGTTTAATTTCGATCGGATCACGTTTGGATCGGGTCAGAAATCGGTCCATTTCGGTTTATTTGGTTCGGTCCAAAAACGGTTCAGTTTTCGTTTGGGTCGGATCGGACTTCGGTTTTTTTTCTTTAATTTGGATCTAAAAAAAATCCAATTTACACAGTTCGGTCCAATTGGGCAAAACCGAATCCAAACCGAAAAAACCAAAACCGAACCAAACCGATCCAGTCCAATCCAGTTCGGGTCGGTTTTCGGTTCCAGCTTTTGCCGGGTTCGGTTCTCGGGTTCGGTTCGATTTTTGTCCAATGAACAGCCCTACAAAGGATACACGTGATAAAGGAAAGCTTCATTAAATTATACAAAGGTGAACACTTTAACGTTTGAAGGCGAGATTAACAATTGCAGGCCATGCGCGTTATATTCATCATTGTTTAGCTTTTGCCCTTGTCTTGTGCAGAGGGTTGGATCATTTGAAGCTGTTTTTGTTAACATCTGTTGTGGTTTTTATTGGCCTGCACACTAACTGTTCGATTAAATGTCTAAGTGAGCTTTTGGGTTTGTACTGATTGTGAATAAAGGGGAGAACTTGTTTCTTATACACAGATTGCTCGGTTGTCTAAGCGGATGATTAGAGTCGAGGTTGATGAGAGTACTCGGTAGAAAATGCTTGTAAGCAGAATCTGCAAGCGCACTTTGTGCAGCTCTTCATTGCAGCCATGGCTCTTTGTGGGTCTTGGCAATCCTGGTGACAAATTTAAGGGCACCAGACATAATGTGTGCTACAACCCCTCTTTTTTCCTTTCACTTATTTCTCAGTTTTGTGGGAAATTTATCATGCTTAGCTTTACTTGATTGATTTTGCATCATAAAAAAACAGGTGGGCTTCGACATGATTGATGTCCTTGCTGTGTCATTGGGCATTTCAGTGAACCAACCTCATTGCAAAGCCTTGTTTGGACAAGGTAATTTGCTTGGTGTAATCTTATGATTATTTTGGTCCCCCGTTTGAGTAATCTTGGTTCCGTATGGCGTTGATGAGGAGATGTCTCTTGCAGGATACATAGATGAAGTTCCTATCCTGCTGGCGAAACCGCAAACTTACATGAATCTAAGTGGTGAATCAGTACGTGTATTATCCGTTTTACGTTTCTTCATTGGCTCTTTTCACTTCCTTATACTCCTTAAGTGTGTATATGTTATGTTCAATGTTGATTCCAGGCAGGACCATTGGCTGCTTACTACAAACTACCTCTAAACCGTGTCGTTGTGGTATGTCTCTTAATTCTGTATTCTGGCACATTATACTGCCCAAGTGAATTGTACTCTGATGATACGCCTTGCTTTGTTTCCTATCCTAGTTCCACGATGACATGGGATTGCCGTGTGGGGTGCTACGGTTTCAACACGCAGGAGGGCATGGAAGCCATAATGGGTATGAGCTTACATGATTTAACACCAACGAAATGGCCTAAGTTTAATTAGTGATTTTTCCCTTGCGCGGGCTTAACCTATTAGAATAAATTCCTTGCATTTGAAAGATCAAGTTTCATTTTCTTCCCATTTTGCTGTTTTTAACTTATTTATGCATGCAGTATGAATCATTGATGCTGCAGAAAATGCTTTGATAAAATTCATACATAGACGATCTCTTTTATTTTCAGTACAAAGAAAAATTGTACCAATGTTGACTTGTTGGGAGGAGTAGCTTGTCAGTAAGGAAGCATTTATCTATCGGAAGCAATTTTGTGTTATTCAACTTTTGGTGAATTCCATACACTTTGAAGTATTTTTGGTGCTCTACACCTCAGAGATGATAAGCAACTTTAAAGTAGTGTAGATGATGAAGATATTGTGTTAGAACTTTTTGATATGCCAGTTGATGTGTTAGATTGAAGATAATAAAGAAAAATTCTCAGAAAGTGCATTATTGCATCCCTTGCATACTATTCTGAATTGGACCGATGGTTTATAATGCTACTTCTGGCTTCGTGGTTGGGGTTGTTGAGCGTCATATGCACTTGTTCACTTGTGTCCTAATGCTTTAGGTTGAAGAGCGTGATAAATCATTTCCGAGGGAACAGAGAATTTCTTCGCCTAAGAATTGGTAGCTCAAATATCTATAATTTTGTATGCCTGTTCTATGTATAAAAACTATTCTATATGTCAGCAGTGTTGTGTGTTGAGCTTAGAGTTTTTTGTCAGGTATAGGTAGACCTCCTGGTCAAATGGATCACAAAGCATTCCTGCTACAGAAATTCAATGTTGTGGCTCAAGAACGAGTAAGTTTTGAGCTTGTTTGATGTACCTTTCCCTCCCAACCTCATTGCACCAGCAAATTTCGATATTGGACCCAACTTGCTTATATATATGTATATGTGCACAGTGTTCCAGTATGTTCTTGCACACATATATGATAAGTTACATTATGGTGCATGGCTAAACCTGCTTGGTTTTGTAGCTTGATCTATCACTATTTTCATATCTCAATGTTTTTTTTGTATGTACCATTTTCATTGACAAGATAAATGATGCTCTAAAAGATGGCGTCAATGGAGTGAAGCTTCTTGCTACAAAAGGCTTTACAGCGAGCGGTAGCTTTAACAGAGATCAGAAGTACAAGCACCTGAGAATTCCAAGCATGTCAGATTAAGGACAACAGGAAATAACCTGTTCAGGTGAGTATTAGATGATAAAGCCATTTGTTAGCTTGCATGATTCTGAAATCATTTTGACATTGGAATGAACTGAAACGCGTAGTATACTAAAAGATCCAATTGTGGATGTTCCTTTTTGGGAGGTGAGAGGGTTTGGACATGCACATGCACCAGGCCCATGTAAACCTTTTTGGTATTGCAATCCTCAGCTGATTGATGATTGATGAATTATTGTAGTAGTGGAAAACCATAGCTTGCCAATTGTCAATTTGTCATGCTTTTGCTAACTTTGAAAGTTGTTCCTTTCTTCTTTTTTCCTTCAACTGGCACTTTTGTTACTTTATTGACAAATTGTGAGTTCTCTTTAGATCATTGCAATAAGGTTAAGTGTGGATGTCATGTCATCATGTTAGCATTTCAATCCCCTTTTGAATAAGGACATTAATCAAACTTGTAAATGTTCCAGAGATGAGAAAATTATTGTCTCAATAAGTTGTATTTTCAGTTTGAGAGGACGATGTTTTGTTTTATCGCGTTTCTTATTCACTTACATTGCTAGAAGCTCAGAAGGCAGTGAATGAACTGAGACTAGTTACATATTCAGCATAACACTGCGATAGGGATAAAATGAGTTTTTCCTTGCAGTTGGTACAAATGCTAAGTGTCTGGTTAATAATTCTAGGGCGGAAATGTACTAGAAAACCTCATCTTTCGATGAGGTCCTGACAAATGTGTGCTTATGCTGAAAGGGCATCAAATGTTAGCTACTCAAGTTGCTAACCCAACATGCTGGAGATCCCTAGCCAAAGGATTAGGAATGAAGATGATTGGCGTATACCGGAAGACGTTATCTCCCCCTTAGACACGCTGTTGCTCTGCTGGAAAGGTGATGGTGGTGATGAATACATGTCTGATGGTGGTGATGAAGGTGGTGGATAGCTAAACACTGGTGGCGGGGGCGGAGATGCTTGTGGCACAGCTGGTCTCGTTGCCCTGCATTGGACAATCTCTTCGTTTTAAATTGTTTAAAGGAAATAAGCAACAAATTTCTTAGAAGAGTGCAGGTTAATTTGGATCAAACAAGGTATTTTGTCCTTGATCCTGTAATCTAATATATGTGTGTCTTATGTATCAGGTTTGTCGAGTGAATTTAGGACTTTGGAGGCACTAAGAATTGTCATGCATTAGATAATATTCAAACCTTTGGGCTGAGGGGCAGAACAAGATGGCATAGTCACTAGCCTTGCAAGTGAAAGTGCTGGTCATATCATCAAATGCATAACTATAAGCCCTTGGACATGCTTTCTTGAACACAATAGAGTAAGTCGACGGCTTGCATGTATTTGGGTTCGCGTACTCCCCGCTACAACAGTACTGATCCGAGCCAAACACCTCACACGCGCTCTTGCACGCCACCACACCATTCTGGCCGTCGTTGCCCATCACTTGAAGCTCCTTTGGGCATCCTATTAGCCAAAAAGTAGCTACTCAGCAAAGCACGATCATAATTAGGCCTTAGGACTGTGACAATTGGGGTCCATGTTAATAGACAAATGCATTATAATATGTCACATGTATTGCATTATCTTGGGTAAATCCAAATGGATCCATAATGTGGAAAAATGAGGAACTACCCATGTTGATATCTGATATGCACCCTGTTGCATTGCATTGGCTACCATAAACTCCAAGAGGCCAAGCTACAATGGGGAGATTATAACCATCCACAAGGCTAACATCATAAAAATCCTTGTCACCATCCTTTCCAAGGGTGATCTCAAAGAGCGAAGCCGGTGGGGTGGCACCACTGCCCTGGCACTCCAACTTGCCACCACAATCTCCCGTGAGACATTTGCCCAATCCCATCTTGTCAAACTGACAACTAGTCCTAGCCCACATTCTACCTGACCAACCGGGCGTGTTAGAGATCTTAACGCTCAAACCAGAACCCAACTCGAACCCTGTTATAGCGAGCTCAGGATTCCCAGCACTCGCAAGGATCCCGGGCCATATAGTGTAGGGACAATTGTTTGAGATGATGAATGAGCTAGAGGTTTTGTGTGGGAAGAGTAAAGAGATGAGGACTATGAAGAGAAGGATTGATCTTGGAAGCATTGTTGATGGTTGAATTGTTTGGTAGGGGTTTGGAACTAGAATGTATAAGAAATGAGATCTTGATAGAGTTAATGTAGGGAGTTGGAAATGAGGAAGGGGAAATCTATGTGCTTAAGTTGCTTTGGTGTAAGTCTTTTGGCAAATGAGCCTATTTGGGTTTAGTCCTTTCTTTGTGATCAAACCTTTTCTTCAAGAAATCCAATACTTGTCTTTACTTATTTGGGTTTTAGTCCTTTCTTTCTGATTGACCTTTTCTTCAAGAAATTCAATTCTTGTCTACACTTATAACAATATAACATTGGAGAACATGGTTGATCCTAGGTAGCTATAGGTTCATCCTATGTTTGAAGGAATCAACTTTTGTTACACGTGTATGTCGGACTCGGTCACTTATAGTTACTTCTTAGCCATCTTAAGTAAGATAAAGTGTTTAACTTCTAAAAAGATTTTTTTTTTTAAATGTCTTTTCAACCCTTGATTCTTGATAAGAAAAGATGATTATGAACCCATATGTCAAATTTCTCATAAATAGTGGCTCAAAAACAAAGGTCTTAACTTCCTTATGCTTCTGGTTAAACTTGCAATTTAAGTCCACCAATCTAAACCAACCAAAGTGGGTTAATTAGATTGTTTCGTCAAAAAAGCAACGTACAAATAATAGATAATAAGTGCATGTTCTTCTCTTTGTGGGAAACCCTCGACAACATTATATGCCTCCATTAGCATACCAAGGTATCAGACAAAAGATTGTTAACTTTTGAATCCTAAGCGCCTAAACAAGATTTTTTTTTGGGCTGGATTTCCTATATAAGGCCTAAAGCCCAATATTTACCGGAATTACCCGATCGGACTTTGCTTAGTTTGCACCCAATTGATGTTGCAGAAACAAACGTTAATTCACAAAACATGTCACAAAATCACAACATCAACGTCTAGAGGTTGGAAATACGAAAAAACTAAATCAGATCTCACAAACCAATTGATGTATATACATAGACTAAAACAAACATCGGTTAGCCCAAATTCAAACAAAAGACACAAGTTTATCATCCATACTAGTTATAACCCGGGCCTTGCCCGGGGTCTTTTCAAATAAAATTTAAAATATATATTAATTTACATATGATACAAATATTATAGATTAAATACATAATTTATTTAAATCCGAAAAGCATTATGAGAACTGCAACATCTTCAATAGGATAATTCATTAATTTTAGTGATATGAATCTATGTAGAGCAAGTTCAAATTGGATGCTACTCACCTGGCTAATGACTCAATGCTTATTCAAAAACTCATTTAAATAAAACAACATAATGTATTAATTTACATGTGATCTATAAATATAACTTAATGTCATATATAACCATAAAATTGCATATGTAAAATTATTTAAATAATAACTTTTGCTCATCGTCAAGTTGGTTCATAATGCTAAAATCAAACAAAAATATAAAATAAGCTAGTCGACTCTCTTCACCAATGGTCAACATAAACTTGCAAGACAACCTTAATGACTGGACCTAACTAACTTATACAATTAACAATGTGAACCTATACTCGATCTCATACCAAACCGACTGACCCAAATTCAATTGAACTAAACTTGCAATGACTTTATCCAACTGACATATAAATTTAAACAATCCAAACTTATACTCAATCCGAATTCAAAAGAACAACCTACCGAACTGACCTTATTAATAAATATACTCATCATATATAATATCCCGAACATACATTCAATCGAACTCCAAATGATCCACCCATCAAGATGATCTCATCAGTTGATTCATTTTCCATATATAACAACTCAAATTTTTGTACTCAATCTGAACTCAAAATGACCAACCTACCGAACCAACCATGCTAATAATTTTATATTTTCCATATGTAGTAGCCCAACTTGTACTATATCCAAACTCAAAATGACAAACATAAAAACTGACCCATGAATGTTTATTCTCCACATATAACAACTTAAACTTATACTCAATCCGAACTCAAATGAACAACTTATAGACTCAATCCTATCAGTTAATTTACTCTCCATGCGTAACGGTACAAACTTGTATCCAATTCGACCTCAAAATGAAATACCTACCGAATTGACCCCATCGATAGGTTTAGTATCCATAGATAATATCCCATATAAAAAAATAATTAGACTAAAAAACAAACTAAATAATTAGACTGAATAATTTATTTTTGGAACCTGAAACCTATTGAAGTGAACAAACTGTAACACCAAAAGATGAATAGAGAAAAATAATATAAGTAAGACGAAAATGAGTATGTGGGCTATGGGCAAGCAAAAATAATATAAGTAATCCTATCAGTTTTTTATTGCTCATTACTATTCGAGTCGGGGTTCAACCCAAAAATTTCCGATCCGTTCTGGTCGTTTTTCAAGTCGGATCAGGTTTTGATAGCTCTTTTTTTTTTTGGTGAAAAGTTTTGATAGCTCTAGATATAAGTAACCTTTATTATAAATAAATATGGATTTCTAAATCATGTATCTATTTGCATTAGCTATCTCCATTTTAATTTTGTGTAAAAAATATTACATCCAAATCTAATACATGTATACATATATATGCATATTAAGTTATTAACGCCTATGTAAAAAAGTTAAGATAAAAATTCTATAGAAGATACATTTAGAGATATGTAAAACGTGATTTTTTTTTGTCTTTGACCACGTCTATATATTGTAAGATAGTGCACTAAATAACACAAGAAAAATATATCTATTAGACGCAAAAAGATAGAAAATCGGCATAAAAATCTTAAAATAAAAAAAGGATGGATGGTTTATAAAAGCTTAATGACAAAACTGCCCTTAACTGCTTCACGTTTAGAAGTATATACTAGCAAATGACCCGCACCTTGTACGGGGATGTTTTTTAATCTATTCATTACTTTTTATATGAATTTACTATAATAATTACTGGCATATCTTTTGTGTTGTAAACTTAAATAATTCTTGTATATCATCAAAGATTTATATTAATTTTTTATTATTTATATATTAACTTTTTATACATACATAATCATATATTTAGATAATGGAGTAAGAATGCCGTAAGATAAGATGTATTATCACATTTTTAATAACTTATATAATAAAATCAATAATTCTAAATAAAAAATCAGATTAATATAGTATTATATTAAAGATATAGATAATATATAATAAGATAAAAAAAATAAACCAAATTATATTGTATATAGGTTATTATCTTCTGAAAAAAATATTAAATAAGAAATATAAAAATATTTAATAAAAATATTAACGAATCATTATCTTACTTAAGAAATGTATCTTTTTATCTAAAGTATAATCAATATGTAATATTAAATATATATTTATGGTAAATATAACATCTAATATGTTTAATGAGATTTTAATGTGATATGATAGTGAAAAATTTGTTTAATATATTATTTTAATAGAATGAATATTTGGCTTAAATATAGTGGTAGAATTTGCTAACATTAATGATTTTTAAAAAATATCATAATAAAATTACGAAAATAATTTATATTTAATATGCTATTTAATTAAATGGGTAAAATATTAAGATTATTATTTATACATTATGACGAAATATAAAGTTTATGATAGATCTATGTACTAACTAAATGGATATAATAATAAGATTGAGATTTATATATTTAGATAGAATTATTAATTAAACAACTCAAATTCTAAGATAGAACTAATATCTTAATCAAGTATGTATAAGATTATGATTTGTTTTATAAGGATGTATAAGATTATGATAAAATCAAGATTAATAAGATAATTTTTTTAATAAGGGGTGATGTGGCGCAATATGGTGCAAGAATTTGCTTCCGCTTTAGTATATAGTAATAGATATTGATGAGGAGCCCCACTAGAAGTGTGCTTTGTGCTTTCCTTCCAAGTGTATCTAACCTAGAACAAGAGAAAGGTTCGGCCTTATATAGACAAGCATTTTTAACCTAGCTAGTTTAATGGATCACTTACTAATGTAAGAAAAAAGATAAGTTCATAATACTATAACTAGCTAAAACATAATTAAAAAGGAGTAAATAAAAGATGCTAAAAATAGCAAATAGGAATATATATAATAAGTTAGCAATATTGGGTCAAAGACAGATGTCATGGTCTCGGACGTCTTAGCCTGGTTCTGATCGATCTATATATTTGGACCGGTTTTTTGCCAAACTGGTCATCGTCACCTGTTCGACTTAGAAACCCGTCCATCGATTCATGAGAACTCGGTTCTTCTTGGATCCGCACAAGTCAAAGTACGAAAAAAAAAGAAAGTGCGCAAATAAAAGGCCAACCATTACCATAAACCAGATCAACAAAATTAATAATGAAAGAGAACTGGTCAATTTCCAATCAACAACGTAACAAATTAAGTGCAATTAATTGAGAAGCTGCCCATGCTATTCATCAAAATCACTAAGCTATAAGTCCTATAACAAACATTTATTCAACAACCTACGAGACATGCATATATCTACATACGTGGTGCATACTGCATACACTACTGTATGTCCGTACGTATGATTAGAAACCGAAGACAGCACTATTTATTAGTTGTGGTCATGGCCTCATGGGCGACAAACAGCTAGGACTCGTACAAGCTCAATTAATTAGTTAAGCTTGATTTTATCTAATGGCAAAGGTTAGGACTACCTCTCCCTCCTCCGTCTGCGTTTGTTTGGAACACTGGTCTCGACCTGTAGGAAGCTGGATGGTTAGATCAAGTTGTTTGGTCATGAGCCATACCAGAGTGAGAAGCTCCCCGCTGCCGCCGAGTTGTTGGACATGAGTTCTTCCGCGGCTACACCCTGCAGCATACAGCAAAAGATCTACCCGTATCTCGCTCATTATGGCCTCCGTTCGTTCATTCCGTTTGAGGTTTCTCACTACACAGAATGCCAACTCTGAAGTCAAGTGCATTAATGCCTCATCATCTTTCACCTGGCGACGGAGAATACGAGCAATATCGAACTTTGGGTTTCTAAAGCACCTTGTTCTTGATGTTGATCCCTCTGCATCTCCGACAGATTGTCTTCGTTCCCCATCTGTAGAGTGGTCTTAAAAATCTCAACCGACGTCGAGACGGATCCCTGGCGCTCCTTCAGATTGTCCAACAACTGTTTCATATCGTCCACCGTCATGTCGAGCAGAATCCCTTCCAATATCATCATGGGCTGGTGAAACAGGAGATACATAAAGTACTCCGACAACCGCCTGTTGCATTGTCGAAAGATCGTCTCCTCTTCCTCCTCCTCCTCCTCTTCGTCGTGCTTGGTGGTGGTGGAGTAGAAAAAGTCAGTTGTTGTGTGCCAGAAGATCAAGGTTTGAACCACCCCCAACCCTTTGCAGATCTGTTGCACCGCGTTCGCCATTAGCTCATTATCGTCGTACATGTCCAACACATACCCGCCTAACGTTCCAGACCTTCCTCCTCTGTCCCTGCCTCTAACGTAGATGACATCTCCAGACCCTGTCCCACAACTTGCACAACAGGGGAATTTTATAGCAACAACCTCGTCCTTGCCCTTTGCTTTCTGTGAGGTTGAATTGCTTGATAGATCCCGACCAACGACGGAACAAAACGCAACGTCTAGCATGAACAACATTAAATAAAACACTTCAACTTAGTCAACTCTCTAAACCATTCTTAGCCCGAAAAAACCCCTAAAAATACACCACAAACCACCTTCAAAAATTATTAATGAGCTTTCTGACGCGGGATAGATTATATTATCTTTTTTTTTTTTTGTCAAAGATTAATAGATTATATTATCAACAGCACTCAACACACTCCTGGTAGTAAACTAAAAATACTCCTTAATAGATAGTTACAATGCAAATGAAAGTAGGCAACTAGTAATCTGTGCAATTCATGCTTAAAGTCCCCTTAATTATGAAAGTAAACAGTTAGCTTCCACGTACAACTTTGGATATATTATGTTGATGGAGGTTATAAGAGTTTGTCAGTGGTACATTTAGCCATGAGTTGCTTCTATCACAACTTGTAGAACGAATTTTATAAAGAGACGAAAGGAGCCAAGACCACGTTTCTTTACAACACGTGATCGAATAAAAAAAGAAGAAGCCAATTCTAAACTTGTTCGTGAAAAAGGGTTGATAGTTGGTACTATTCTTTAATTCACTAAAGGGTTACTAGCTATTCTTTAGTTCACATAAATGTTATTCTACTCTACTCTTTTTCCTTCTTTTTTCTGACTTAATTGAGATCAATTCGATCCATTCTTTTGTCTTGCTTGAACATGCAACATATACTAAACAAAACACTAGCTTCAACGTGGTCAACCCTCTAAATCCTTCCATTCATAGCTCTCAAGAAAACCCTAAAAACAGACCACAAACTACTTACATCCCAAGCTCGATCTTTGCTCATACATTCCGATCGAGCACCATGGTCAACTTACACAAACTCATGCAATTGTTGCAATATTTTTGGCAGCTATGGAATCTAAGAGGCTTCATCCTTTTCAGCTTCTCTCTACAATGTGTGTTGATCATCGGATCCTCTTTGAGGATTCAAACCGCAAGGCCGTGGGTTCATAAGGTGATCTGGTTGGTCTACCTTCTCGCCGATTGGGCGGCCTACTACGCCATCGGGCTTGTTGTCCCGATCAACCGACTCAAAGACAAGGATACGTACGACATCCGTTCGTTCTGGGCCCCGTTCTTGCTCTTGCACATCGGTGGCCCGAACACCATCGCGGGTTTCTCGTTGGAGGACAATGAGCTATGGGACCGAAGCGTGATGCACATAGCTGTTCAGGCGGGAGCCACAGTGATCGCCATAGTTCGGTCTCTCTCGAAGAAACGACTATTGGCACCGACATTGTTGGTGTTCGTGGCTGCCATCACTTGGTATGCTGGCAGGATCTTGGCCCTCCGCAACGGCTCATTGGAATCATTGAGGGAGTCCATTAGGAAGGGGGTACCTCGAAGTGGAAGGCGACAACGAGGTGAAGAAGCACGGGACGAAGCTGTCAATATGGTCATACCCGTGCAAGGTGATGATAGTAGCGGTAGTCTAGTCCCACTCGAACCGCTTGACATTGCAAGCGGCTCGTATGAGTTGTTTCAAAAGTTCAAGGGCGCGTTTTGCGGCCTCTCCGTTCCTATGGATGAAGAGGTCAAGAGGGTTGGAGCTCATTTGCAGACTCTACGGCCAAGGCAAGCTGTCATGGAGATGGAAATCGAGCTCGGCTTTGCCTACGATCTTTTCTACACCAAGATATGGACGATCGTTGAGGATAAACATGGTTGGAGACTCCACCTTGTGTCTCTAGCTAGCGAAGTGGCCGCTCTGTTGATGTGGATAATGGCGAATAAGCACGGGTACGAAAAGGTTGATGTCAAGATCACATACGCTTTGCTTGTTGGGGGGGTAGTTCTTGACGTGGTGTCCATTCTGAAGCTGGCGGTTTCGGATTTGGCGATTTGTCACATGTCAAGACACTGTTCCGGTTCCAGGTGTGTGGCTTCGGCCTTGAACATGGCGCTCGCGGCCAAGAAGCATGGATGGGCGAAACGCTGCGTCTTGTTCCGTCGTTGGTCGGGATCCATCAAGCAATTCAACCTCACAGAAAGCCATGGGCAAGGACGAGGTTGCTGCTATAAAATTCCCCTGTTGTGCAAGTTGTGGGACAGGGTCTGTAGATGTGAAGAAGGTGTGACGATAGCCAAGTTGGATGATGAAGTGAAAGATCTGATCTTTTGGAGCATCTACGTCAGAGGCAGGCAAAGAGAAGGAAGGTGTGGAACGTTAGGTGGGTATGTGTTGGACATGTACGACGACAAGGAGCTAATGGCGAACGCAATGCAACAGATCTGCAAGGGTTTGGGGGCCGTTCGGACCTTGATCATGTGGCATATGACGACTCACTTGTTCTACTCCTCCACCGAGCACGGCGAGGGCGCAGGCGAAGGGGAAAAGGAGACGATATTTCACAAATGCAACAGACAACTGTCGGAATACTTTATTTATCTCCTCTTCCACCAACCCATGATGATATTGGTAGGGATCCAGCTTGACATGACGGTGGATGATATGAAACAGCAGTTGCACAACATGAAGGACCAAAGCCTAGCTGCGACGTCTCTGACGACCATTCCCGAATTCGAGTTGTCGGTAATGCAGAGGTATGAAGAAGCAGAACAAGATGCTTGGGAAACCCAAAGGTCGGATATTGCTGGTATTCTCGACGACGGCTCTGATGTAGTAGTGAAAGGTGGGGAGTCATTAATGGACCTGGTTTTGGTGCTGGCATGTTATATGGTCAGAAAGCTCGAACGGAAGGAGGAAACGGAAGCCATAATGAGCGAGATATGGATAGATCTTTTGTTGTATGCTGCAGGGTGTAGCCGCGGAAGGAATCACGTCCAACAACTCGGCAGCGGCGGGCAGCTTCTCACCCTGGCATGGCTCATGACCAAAAAACTTGATCTAACCATCCAGCTTCCTGCAGGTCGAGACCAGTGTTCCAAGAAAACGCATACGGAGGAGGGAGAGGTCACCTAGCCCTATAAAAACCTTTTCGTATCCGTGCTAATTAGCTGTTGAATTGGTCGTCCATGACCAAAACTAACTAATAAATAGTACTAATCACTAGTGTCTAATTACACGTACGTCCACGAGCGTTTGTAGGATCGACGTGTTAGAATACAGACCCTAATCCTTAGGGGATCAAAGAACTGGACAGCGGAAGCAACAGGAAACAAGTAGCAAACAGATTACTGATCCTTAGCAGGGATCAATCTATCACGAAACGAAAACAACACACACAAAGGACACAATATTTAGAGAGGAAACCCAAAGCAACCAACTAGTCACTTTAGTAAAACCTCTACCTTCCTTAGAAGGATTTTCAATGGCTTACTTACTTTTATTGATTATCACGAACTACAACGGCAAGTTAAGGTACCAACGTAAACTAGACTCCTCCTAGAATACTCTCCTAACTTCTAGCCCTTAGAACGTATAAGCAACTCAAAGTAGACCAACTATACCTCAGAAACTTGACCTCTCAAGCTTCAAGAGATTCGAGTCCTTCTTCAGTATCAACAAGTGCGTCTGCTGTTACCGATCCCTGAGACTGTGCAGATCGTTGATCCTCTGAACAACGACGATGAAGCTCTCCTCTTAGAACTCCAATGGCTGGTTAAGAAGCTTCCAAAACTCCTTAAAGTCGCTGCCTTTCTTCTCCAAACGAATTCTCCTTTTCTCTCTAGTAGAAGAACTCCAAGCGGGTAATTTCCAACCTTAGAAAAACCCTAAACTCTATCCTAATATATAGTAAACGATTAGGTCTGATATGATATTATTTTCTTGCCATAAAATAATATATTTCCACCTAATAATTAACCATACACGGATTTACACAATCAAATCTTCGACAAGATCTTCTATCATATCTTCTTGACTCCTTGGGCTCCAAGTAATGACCAAATCAATAAGATATGCTTCCCATAATTATTATCATCCTTTTAAAGATAATAACAACTTCTTCCAACTGTAGATACACGTCCTTAATGAAGGAAACACGCTCCTTCCTTAAATAGACCTCTATCACATAGCTGACTGACACATTGATCCCTTTGGGACCAATCTCTCTTTCTGCTCTTGTTCTCTGGTTCTCTTATTCCCTTTGCACCTATTTTCTCCTGAAACACTTTGGCAAAACTCAAACCATTAAACCTTATGGTGTTTATCATCATCAAAACTCATGACACTGATTCCGAAAGATCACTTGATTGTTCGACTGATCCCGAGGGAACATCAGTCCAACAAGCGTAGATAGATGCATCATGCATGTCTTGTACGTTGTTGGTTGAATAAATGTTTGTTATATATAGCTTCGTGATTTTGTACTTAATTTGTTGTCGATGGGAAATTATATATATTGACCAGTACGTTATCTTTCATTCTTAATTTTGTTCGATCTACATTGATTTGGTTAAGTTTATGGTCATTGTTAGGACAGTGACAATGTCTTTGTCTTACCAAAAAAAAAATCATGATTGACAAACTCTCAAGAAACTTATACGTGTAAACAACTATTTAATTAAAAAATGGTGGAATCAGTCCATTGGTACATGAACTTTGTACGAACAATGGATGAGAGCTAAGACTCCAAAGAGAAGTCTAGTATATGTGTTCAAAAATGATGTAAGGAACTTGAGCAACAAGCCAAGATGGGTGAAGTGGAAACATATATATGTTTTAGGAGAAAATAGAAAAATGCTCTAGTAAAACATTCTCTTAGAGTCTAACATGAGGTGTTATGAGAGCCTTTGGATCAATTTAATCAAACGGACCAGATTAATTAGAAAGAGGGTGTATATGTGTGGTTGGGCGGAGAAACACCAGATCAAAATTCAGATCCCATTATTTCCGCTTCTATCTAGTACTCCCTCCGTCCCGGAAAGTTTGTCCATAAAGCACATTTGCACGCGGATTAATAAAAAGTGAAAAAATTTGATAAATAATGGGAAGAAGTGTTAAAGTTAATGGAAAGAGTATAAAAAAAGGAGTAATTTATAAGATTGATTGGGGGTAATTTTGTAATTTTATAGGAAAAAGTGACAAAATTGAGAGGAAAGATGGATAATGGGGTAATATATGAGATTGTATGAGAGTAAGATTGTAAAAGTGTAGTGATATAAATGGAAATAAAGTAGAGATGGACAAAATTTCCGGGACGCCCGAAAAGGAAAGACGGACAAACTTTCGGGGACGGAGGGAGTAAATATTATGCAATCCCGTTTTTTTAGCTGAAAAAATATCTTGCAAGATATTGTCTGCCTGCCTTCCATACCCGTTATTTTTTCATCAAAAGAAAATTTCTTTCTCTTTCATAAAACAATTCCGCCGTCTTCAGCATCGCTCAAACCCAAAAGCTCTCATTCTCCATTGAAGCAAATCATCTTCCCCATAGTCATCATCAACGATTTCGTTCCACACAAGTGTTCTTGGTAAGTTTTCGTTACTCCTCTGTAATTTTTTTCGATTTATTTGAATCAAAAACCCCCGCGAGTATCCGATTTCGCTACTCTCGTTTTTAGGGTTTCGATTTTGGATTTTCAGTAAACGAACATCGATTTGGTTTGTTTGTGGGTTGAAATTGCTGCATTTAGGTTTAAGATTCTTGAACAAACCATGTGATTTCGTATGTTTGAAAAGTGTTTGCAAATCCAAGGGTTTATGTGAAAGTCATCGGTATGAAGTCCATAGTCTGATTTGGGGCTTTTTGGTTGTTCTCGTAATTCCTAATTGGGTTTTAACTGGGTTTTATCTATTTGTTTGCACAGATCAATTGCGAAGACTAGTGAGGAGATTCAAAGGAAGAGGAAGGTCAAAAGAGGTAAAACAATATTCTTGATTGTCCATGGAATTATCATATGCCATAGTTTTTCAACTCGTTTGTGCATACAACAAGTTTGATGTCATAGTTTTTCAATTCGTTTGCGTATGTTTTTCAATTCGATAGTTGTTCAATGAGTGCCTCTCTGTTTTTTATTCAATTTTCATCATACTGTTTTTCAATACAATATGATATTTGTTGAAAAACGTCGTTGCATAGTTGAAAAACCTCTACCAATATGGATTATCATGTTTTTTTACGACATAAAATGAATGTTTTTCATTTTTGTTTTATGTATGCCTATTGTGTTTTTCAACATATTAACAACAATTTTTCAAATAGTAGATATAAATAGTTTTGTATTTTTCATGTTGTATAATAGTGTTTTTTAATGATTATAAGACAACTTTTTCACATATTAGTTTCAAATATGTAATGGTTTCTCTCTTTGAATCGTTTTCAAATATTTTCATGAACTTATTTATTGTAAGATGAAAAGAGTGCTTTTTCATTTCTGTTTTATGTGTGTCTATTGTGTTTTTCTATATATTGATAATATTTTTTCAAGTAACAGAATTTAATTATTCTATATTTTTCATGTTGGACAATAGTGTTTTTCAATGATTATAAGACAACTTATACAGTAGTGTATTTTCGTTTTGATAGTTTTGCATTATATGATGAACACTTGTTCAACAATATTAGTTGTTTGTACTATTATGTATGAATTGATATTCATATATGTGTGTTTTGTTTTGCAGTTATTCAAGAAGGGGGGTGAATAATGGATGAAGCCTGAAGACAAAGACAATGACATTTTTTATCATACCAATGTATATTGAAAAAGAGATGCACTTTTTCAAATCTATTGTAGCATGTATTCGAGTTGTAACAATCCTAATTTTCATCTTATTCAATGCAATACATTTACTTTTTCAATGGTCACGTAAGAGCATCCCCAACAGATGTGCTAAAAGTTTTTCTAAAATGGAGAAGCAAAAACAATATTCTCCAAAAATTTTCTACTTCAACCCCAACAACTTCTCCATTTTACAAAATATAACCTTTCTTATTTAAGTCCAACCACTTATCTATTTTGAAGAATTCAATATTTATTAATTATTATTTTTATTTAACTGAAAGAAATGAAAATATAATATAATCTTACTTTAAAGATATTTAATTTTTTATTTAAATAATAAGAAAGAAGTAATTATACTAAAGAATCATAATGTAAATAAGAAAATATGTGCATTCACAATTAGGTGTTGGAAAGACGATATATTATTGTTTAATGGTTTTAGGGTCGGTACCGATCGAATAAAATATTTATGACTTATATACACATAGACTCAATAAAATTAGGACTTGTGAGCAAAAAGTTCATCCATTCACGAGAAGTTATAATAATTAAAAATATATTTTTTATAATATATATGATGAATTTGCATTATATATTTAACACTAAAGGGAAAACTTAAATTTTACACTCAATGTATATAAATCTTCTACTATTAGCATAAATGCATTTTGAAGAAAGGAATAATTACCATAAATGTATTTTGGAAAATGAAGTGCAATTTTAGAGAATCCCCTACATTTAGAGAATGAAGTGCAATTTTTTTTCCCATCTCCATTATGGAGAATGGGATGGAGAAGTTGGTGCGGTAAAAAAATGAGCTATAATCCCCCAAATCCCTCATTTTCTCTATAATAGAGAAACTGTTGGGGATGCTCTAAGATCCTTATTTTCATTTCAGCTTATAATGAATTGATTTTCATGTGAGGACAAGTACTTATTCAACTATAGTAATATATGAACACACTAAATTAGAAAAAGATTCATAAAGCAATAACACATGTTTAACTCTATTTTGAATGTTCAAACCATCGTACAGAGTTAATTTGAATGTTCAACTCTATTTTTCAAACCATCGAACAGAGTTATATATTCAAACACTCACTAATAGATTTTCTAGGATTCACGAACGATTTTTGAATTTTATGCTCAATTAATTATTTTTTAAAAATATTCCCATTTTTGTTAATCCCTAAAATCAAAGAACTTCCCATTTAAAAAAACGTGGTTTTCAAAATCCCCCTAATTAAAATCCGATTTTCCCTCTTGAAAATCCCACAAATCACGCTTGTTACCATGTTTGCAGCCACGTAATATTGATCACATCCCCTCATTAAAATATAATTGTGTGCCCTCAAATCTCACCCTCCATTTAGCCTAATCTCACGGTCCACATCATGTTACATGTTGTACCACATATTGTCATGCTCACGTGAGCGTTCCTCTATCCACATATTGTCATGTTCATTAACTTAGATTTGACGATTTTGCTACTTTTCAACACTTTTCTACTTGTAACTTCACCATCATCTTCTAAATTTATTAGACGTTGTTATAATAAGCTTAGCCTCTAAGAAATTCATTGCCCGTTTATCAGAGCTAGCTTAAATGTATAGCAACATATGAATGCAAATCAAGTGTGTACGTATTTATTAGGCCTTGTTATAATAAGCTTAGCTTCTAAAGAGAATCATCAATATCTATTACTATATACTAAAGCGGAAGCAAATTCTGCTACCATATTGCGCCACATCACCCCCTTATTTAAAAATCTATCTTATTAAGTCTTGATTTTATCATAATCTTATACATACTTAATCACGATATTACTCCTATCTTAGAATTTGAGTTGTTTAATTAATAATTCTTTCAAAATATATAAATATCTATCTTATCATTGTACACATTTAATTAATACATAGATCTATCATAAAATTTTTATTTAAAAAATTATTTTTTTTCATCATAATCATAATATTTTACCCATTTAATTAAATATCCTATTAACTTTAAATTATTTTTCATAATTTTATTATGGTATTTATTTTAAATTATCAATGGTAGTAAATTCTACCACTATATCTAAGACAAAGATTCATTCTATTAAAATAATATGTTAAATACATTTTTACTATCGTATCATATAAAAATATCAATTAAAAAAGTAGATGTTATATTTAATTACCATATATATCGTTAATATTGCATACTGATTACGCTTTAGAAAAAAAAAGATAGATTTCTTAATTAAGATAATAATTCGTTAACATTTTCATTACATATTTATATATTTGTTATTTAATTATTTTTTCAAAAAACAATAACATATATACGAGATAATTTAGTTTTCTATTTAACTTATTAAATATTGTCTATATCTTCAATATTATAATATATTAATCTGAGTTTTTATTTAAACTTATTGATTTTTTTATGTAAGTTAGTTTACATAATTTAATTTTATGCCAAAAGATTTGTATCAACTGTTAATAAAATGTGATAATGCATCTTATCTTATGTTATTCTGCCTCAATTATTTAAATATATATTTATGTATGTATAAAAAGAAATTATATAAATTAAATATATTTATATATATGAGGATATTCAAGAACTATGTCATTTTATACTCCAAAAAATAAGAGTGGTTTTAAAACAAAGTATATATATATATATATGATAATATATGGAATTGTTATAGTAAATTCATACACAAAGTAATAAATAAATAACACCCTCATACAAGGTACGGGTCATCTTCTAGTATATTATAAAAGCCGACCGTTTTCGAGCCACCACGTTGATTCTGGCCCCACCACATATTTAACCAAAATAATTTTTAAAGTATTTTAATTAACTACCATAATTTTACTACCTAAATTTTCAATCTTTTAATTAACTACCTTATCAACAATATCTATCCATACAATATTTAGCCATACAATATCTAGCCATATAACTTTGCTAAAATCTATTCATACTATATCTTAGACACATCTAACCATACAATATTTTGCTACGATGTGTCTAAGGAGTTGGATCCTGGGCTAGCTCCATATGTACGTATATATATACACAATTACACATACGTGTATACTGTAACTGTAACGATCAATTCTTCATGTAAGATTAATTATGCCATCTTCAAAGACCTTAAACCTGTAAATGTTCATTGCATGATCCCACCTACAATATTTCATAAGTTGGTAATTAATTAATCTAAAATTAGCTAGGCTCTCTGTGCTATATTCTGCAAATGTTCTTCTGCTAGCTTAACCGTACCTGTCGTGCCATGCACGACTATTTCACTTAAATATATTAAAATAAAATTATATATTTATATAAGTTTTATTATATGAACATGTTTTTTATCTTTTAAAAAGAGTGATATTGTTTTTGAAGTTCATATAACCCAAAAATAATATTATTATAAAAGCCGACCATTTTCGAGCAAAATATGATTCTAATATATATCTTGAATTTTCGAAATATAATTAATATGAAATAATTATACTTTATTTACTTAATTAAATTTAGAATTTTTAAGAAAATTTTAAATTATTTTTTAATTGAAAGATTAATTTTGTTACTTTATTATTTGATCTACTTGAATAAATTTAGCATTTTTAAGCATAAGTTAATTATTTTCTATATTTACATGATCCAGCGTATTTTTTTACCCATTATATTTGATTTTTTTTTCTATCTTGATAACAAATTTGATTTTTTAGCCAAATAATAAGTTTCAATTTAGATTTTGATAAGGTACATCTTTTTCATAATTTTTACTTATTTACAAAATACTCCCATCCAACTTTGTGTAATTAAGTTTTACAAAATACTTCCACAATTTTTCTCATATTATACAAACATCCTTGTATTTCCTAATATAAACATACAAGTGGTCGTTTTTGAACCACCACATTAATTTTGACCCTACCTTAAATATGAAAAAACTAATTTTTAGTATTCGCGTTATATAGGGTTTGCCTATTGAATTTCTTCTTATCTACTTATATGCAAAGGATTTTTTCAATTATTAATTCTTACAGGGGAAAATCTTTCACAGACAAATTAAGAAAAATCTGTGAATATTGGATTCAACTTATTCCTTTAATACAAGTAAATTTGTGGTTTCTGACATTTTTCTATTAAATTTTTATAAACTTTATCAATATATCACTTGACGAATTTTTTTAACTAAATTTACATTTATGATAGTCGTTATTAATATATGATAAAAATTTGAAGTAAAATATCAATTTATATTCTTATAATCAGGTTTTATAAAAATATAAAAATGAGTGAAAAAATTATGTCATATATATTTTTTAAGTTATATTATATGAACTTTAAAAACAATATCACTCTTTTTAAAAGATAAAAAAACATGTCCATATAATAAAGTTTATATCATATTTTCCATATAAGTATTTAATTATAAAATATATAATTTTATTTTAATATTTTTAAGTGAAATTGTCGTGCATGGCACGACAGGTTAAGCTAGTGTTTTCTAAAACCACCCTAGGAAAACCTTTGCATACCAAATTGCCCCTCATGGAGTGATGGAAATCTGTCATCGGCTTTCCTGTGTAAAAAATGTGAAAGGGCCCATGACTTGCATCTTCATCCACATAGTCATTAACTTCTTGACCAAAAAAAACATAGTCATTAAACTTCATTTGACGATTTTGCTATTTCAACACCCTTTTCTTTTTTTTTTTTGATCTAAAGAAGGGCATAGCCCTACAGGAGGGAGGGACTAGACTCTCGTTAGACGAGAGAAAGTCCGACCCTCAAAATTGTCACGCAACAAAGAAAGAGAGTCCTCGGGAGGCTCGACAAGTAAATGAAAACCAAGCGGAAAACTAAAAGCAAAGCTAGCAAGGGAGTCGGCGACTGCATTCGCTTCCCTAAAGACGTGAGTGACACGGACCAACCAGTTCCGCGCTAGGAAGCCTTGGCACTCCTTGGCCAGGCTGAAAAGTGGGTGCGAAGGACAAGGCAGTTGGAGAGCAAGATGGACCGCAAGGGTGGAATCGGTCTCCAACCAAACATCCCTGAAGCCCTTCTCCCAAGCAAGGGCTAGACCATTACGAACGCCCCAAAGCTCCGCCATGGGGACCGAGCACATCCCTAAATTGTGAACAAATCCACCGACCCACGCACCATCCGAGTCCCACAAGACCCCAGCTGCAGTGGCACGTCCATCTCTGGTCACAGCCCCATCCGTGTTAACCTTCACTTGTCCCTCGGCAGGTTCAACACCCTTTTCTACTTGTAACTTCACCATCATCTTCTAAATTCATAAGCCCTTGTTATAATAAGCTTAGCTTTTAAGAAGTCCATTGCCCATTTATTAGCTAGCTCAAATGTATATCCACACATTAGCTTATATGTAGATAGATGAATGCAAATCAAATGTGTACGTAACTTCAGTGATCTTGCACTACATCCTTAAAACTACTACCAATAAGCTCTATAAACTCAACAGCAAGGTTGAGAGCATTTGTAGCGGCCAGACTAAGGGCCATGCTCTTTAACGCCAACGCCCTAGCTCCGGTCCCTTTGGCTTAATCCGATATACCTCGAAACACAACGCAAGGCTTCCCATTCGACAAAGAGGCCATCACAACGGCAGCGCTCTCCTCATCGACGGACGACACGTTGAGCTTCTCCCACAAGAAGCCTCTATAGGCTGCGTTGTTCAAGTAGACGTCGGCGGTTGAGCTTTGTACTCCGAAGGCTGCTTTTGGTGCTTCAGGCAGGCAATAACGTTGTGTCCCGTTGTTTATGCATCTTTGTAACACTTGATCCGTGACCTAAGTACATAATCAACCAAATCAACTTACATTATAGTACAAGATATATAATTTCGAACGTACATTTCCCGTTTTGTTAAGACGTGAACCTTAATTTGGGTGGCAAGTTTGAACCAGATTGGATCAATAGGGAGCCAAAAGAGCTCCTTCATTTTGGAATGAGAAGAAAAGAGTTGTACGGGGGTGAACTCTATATCCCCTAATAGGTTTTCGCCCTTTTCGGGCAAGTTAAACGCTCCAACGTTCAATGCTGTCGTTCCTTCATCCGATGATCCGATTTCCTATATATATAAAGTTAGGAAGGTTTAGGGTTCTATATATGCATATAGGTATATAGTTCCAAATTGAGTTGATCGATCATGATCTCACTTGCCAATCCCATGAGCTTGTGAAGGCGACGCGACTAGGAATAGCAACGTCTCCGACGAGGATCGAGTCGTTGGAGGATCCGGCGATGCCATAGTGAACCACCCCGACCACATCAAATGCGTCGTACAAGATTTGAGTTGTTATCCCTGCATTTATCTGCATCGAATGTACGTAAGGAACATATACTACACTATCATTATGACTGCGCGCGATAAAATAAATCATGAGAGAGTGTAACTTACAATCTGTTCACCGCTCATCACGGAAATCACATTTACACCTCGAATCGTTCCTATGTTAAATCTCCTTCCTGAGTAGTACAACGTTGGAGATGATACAATATAATGTATCGATCACATCCTTAATCACAAATGTGATCCCATGCACATATATATGTCGCACACTTGTGAAATTATAGTTCAAACAGGAAACCATTGCTTATAGACGTTATAGTTGATTGAAGTAATTTTTGGTAGAGAGTTGACTGAATTAATTAAATGGATGGCATTATAAGTTATAACATGACGCGTATATGGCATGGGCCGAGATTTTAGAGTCGATCGATCTAAATAAGTGAAGGTTCACGCTTCTTTTCATTAAGAGATTGTGTGTACAACTTATACATATGAATACTGGCATGCAGGCTACACATGCACCACGTACCTTCCAGTAAAATAACGTTCTGAATTATTGTTATATTTCTATATAAATGAAATAGTCGTTGTAAATTAGGGTGAAGTCAGTCAACCTCATTGATGTATTATCGAATTTGCGGAGCTCGATCGACCAAAAGAATAAATAAAGTTGCAGAGCTACCGGTAGGCCCACATTACCACATGGATCACGTTCCTCATTTTTTGTCGATTTGGAAAGCAAATCCAACTGCCCAAATCAAGACATATTGCAATCAAAATGCTCAATATATGTTACATTTACATCAAATTAAGTGCTCTTGACCGAAAAAAACATTTACATCAAAGTGCAACACATTTTTCACCTAGCTTTAGCATAGACCGTTAAAGTTAAAGTTGAATCGACCGTTGGTTTTGTTTAAGGGCAGAAGCCTAAAGTTTAACACTAATGAAATCACAAACTGATACTAAAACAACTCAATTAGTTAGCTGAAAAGAGCTAGTTAAACAACAAAGTTTGCTAAGGATTTAACCTGCAAGTTGAACGTAAGGGAAGAGAGAGCTCGGAACAAACTCGCCGGAGTCGACGAGGGCGGCCTCCTCTAGGGGGAACGCCATGAGAAGCCCGACGTAGGGCCCGCCTCTAGCGTTGACCTTATCCACCACGTCATGAAGCGGGTGGCTCCTCCTCAGCTGAGTGCTCGGCTTCAGCCGGGCCACCGTCGACACCGCCACCATCGCCAACACCGTCCAGTGGCGCCGCCATTGCAGCACCGTCAGTGCCATGGATTTATATATATATATATATATATTTTTTTTTTGGTGGACAGAAGAGGCGACCTCTTCCACACAGAACTACAAAACACAGGGCTATAAAACAGTGACGCGCGGGGTCGCCCTCCCCCGAGCGTCTTCCGCTATCAGTTGACGGCATTCATCAGGTGGCTCCAGTAACACATGAACACCAATTGGCGAGGAGTAGGCAAGGCTTGCTAGGGCGTCCGCGACGGAGTTCGCTTCCCTAAAGACGTGTGCGAGTCGGACATTCCACTGCCGACTAATGAGATGTTTACACCTTCGGACGATGTTGGAGAGGGGGTCGGAGTCCTCAATCGGCCTCTTGAGCAGGTTTATGGCTGTAAGGGAATCGGTCTCAATATGAACATCTCTAAAACCCCTTTCCCATGCCAGTTGCAGTCCGTCATATATCCCCCACAATTCAGCTCGTGGAACCGAACAAACACCAACGTTGTGGGCGAATCCGAGGATCCACTGTCCAGTCGAATCACGTAGGACTCCCGCCGCCGTGGTGTGACCGTCCGCTCTCCTCGCTCCATCGGTGTTGATCTTGATCATGTTCGCTGGTGGTCGGTTCCAGGCAACCAGCCTCTGTCGTCGGGTGAGAGTTTGTTGATGAATCTCCCTGCTTTCCCACACCCGCTTGTATTCTTTTGTGCGATCCACGACGAACCTCTCAGCGTTGGGTGGCCTGCTGTCGCTGCTGAATGTGTGGTTGTTTCGCCAGCGCCACGTCCACCATATGGCATTCGCAAAGACATCACGCCAATCAGCTCCCTCTTCCATTTTCTTCTTGGACAAGATATTGGATCTGAGCCATCCTGCAAAGGGCAGGCGGAAGAAGTCAGGGGACTCATGCACAGTAATAATGTTACGCCACATACCTGAGACGACAGCACAGTCGCGGAAGAGGTGGCTCAAGGTCTCGGTCCCATTTCGGCAAATCCCACACTCTCCATTGTCGGTAAGATGCCTCCGTCGGCGTTCCGCATTCGTGAGGATACCACCTTTGCTAGCAAGCCAGATGAAGGTTCGGGCTCTCTCCGGGACTCTCAGTCTCCAAATGGCCTTGTAGAACATATCGTCGTTCCATTGCAGGCCGCCGTTACCAAGGACTCCAACATACGCTGACGCCACGGTGTACTCCCCGTTCGTTGTGTGGCGCCACGTTAGCGAATCTGCGTGGTTCGGGTCCTCCACCACCTCCTGAGCCGCAACTAATAAGCAGTAGGCTTGTGGGAGCCACTCAGCCAGTATCTCCCATCGCCATCCCTGCCCCGGTTGCCAGAACTCCTTGACCTTGGCTGAGCGTTGAGCCTGGTCGACGGGCTTGCTCGCCACATCCAGCAGCTTGTGGTCACCAACCCACACATCGAGCCAAAACCGTATCGTCTCTCCATTACCAAGAACCCAGGCGCACCCTCGAGCGACCGATTTGGTCAAGCCTTTTTGGAGACCCTGCCAGACCGCAGAGGTGGCTTGAGGAGACTCGCCATTCTCCTTTATGTACTTCGATCGAAGTATAGAGGCCCATAGGCTATTGGGGTCTTTGACGAAGCGCCAAGCCAGCTTGCCTATGATGGCTTGGTTGACCGTCCTCATAGATCTCACCCCCAGCCCTCCATTGCTTCTAGGCTTTCTGACTTCACTCCAGGAGACCTTGTGCATCCGCCTCCTGTCCTCGGTTCCATTCCAAATAAAATTGCGCACGATGCTGTCAATCGTGTCACACGTTTCTTTCGGAAGCACCACCGTAGCCATCGTATACACCGGAATGGATGTGAGTACTGATTTGGCTAAGGTGATACGGCCAGCCAACGACAGAAATTTCCCCTTCCACGCAGCAAGTTTAGAGCTGACTTTGTCAACCACAGGCAGGAACGTCTCCTTGGATACCTTTCGATGCAGAATTGGCATCCCAAGATAACTCCCCAAATCCGTCGTAACCTCGAATCCGCACTCACATCGCAGGCCATCCACCAAATCAGCGCTGACATTTCGGGACACAAAGAGCTTCGATTTAGCCTTGTTCACCTTCTGGCCAGAAGCTGCACAAAAAGTATCCAGAATATCAGTTATCACTCTCATCTGTTGAATTGAGGCCTCTGCCACCAAGACGATGTCATCCGCAAAGAACACATGAGATATCTCGGGACCCCGCCTCGAGATGCGGATGGGCTTCCATTCCCCAGACACTACGGCTTGCTGGATCATTTGGCTGAGCCGCTCTACACAGAGGATGAATAGGTAAGGGGAGATGGGGTCCCCTTGCCGGATTCCCCGAGTAGGCCGGAAGCCGTCAGAAGTTTCTCCATTCACCAGGATCCTCATTGACGATGAGCTGATGCAGCGCCATATCCAATCCGCCCAAACTTTCGGAAATCCAGCCTCACGCACTGACTCTACAATGAATTTCCAGGAGAGACGGTCGTAGGCCTTTTCAAGATCAATCTTCAATATCATCCAGCCCTTCTTCCCTTGTTTGCGCCTCATGGAGTGTACAACCTCTTGGACTATGACGACGTTATCTGAAATCAGCCTTCCCGGCAAGAAACTGCCCTGCATCGGCCCCACTAACTCAGCTAAGACGGGCCTCATTCTATTCACCATGATCTTCGTAAGGAGTTTGTACGCCACGTTGCACAAGCTTATGGGCCGGAACTGCTGGATTTTGTCTGGCTTGGCGACTTTAGCAAGCAACACGATCAAGGTTTCATTTAATCCTTCCGGTAATTCCCCTGTTTCGAAGAAGCGTTTGGCCAGCCTGGTAATTGAAGCCCCAACGCAGTCCCAACATCTTTGGAAGAAGATTGACTAGAACCCGTCCGGACCCGGCGCCTTGAAGCTGCCCATTTGCTTAATTGCTTCCTCCACCTCTTGACTAGTAACCCCGGCTGTCAAAGCTTCCCAAGCTCCATTGGGCAGAGGTGGAAAAGCCCCTTTAATTACTTCACCACCCAAGTGAGAAGAGTCAGTGGGTGCATACAACTCTTTGAAGTAACTCAAAGCCAGCTTTTCTATCTCTTCTTGGTTGGTTACCTCCATCCCATCGGCATTAATCAAGTGATCGATACGGTTCCGCCGCCTTCTAACGATAGTAGACATGCGGAAGAAGGACGTGTTCCGGTCGCCAGATCGGAGCCAGTCCTCTCTAGACTTTTGAAACCAAAGCATTTCCTCTTGCTCTAGGACACCGCTAAGCTCCGCTTGAAGCTCGGCCTCTAGGTCCAACAGGTAGGGCGTGACACCGGCCGACAAGGCTCTTCGGACCCCCTCCAAACGGTCCAAGGCCCGCTTCTTCTTGGCGTGGATGCTGCCAAAGGTCTCCTTGTTCCAGCGAACGAGAAAGTCCCTGAGAGCCGTGAGGGCTTTAGGAACCTCGAGCCCCTCGTTCCAATTCTCCTGGACTGAAGTTCGGAAGGACTCGTGCCCGAACCACGCTGCCTCGAACCTGAAAGGGCGACGCCGGCGGTTGGGCTTGGCGATGCCTTCAAGCGTGAGGAGAAGCGGTGCGTGGTCGGACCCTAGCGGAGGTAGGTGTCTAACTGCAGCTTCCGGCCGAGCAATCCTCCCATCCGTGTTCGCCAAGACCCTGTCCAGTCTGCGGGCCTTGAACGTATGGGCCGATCTCCCTGTCGTCCAGGTATGGGTTGGGCCGGTGAAGCCCAAGTCAATAAGCCTGTACTTGTCAATGAGCTCTTGAAATTTGGAAGAATCAGTAGAAAGGGGCGCGACGGTGCCTATGCTCTCCCAAGTGTTGACCGTGCAATTGAAGTCGCCACCAATGAAGATTAGTCCCCTGCATCTCCGGAGGAAACCCTGCAAAACAGACCAAAAGGACGCCCTTTTAGTTTCGTTAGGAGGCGCGTAGACTACTATTAGATTAAGAACTTCCCCATTTTTGCTAACGCAGGCATGGATGAAGTGATCATATAGTTGGACGACTCTGAGATCAACAGTGGTATCATTCCAGCACAACCAAACCCCACCCCTAAAGCCTGTCGCCTCGACACGCACACTCTTCGGGAGTCGAATGCGGTTACAGACGAAATCCGCTTGGGGTCCTGAGATTTTGGGCTCAAAAATGGCAAGGATGTCCACAGAGTGTTGACGAATCATGTAATTAACCGCTCTTCGGAACCCGCCATTGCCGGCTCCGCGACAATTCCATAGAAGGCAATTCATGATAACACAGGGGGGAAGGGGCGAGCCACCCAGGGCGCTAGGTCTGGCTCGGGTCCACCTGGGGTGGATCCTCAACCTGCATCTTCTCATCGACTTCCTGCGCGAGGGCCATCACTTGCTCTTGTGATGCGTCCGCGGCCTCCATCTCATTCTCAGTTGTCGTCGCCACCACTTCGCCCCCACTAGGTGCCGGGACTCCAGCCAGCGACTCAGCTGGGTCGCCCGAGGTCTCCGTCGTGGCTTGCGCTTCCATGTCGCTCGCTTCGGAGGCCGCCTGGGCGACCAGGTCTTTGGATCTATCTTCCTGTGCAGATCGGCCTCTGTTATGGGTTGGGCTGGGAGGTTCAGGCCCATCCGGCAAGCCCAGGACACTTCTGGGCCGCTTGCTTGATCCAACCTTAACAACTCCTTCAGGCCCAATACTCGCCTCCTGTGTTCTTGGTGCTTCCGATGTCTTCTTCTTTCTTCTCTGACTTTTGGCGGCAGACCTAGGACTGACTTTCTGTCCTGCGCTAGCCGACGAGCCAGCTTCGAACCTGGAGTTCTGGAAGAGACTCTGACCCGACTGCCAACTCGTCCCCCTTTACCCTTCGATTCCTTCCATTTTGTTCGTCTTGGAAACCTGACCTCCCATCTCAACGGCTTTGTCTTTTCCTTTTCCAGCTCTAGTTTCCCGTTGCCCTGCGTTCCTCGGTCCGGCTTCCCTGTGCAGCTCTGCAACTTTGTCCTTTTCCCCCTTTTCCTCTGTTAGCCCAGCCTTATCGTTGACCTTGGCCTTCGCCGGTCGCCGGCGCCTTTGCACCGTCATCCATGGCCCATAGGGCTCCATCCTGGCCGGCTCTTGCTGTGGGCTGCTCGTGCCTGCGTTTCCCGGTCCCGGATTCCTTCCCTCACCTTGGCCCTGGCCCTCGCCTTGCTCCTTCTTCTCCGGCGAACACTGAGCGGCGAGATGGCCATACTGCCCGCACTTGAAGCATATGAGTTGCAGGCCTTCGTACTCTAAGAACAGCCTCTCTCCGCACACGCGAACCGATCCCTTCAAGGGCTTCGTCAAGTCGACCTCTACACAAACACGGGCGTACCGGCCCCGATTGGAGAAGAGCGTCTTCATATCAACTTTAAGCGGTCTGCCTATGGTACCGGCAATGCTCATCAGGACGCTTTCCTCATAAAAACATGAGCGGTAACTTGGAGACCCTTATCCACGCTGGCGAAGTGGTAATCGTGTCCCTCTCCAGATTGAACTCCGGCGACCATGGCTTCAGGATGAGATAGTGGCCAAATAACGTCCACGGCCCACCAGAGATGGCGTGAACGTAATCCCGCTCCGTCTCAAACTTAACCACGTAGTACCCGTTCGGAAGATCGACCACTCCCATCTTGCCAATAGGTTTCCATAGTTCCCTCAACTTCCTATCCATCATAGCATACGGGACAAAGCTTCCAAGTATTTTCACGATCAGCGATGACTTCCACACCGAAGTTAGGACCTGGAGGACCTCCGGAGCGAAGTCGATGTCCGGTTCTCCATGCGCCCCCTCCGGATAGGAGATACGGATCCTGTTCTCCACGAATTCTGGCGCCAGACGCGGCCTCTGCTCCCCTCTCTCACCAACCACCATATCCCTCCACGTCCGTGGTGGGTCGGGTGGCTTGCAAGGGATCGGTGGTGTGTTCTGTTGTTCAGCGTTTGTAGCTACCACCATAGGTTGGGTCTCCGGAACCACATCCGGTGTATTTCCGTCAAGCATGGTTGTTTCCGAGCGTTTTTTGTTGAGAGCGCTATAAAACCATATGTATGTGGTGTGGTTGTACAGCGAAGAGCTGATTGATCTTCAAGCTACCAATCTAGCTAGATAGCTTAGTTAGCTCGAGCAAGGGAGATCAAAATGATTGAAGGAGTATGTGAGAGGTAGTTGGGCACGTGAGAATAAATATTGGCCGCACAATTGAGTGGATTTTTTTTTTGGTTGAAGATTAAGTGGATTTGATCCACCTAAACTTTTGCGTTTACATAAAAAAAACTTTATACGTATGGTTTTTTTTGTGCGTGCAAAGATATACATAATATAATGAAACTAGCTTACACGAAATTATTAGTCCAGGGTTTTGTTTAAACCACCGTTTGAATAATTAAGTCAATGTTAGACTAAATTGCATTTGTCATTTCACTCGATCCCCTCATGAATATACATCTACATTTTAACGTTTTATCAATAAATGCGTCTGTCCGCTATAGATGATAGATTGAGAATGAAAAACCCTAAGCTGGTTGTTTTGTGAAATTATTCTGTCTAGGTCAAGCTACTTTTCAATTTTCATTAAAAAATCCCCCCCCCCTCCCCCCCTTTTTTTGTCAATTCATTAAAATTTTCCTAATTGTTTGAATGAAAAACACACCTTTTTATTGGAAATCACAAAATGATTTTTAAACACTAAAAAGGTTTCATGCGGCTTTTTTTGAATCGCAATATAAAAGTCAAGGAATTGTATATGTATGTGCTTTTTTTTGTTTGGACTCGTCATATTTGTGTTTTTACATCTACATGGTTGTATAAAGAACTGACTTATACACCGTATGTAAATTAAATTGACCAGTGCATGCAATTCTGAGAAGTGTCCAATTGAGAACAAGTCTTTATTACAGTGGGCCAAGGCCCAATCCCGATGGAGGGTAAGCCAGTAAAATCTAGTTTTACCCTAATAAAACCCTACCAAACACGCCACCGCTTCACAAGAACACACTTCCTTCGGGCGAAATCGGCTCCACACCCTTCTTCACTTTCAAAGGAGGACACTACCGGCTCCATCGGGCAGAATGAGCGGTTCGGGAGAAAAGAAGGCGCTGGATTCTCCTTCCAGCGAGAAGGTTATGTGCTTTTTATGCTCCGTTTTTGATTCTATGTCATTCTGCTTGTTTGGTTATGTAATATGACGGTTTCTTGACATAATAATCTGCTTGAATATATATTTAGTTAATGTCATGAATGATATGCTTGATTTAGGTAGTTAGTCAATGTGCTGGTTTGGTGACACAATGCTATATGTATATATATGCTGTATTGAGTAGTTAAACGAGAGTTTTTAGGGTTTGAAATGTTCACAAAGTGACATGTATCGTGCTACTACGGGAGCATTTCAAACCCACAATCAAAGGGTGACATGTCAATGTGCTGGTTTGTGTGACCTGTTGATGGAGTAGATTTCTTTGTCTGTAATTGTTTGTGCTGTATAAATGTTATTATATAAGAGTGCCTCCATACATGGTTTCTGTAATTGTCTGTTGCAGCTTCGTATTTGAAAGAATTTCTAGGTATTTTTCAAAAGTAGAAAAAAATGGACCTGACATCTGTGGCTTGCTAGAGGGGGATGGAAGATAGGTCCTGAGGAGTAAATTTGCTGTATATATAAAGACTACACCCTAGCAAGTAGAAAACAAATCAAACTTTTATTTATTTTGTGTTTGTCATATATCCAGTGTGTTTACAGGTCAGATTTTGTCCCAGGTTAGTTTAGTTTGAAAGGCTGAGTAGTTGAAAAGAAGTTGCTGAATGACACATACAATAGTTTACACTAGCTTTCTGGTTCATTTTTTATGAGGGCACTTTTCCTGGAAAGTGGATAACAGTTTAAGTTTATAATTTTGGTTGGAGAGAGATGGAAACCAGAAGATATGACCATATGTCCAATGAATTGAAAAATATTTCTTTTCCCTTTGACTACTTTCTAGTTTTTTATAAACAAAAAACATGGTGGATTGAGTATGCTCAAAATTTTGAATGTTGGACGCATGGATATATGAAAATGAAACATCTTATCAGTTTGTAGGTTTGTATTGTGTTTGAATTTTGATACCTTGTATAAGGACTTAGAGTCATCTAACTGATGTCTTATTTTCTTGCCCCCCATGGCATAAAAACTTTGAATGCACAATGATGTGTTATATAACATGTAGTATAGATATATAATCTTGCTAGGTTTTGCTTTCTTCTACAGAAATTCATAACCTTTGTTTTACTGGCTTACTGTTCGTTTAAGAGACTGTCTCGAAGTAATAGAAATGCTTTGATGATGCTATAGGAATGATATGACTCTACATGCCAGTCTTTGTTTCCTTGATTTTTATTCTTTTATTGGTAGCAGTTGATCTTTAATCTGCTTTCAATTAAGACTATAATTTTTAACTTGCTATTCATACAATTATACATGAAAGTAGTATCAACTTTTTGCTAGAAAAATATTGTAGTATTTTATTTGACACATATGCTTAGTCTAGCTTTTCATATGTCGTCAATGGGATGTTGTTCTGAATTCTGATGCAAGGTAGTCTTGAGCTGTAGGAACTGTATCTGTGTGAAATGGCTATGGCACGGATTTGTAATCTAGTTTGCTACTTTGGGTTAGGTTCAAGTAGGTTTTAAAATTCGAAAAATACCAAAATAGATTTACATGAACTTTTATATTCATTCCAGAAAGCTTCATTGCATAAATCTGTATAGTAAACCCACAATCAAACGAGAGTTTCAAACCCACAATCAAAGTGACATGTATGGTGACACAATGCTATATGTATATATATGCTGTAAAGTTTATATAAATTGATGGATGCTACTTACTTGATGAAATACTGATATGAAGCAGTCTATGTCTGATATGTAGGATAAGATGGATAAGTTGATGGAGTTGATGAATACCCTAGCCTTGGATGTTTCATGTATCAAAGAATTGGTTGTTCAGAATCCAGTTGTTCAGAATCCACAATCAAAGCGGGTTATACTGGTATTTGATCAACTTGTTTTTCGTCATTTCATTAGCAATTATACTCTGTATCCTATATACTTACTGTTTTGTTTTTTTTCTTGAATAGCTTCAAGATGCTGAAGAAGAAACTAATGATGTTGAAGACACTAGATATTCTCAATTCGGATATACGCTGGGGGATACACTTGGATCAGGCCTCTATTCCGTCTACAAGGCAACAAGTGATGCGGGGACGTTTGCAATCAAAAGAATAAATCTGAAAAACGGCGAGATAACTCCGAGCATTGCTCGAGAGTTATCCATCATGTTCGATCTCTGCCACGATAACATAGTCAGGTATATGTTAATATATGTTCTGTATTAATTGTATCCATATGTCCTTTCTACTTTAAAGACACTTTATCTCGTACATTTTTTGAATATTGTTATATTATAGGTTGTGCACAGCATTTGTACATGGGAAAGATATTTGCTTGGTGATGGAGTTAATGCACAGTGATCTCAATGATTATCTTTCCTACAACTTCAAGCTTAGTTTGGAGACTATTAAAGTAAGTAGTGATATTTAAGTCCTTTATTGCTTTAACTGTTTATTATAAACTAATTAATAATCCTTTTTTTTTGCTTAGCTTTGGCTCAAGCAGATTCTTTCTGCTATTGAGTACATGCATGGTCGAGGTATACTTCATCGTGACCTTAAACCAGAAAATCTGCTACTGACATCAGACAAAGCTACTATAAAAGTAGCTGATTTTGGTTTGTCACGCTTGATTAGCTATCGGCTTACTCCTCAGGTAATTAATTTTTTAATTAAGAAATTCTAAAAATATGCTACTATGTCTTATTTAAACTTGTTTACACTAATAATTGTACGTTACTTTTTTAGGTGACTACCTTGCAGTTTAGGGCTCCCGAATTATTATTCGGGAGCGAAAACTATACTAGTGCGGTAGATATCTGGTCTATAGGCTGTATCTTGTGGAATCTGGTGAATGGACAGCCACTTTTTGAAGAGGAAACGGAGGAGGGAATTCTTATGGAAATATTTAGGTAAGAAAATCTACAAAAATATTATTATTAGTATTATTAGTATTATTATTAAATAATATATATGGATGTAGGATATTTGGTTGTCCATGTGAGTCCACCTGGCCTGGGGTAACATCCCTTCCAAATTTTCCAGCTGAGATACCACTTGAAAGTGATGCTGAGGTGAGTCCACTTGGTCAGTGCAAATTTAGTAATTTTTATATAGTTTACATCCATTTTGAGCAACATGTATTTATGTGACTTTTGGTCTTTCTATCTTCCAGGATTTCTCAAGTTTGGTGCTAAATCTTGATCCAACTACTATTGACCTTCTCAAAGTAAGTTTTCCTTGTATTCATCACTGTGTTCTTGTTATTCAGTTTTGCTTTGCTTGTGTTTTTGTGGTCGTGGCAAAAAACACAAAAATAAAGCTCCAGCCTCCAGGGGGTTGAATCAGATGCTTTCTGTATTTAGTTATTAGTTACACTTAACTAGTATCCATTTGTTCAACCGATATATAAATTAATAGTTCATATGTTTTTCTATGAAGTTCACCAGAAAAGTTAGATGATTGATCCATTATTGAACGTTAGTGGTCTCATCTTTAAGTGATAATAAAATACAGGATTGCATTATTAGATGAAAGTTACATAATGCAAACAGTTGTCGACTACAATCAAAATCAGACAGAACATATTTTATATTATTTGTGATTTAAAAGGACACCTATATGTTCTTATGCATAAACAGACATTCTTATGATATTTAGACTGCAAATGCTACACTATGTGCTTAGCATATGTATTATGCAAAGATTCTTATGATATTTAGACTATAAACATCGTGATATTAAATACAGAAATTTTTATAGCATTCAGATTAAGTAAGAATTGATAACAATCTTATATCATTAAATATGTGGCTAGTTTCTTTATAACAATTTTTTATATCATTAAAATTGTTGCTAGTACGTTGTTTTGTCTGTGGAAGATACATGCATCATGAATAATATCTAAAAGGAATTTTCTAACTAGCTAGTTAATAAGTTCAGCTCATACGTCACAGCATTAAATCATTATTCAACTAGTATTGACCTTTCACAGAGTAGCAGTTGCTTGCTTATCATTATTCATCACTGTGTTCTTGTTATTCAGAAAATGCTTTGCTTGGTGCCAAGCAAAAGAATCACTGCCAGGGAGGCACTTGAGCATGAGTTCTTCAAGGACTGATTCCATTCCCTACGTTTCGTCTCGGTGGGAGCTCTTGGGTTATTTTGATGGTTTATGTGGGATTGTTTTATCTTGATGGTATATCTTCAAATACTGTAAAGTTGTATCCAAGTATGACTCCCGTACGTTTACTTGCCGTTATCTTGTTCACGAATCTTGGCGGGATTGTTTCCTTTTGATGGTTTGGGTGGATTGTTTCATTTTGATGTTTTGTGTGGGATTCAGGTATCCAACTATGAGTACCGTACGGTTAGTTGTTGCTATCTTGTTCACAAATCTATGACTATGTTTGTTTGTTGCCATCTTGTTCACGATTCTGGGCTTGAAAGTTCGATTTGGGGTTTTCCATTCTCTGCTCTTTCATATCTAACAAACTGGGACGGGCATACAAAGAAGATGTGGTTCCTTGATCTTTCTTAATACAGGTGGCTCTAGATTTGGCCTTGGGTGCAGAAAAATTAGGGCTCCTTGCATTTACTGAGTACTGAAGCTTAGGAATAAACATCAGTCTATTAGTCCAACCTCGTGGCATCTGAATTGTGGTTGCAGAAACCAAATGCGCCTTGCAGAATGGAAGGATTGGAAGCTCTAATTGCAACAAAATTTCCAACTTTATGCAGAGAATAAGCAAAGGAATTGGTGGGTGTCTTATAAATTTTACACGTTTGCCTTGGAGAAACATTTAACAAGTCATACCAAATTCAGTGAATACTTGTGTGATAAATTCAATGAAGAAGAAATGTGTTATGTAAAAAAGATATTTTAGCTAATAGGGAAAAGAGTGGGTGGGACATGAGAATCTCCATTCTCCAATTAAACCGATAGCACACCATTAAACCCAATGACCTTAACCTTATTCTCTTCATAAAAACACAAACAAAACATGGAACCCAGTGAGGTACACCCAATGCTGCCCTAAAACATGCAAGTGGAACCCAGCTTTGCAGTTGGATTAATCGTCTCTTGCAGCCGTCGTAGGGACTTGACCTTCTCTCTTACACCAGCATCTCTTGTCGTCGCAATGTACATCTTCTCAAGTGCCACCGCATTTCTCACTATATACATTGCAAGCTCTATCCCGTTGCTTTCATTACGAAATGCTGCAATCCTGACTTCCTTCAACTTATAGTGAGTGTGATCACTGTATTCTCTTTTTTCCACACTTCTAACGCTACTGACCCCCATCTGTTGCAGAAACAGGATTGTTACAAATCAAGTTTCAGCGGCTATAATACATACATGCATACGGATTGAGCCTAAAACCCTTGACAACTAACCTCCACTCGTAATGTCTCAAGCAAAGGAGAAGCATTTATAAGATTAGTGACACTTAAGAGATCATGTCCACATGGAGCGGAAACCACCAACTTCTTTAGGCTACGTGCAGCAAATGTCGAAAGAATCGGTTTTACCTATGCATGAAAAAACAAGAAAACAAGTTAAGTAACGGATTTTATATAGCGATTAAAGAGAACACAAAGGATATTTGTATTCACTAACCTCAGTCCTTGCCCTAAGAGTTAGGGCTTCAAGGTTTGGGGCTTGTCTGATGAGATGGCTAAACAACACAGAGCAACTCTCATTCTTTAATGCAAACAACAGTTCTGCTTCTCTCAAAACCGGGACGTGTACAAACCTCATGGAAGTTTGTACAAGTCCACTGTATTTAAATGCCTCTAGACTTGGACAATTGAGCACTATCTCAGACAAATGATCATCGACGGTCAATTTCTTCAAGCAGAAGAGTTGGCCATCTATACACAAGTAGCTTGGAAGTTCACATTCATACAGCCTGAGTGAAGTGAGATTTGTACCAGCAGATAGGATAAAATTCCACCCCCTCTGATGCAGAGGTACATAAACCAGTTCAAGTGATGTTAAATTACTTAACCATCTTGGCCAATTAAAATAAGCGGGCCTTAGCGCGCAATATTTCAAGCATAACCGCTTCAAACAGGGCGCATCTTCAAAGTTGATGAGAAAACCGTGGTAAACATATCGTATTTGAGATGTACCTGAAAAGAAGTTGAGTTCTACTTCCTCAACTCCCTCCGCAACACATCTTGCAATCCAACATTTTAAGTGTGAATAGTGTTCTTTTCCAAGAACAAACTTGATAGTTAAAGTACAAAGTTTCTCACCCGACCAAATCCGCAAAAAACGACGAACAATACGCTCAAACTTGGACTGAATAGCAGGCTTGTGTTGGTCTTGGTATGCAATTTCCTTTCCAAAGACATTTAGTGAATCAAGCACGACAACAGAGCGGGTATCGGGGAGGTGCCGCCACCGACGGGACGATAACCTTGCTCGAAAAGCATCTCTTATAGTCAACAAAGAGAAAATGCAGGCAATAAGATCATCAGGCAATTCATGTATGCTGCGCACCATTGGATCTAACAATGTAAATCAGCAAGGCAGAGTGAGAAAACCTTACACAACATCATCTTACAATTACCAGAAAGCTTCAGCAAACAGCATGGACCTTTACCACAGATAATTTCAACCCAAGTTGCGAATTCATACTTGCGAATTCATACTTGCGAATTCATGGTTTGTTTCAATTGGCCAATTCATAATTTCAACCCAAGTTTTACAATAAAGCATGGACCTTTACCACAGATAAGAGAACCACAGAGAGTTGGCATAATAGAAGACACTTAATAGAAACAAAATTCAATTGAGAAGGAAAACTTCGAACCTATCAATTTTGGAGACGATATGCCGGCGATGAAGGTTGTATCTCCCGAGCCTCGGCGATCTGAAGCCCTGATTGTTCATCCACCATTGCTTGAATCAACTTTCCTCACAACAACAAATCAGTTGAATGAACTTGGGCCTGTAATACGACAGGCCCATTTTATGCTAGGGCTTTCACTAATCTTTTTTTTTATTCTACCCTTATTCAACCCAAACACAGTTCCCATGTTAAGCTAGGAAATTTTTAATTGTGTTGCTCAGGTAAAGTCTAAAATACAAATTTTTTTTGGTAGAAAGTCTAAAATACAAATTTAAAAGACTGGAGTAGACGTGAGTAAATATTATTTAAATCTAGATTAGACTTGAGTCAATGATATAAATAATCTGTCTGTAGAACAAATCTCAATCAATTTCAAGCACAATGGAACAAGATAGGGCAATGATGTTCATCAAGTACAAAGTCCAACCTAGATATTTACGCGAATCTATATATATAAGTTAGGTGGTGTCCCCATTAAATGCTCCATTTAGTGTACATTGCAATCTTCCCTATATAATAAACACTATGCAATTATAATCAAACAAACCACAATAGCATAGTGGTAAAGTCTTCCTCTAATTACCCAAAGGTTTGGGGTTCAAACCTCTCTAGCAACATTTTTGTGTTGTTTTCATATTTTCTTAATGTGTATTTTTTGGAACGCAAATCACAAAATATATTTATACCCTAAATCATAAAATATGTGTATTTTTTTTAAACGTGTTTTGTGTGTATTTGTTGTATTATTTGTATATATGATTCAAGTATATAAATAAATCAATAGTTTTTTTTAACATAAATCAAAAAATATGTTTATACCCTAAATTATAAAATATGTGTATTTTTTAAAATGTGTTATGTGGGTATTTGTTGTATTATGTGTATATATGAATGTTTTCTTAATGTGCATTTTTTTCACGTAATAACAAAATATGTGAATACCATAAATCATAAAATATTTGCATTTTTTAGCAAAAATCACAAAATGTATTTATATCCTAAATCATAAAATATGGGTATTTTTTCTTTAAGCTTCTATAGTTTTCATGAATATAAAAATATTTTGAATAGTCAACAATATTATTCTAATCTTTCATATTCTTTCTATAGTTATCTATATCTTTCATATGTACATAATTGCATTTAGATGCAAATAAGGAGTGCTTCTTTCACAAGTGAATTATATTTTCAATTGATTTATTTCTTATGGATTATTTATTTTATACTTAATATAATCTATTATATTTTATATTATTATACATTGGTCCATTTTTCACATTCATGCAATTTTATGCATTTTTTCAATTAAAGTTGATTAATAAAACTTCAAAATAGCTTTTAAACCCGTGCGTAGCACGGGTCATGAATTCTAGTTGCAAGAAAGAAGAAATGACCTGAGCCAAATCATGGCTTTTAATATCACAGGGAGTTTCTCTCTATAATATTTACAAATTTGTGAATGCCTAATTCCACTTTCTCTCTCGGGCCTTGTACAATTCAATTATACAATCATGTGCTTGGCTCTAGGGCCGAGCATGGTTGGACCGAAACCGGAAAAAATTGACCGAACAAAATCGAAACCGATGGAGTTCGTTTCGGTTTTCGGTTCAAGAAATATCAAGATTTCGGTTCCGGTTTCGGTTCGGTTCAATTTTTTCAAAGGAAAACCAGCATGTCTTCCGTGGGAGATTGGAGTTGTCCGTGGGAGGTGAAGCTCATTCGGAGAGACGTTCAACTGTTGATTGGCAAGTTGCAGAGTTGGGGCATCCAGCATGTCTTCTGGGAGGCCAACACATGTAGTAGCTGACCACATAGTTGGCTCATTTTGCCGTATGTTTTCTTGTACTCTTGATTCCGATCTGGTCCTGAGGGACCTCATCCATCAGAATGCTCTAGGTTAGCCAGTCGTCTGGGAGCTAAACTAATTTCTTTCCATTATTTTTATAAAAAGAATGTAATATTTGCCATGCAAGGCTTTTATACTAATTCATCGTGGGAAAAAGGTTAATCATGCAGAAATCTATAAATCCTCAGGCTCATAATGACCTAAACCATCTGACACCTGCGCGATGGGATGATCACCTTTGCAGATGGATTGATCATGTTCTGTAGTTGTTGCAAGGACTTGACTTTCTTTCTCAACAACTTATTTCTTGGGAATACAATGAACATATGCAAAAGCGCCGTTGCATTTTTCAGTATATACATTGCAAGCTCCATTCCGTTCCATTTAAAGTCAAATCCGCTAATCCTGACTTCTTTCAACCTGTTATGAATGCGATCATGATATTCTCTTTGCGCGATAGTGATGTTGGAGTCCCCGATCAACTGTTCCAAATGGAAGAAATTAAAATACAAACCCATCAACAAGGATCTTACCTTACCAAGATGATGGTCAAAGAAAATCAGTGTAGAGAGAGATTTCAGCTAAAACATAACAGATTAACAACTAACCCAAATCCGTATATGTAGTCTCTCTAGGAAGGGAGAAGCATTTAAAAGATTAGTGACAGTTAAAATGTCAAATCCACATGTGACTACAACCTCTAGCTCCTTTAGGCTAGATCTTGCAACCGTTGGTTTCACCTAAACGTGGAGAAATACAATTAAGGAATATACTTACTATGTTAAAAAAAAGAGAAATTTGCACTAAACCACCCGTTAAATAGGCGAATTTACACTTAACCACCCGTTATACAAAAATTTGTTTTAAACCACCCAAAACTTCAATTCCGTTAACAAATAGCCACCCATGGCGTTTTTCCGTCAAAAATGCCGTTAAATCACGCAATTTGACCATTTTACCCTCGAAGCCAAAACCGAGAAGAAGATGAACAGTTGAGGGTAAAATCGTCAAAGTACAGGGATTTAACGACATTTTTGACGGAAAAACGCCATGGGTGACTATTTGTTAACGGAATTGAAGTTTTGGGTGGTTTAAAACAAATTTTTATATAACGGGTGGTTAAGTGTAAATTCGCCTATTTAACGGGTAGTTTAGTGCAAATTCCTCTAAAAAAAAAAGTAAAGCTAGATGAGAGTATTCCCTCATTCTTGTATTACCTCATTCCTTAACATGAGTGATAGAGCTTGAATCTGTGGCGCCTGTTCGTTGACGTGATTAAACAGAGAAGAGCAACCATCCGTATGAAATATGGACCATAGTTTTGCTTCTTTCAAAACTGGGACATGTGCAAACCTTATGGAAACTAGGGTTCCATGATAGTTAAATACCTCAAGACTTGGACAGTTGAGATTTATTACAACCAAATCATCACAGATGAACAAATCCTTCAAGCGGAGGAGTTGAGTACCATCTATCGACGCGAATTTTGGAAGGTAGCAACGATGCAGGTTAAGTGATGTGAGATTTGCGCCAGAAGATAGGATAAAATCCAGCCCCCTATGATGTAGAGGTACATTAAACAGATCAAGTGATGCTAAGTTAAATGCCCAGCTCGTCCGATTAAAGAAAAGGGGGCTTAGCGTGCAATTCCTTATGCATAGTTGCTTCAAACAAGGCGCGTTTTCGAAGCAGATCATGAGACCAGGTTGCAAAGAGTATCTTTGTGGGGCTATACCTGAAAAGTTGAGCTCTATTTCCTCAACTCCCACCCTAACAGACGTTGCAACCCACTTCTCTAGGTGTGAAAAGTGTTCATCTCCAAGAACAAACTTGATAAATAAAGTATGAATCCTCTTGCCCGCCCAAATTTGCGTAAAACGATCAACAATGCTCACAAACTTGGACTGAACAGCAGGCTTGTGTTGTTCTTGGTCTTCGCTTTCCTTTCCAAGGACATTTAGTGAATCAAGCTTGACAACAGAGCGGGTATCGGGGAGGTGTCGCCACCGACGCGACGATAACCTTGCTCGAAAAGCATCTCTTATGGTTAACAAAGAGAAAATGCAGGCTATGATATCATCAGGCAAGTCATGTATGTTGCACACCATTGTATCTCTCGTTTCCTAAGACATATGAGCAGGATCAATGATGTTAAATCTTACAATACATCATAGAAATGGGTGTACAAATTATAAGATCGATCATAGATGCATTTGCAAATTCCATGCATGCATTGATCTCGCTAAAAGTTGTGAATTCGTGATTGATTAAATTTCCAAATTTCTAATCTCAACTCAACTTTTACAATAAAGCAAGAGGACCTTTAGTTTGGATGTCGTAAGAGATGACCCATAATCAAAGTATCAATACGAAGGAAGAAATAAACTAAAGAAGAGCATCATACTCGATAACTTAGACATGAAAGGACAAATATTTTCACCTCAATTTTGAATATAAAGGTCTCAGGTTGGATGTGTTGGTCAACTCCGCAACATTCAAACACTGAATGCTCAAAATAAACCTTTTCTAAAATTCTAATGGTCATGGATGGATGACCCATGTTAATTTAATATTGGGAAGTTGTTTTTTTGATTATCTCCAATTTTTAGTGGCTTTATTTTTCTTTTTATTCCTAATAGTACCTCTCAACTTTGTAAAATGTTGGTCCCACTGTGTAACATTTGAAGACCCTAGCTGATCAATTGTTCAAGGTTGGCGCTCCGGTTGATAATGACCAATTGATCATATGCTTCTTCAACAATTACAAATGACAAATTTGTGTGTGCCTAAGCATAATCCGTCATGACCATGCTTTATCATTGTTTTAGTACGTTATCTCCTTCTCTTGATCATATTCTCTCATGACGCTGTGTTTGGGAGTTCGATTTTTCCGTTTTTTTAACGGAAAATTGAGGGTTCGATTGGGGGATTTCCAACTTTTTTAAAATTTCTTTCTATTGCATATTTCACGCTGTGCTTAAAAATCTGTTACTGAACGTGTTACTGATTTCATGAAAACCCAGAATTTATGGGTGTTTTATAAACAAAACATGGAACCCAGTGAGGTACACCCAATGCTGCCCTAAAACATGCAAGTGGAACCCAGCTTTGCAGTTGGATTGATCGTCTCTTGCAGCCGTCGTAGGGACTTGACCTTCTCTCTTACACCAGCATTTCTTGTCGTCGCAATGAACATCTTCTCAAGTGCCACCGCATTTCTCACTATATACATTGCAAGCTCTATCCCGTTGCTTTCATTACGAAATGCTACAATCTTGACTTCCTTCAACCTATAGTGAGTGTGATCACTGTATTCTCTTTTTTCCACAGTTCTAACGCTACTGACCCCCATCTGCTGCAGAAACAGGATTGTTACAAATCAAGTTTCAGCAGCTATAATACATACATATATACGGATTGAGCCTAAAACCCTGGAGAACTAACCTGCACTTGTAATGTCTCAAGCAAAGGAGAAGCATTTATAAGATTAGTGACACTTAAGAGATCATGTCCACATGGAGCGGAAACCACCAGCTTCTTCAGGCTACGTGCAGCAAATGTCGAAAGAATCGGTTTTACCTATGCATGAAAAATCAAGAAAGCAAGTTAAGGAACGGAATTTATATAACAATTAAAGAGAACACAAAGGATATTTGTATTCACAAACCTCAGTCGTTGCCCTAAGAGTTAGGGCTTCAAGGTTTGGGGCTTGTCTGATGAGATGGCTGAACAACACAGAGCAACTCTCATTCTTTAATGCAAACAACAGTTCTGCTTCTCTCAAAACCGGGACGTGTACAAACCTCATGGAAGTTTGTACGAGTCCACTGTATTTAAATGTCTCTAGACTAGGACAATTGAGCACTATCTCAGACAAATGATCAACGACGGTCAATTTCTTCAAGCAGAAGAGTTGGCCATCTATACACAAGTAGCTTGGAAGTTCACATTCATACAGCCTGAGTGAAGTGAGATTTGTACCGGCAGATAGGATAAAATCCCATCCCCTCTGATGCAGAGGTACATAAACCAGTTCAAGTGATGTTAAATTACTTAACCATCTTGGCCGATTAAAATAAGCAGGCCTTAGCGCGCAATATTTCAAGTATAACCGCCTCAAACAGGGCGCGTCTTCAAAGTTGATGAGAAAACCGTGGAAAGCATATCGTTTTTGAGATCTACCTGAAAAGAAGTTGAGTTCTACTTCCTCAACTCCCTCCTCAACACATCTTCCAATCCAACATTTTACGTGTGAATAGTGTTCTTTTCCAAGAACAAACTTGATAGTTAAAGTACAAAGTTTCTCACCCGACCAAATCCGCAAAAAACGACGAACAATACCCGCAAACTTGGACTGAACAGCAGGCTTGTCTTGGTCTTGGGCTGCAATTTCCTTTCCAAAGACATTTAGTGAATCAAGCACGACAACAGAGCGGGTATCGGGGAGGTGTCGCCACCGACGGGACGATAGCCTTGCTCTAAAAGCATCTCTTATAGTCAACAAAGAGAAAATGCAGGCTATGATATCATCAGGCAATTCATGTATGCTGCGCACCATTGGATCTAACAATGTAAATCAGAAAGGCCGAGTGAGAAAACCTTACACAACATCATCTTACAATTACGTTCAGCTAACAGCTTTGTTTGTGCAATTAGGCCGAAGACATATTTCCAAAACTTTAATAGCATAAATGAATTTTGGCAAATTCCGGGCACAATTCTTTTGGAAATCGATGCATTGATGTCATACTTGCGAATTCATGGTTTGTTTGAATTGGCCAAATTATAATTCCAACCCAAGTTTTACAAAAAAGCATGGATCTTTACCACAGATAAGAGAACCACAGACCTTTACTACAGATAAGAGAACCACAGAGAGTTGGCATAATAAGACACTTAATATAAACAAAATTCAATTGAGAAGGAAAACTTCGAACCTATCAATTTTGGAGACGATATGCCGGCGATGAAGGTTGTATCTCCCGAGCCTCGGCGATATGAACCCCTGATTGTTCATCCACCATTTCTTGAATCAACTTTCCTCACACCAACAAATCAGTTGAATGAACTTGGGCCTATAATACGACAGGCCCATGTTATGCTAGGGCTTTCACTAATCTTTTTTTTTATTCAACCCAAACACAGTTCCCATTTGAATAAGTAGCTCAGGTAAAAAAAATTATCGTGTTGCTCAGGTAAAATTTAAAAGGCTGGAGTAGACGTGAGTAAATATTATTAAAACTAGATTAGACTCGAGTCAATGATACAAATAATCTGTGTTTAGAACAAATCTCAATCAATTTCAAGCACAATGGAACAAGATAGGGTAATGATGTTCATCAAGAGCAAAGTCCAACCTAGATAGCGGAATTGTAAAAAAGAAGAAATGAACTTGAGCCAAATCATGGCTTTTAATATCACAGGGAGTTTCTCTCTATAATATTTACAAATACCCTATCTCTCACATCACCAACTATCCAGAACTTAACGTTCTCATCCGCCTGGATGCTCTAGATCGGCCTCCGTAAGGGAGCCCATCTAATTCTTACCTATATCAAAAAAAAAAAAAAATTTACAAATTTGTGTATGCCTAATTCCACTTATCCCTCAAATTTATATAATGTAGTTGTTATGTCATTTTTCCATTTGACCATTCTAAAATTCTAATTGATCAGAACTTGTATCCAAATCATTCTTTCTGTAGTGGAAAATGTAGTGATCATTATTCATCATGTTGTTTTCCAAAAAATACTTTGCTTGGACCCAAGCTAAAAAAGCGAAAATGTGTGATTTTCTAGCTTTGCCTCCAATACAGTCCCCAACTATAGTTTGAGTTCCACTGCAAACTTTAGCCTTTATGCATGGATTGCATGCTATTCTTCCATACGTATACACAAGTATATATGTATGAGATCGTAACCGACAAATATGTATTTGTTCATGTCTTCTTTGGCTGTTTGGCATATGCTATATATACTATGACATGCATGATGGTTATTGATTCCTTTCTGGCTCGATCTATTCTTAACGTGAGTTATTGGAATTACTAGAAAATGTTGGATCCATAAGAGTTAGTGGTATCGGTTTATCTATGTTTTTTTATGATGATGGATCAGGCCAAAGGCACAATTGAAAAATTGACCATATTAGATCAAACAATTGGAAAAAGAATCCCTTACGTACAAACCTGTTTCAAGAACCCCATATTTACTAATATGAGTTTTGTCATGTTTACAATTATTCACTTCGAAAACACAAAAGTTATACAATTAGAATGTATGGCATGCAAGACTTCCATACTAGTTCGTGGTGCCAAAAAGGTTAATAAAAGCTCTATAAACTCTCAGGCTCATAATGACCTAAAACATCTTGCGCATGTACGATGGGATGATCACCTTTGCAAATGGATTGATGATGCCTGTGCGATGGGTTGATCACCCTTGCAAATGGATTGATCTAGCTTGTTCTCCAGCTATTGCAAGGACTTGGCTTTCTTTCTTAAAGACATATTTCTTGGTACTACAATGAACATATGCTCGAGCGTCGTTGCATTTTTCAATATATACATTGCAAACTCCATCCCATTCCATTTATCATGAAATCCGCTAATCTTGACTTCTTTCAACCTGTTATGTATGACTACAATCGCGGTATTCTCTTTGCGCGATTGATGTTGGAGTCCCCAATCAACTGTTCTAAATGTATGAAAATACAAACCCATCAAGTAGAGCCTTACCTTAGCAAGATGATGGTCAAAGAAAATCAGTGGAGAGAGACTAGTGATGGATACGGGCTAGGCTGGGCCAGTTCTGGGCCGGACCAGGATATCTAGACCCAGGACCGGCACGGTTTTATACCGGGATGAGGCGGGCTGGGCTGCGGGCCAGCCCGGTTCGACACAAGTTGTGTTGGCCCAATCCGGGTTACGGCGGGCCGATCCGGTTTTGCAGTGGATCGGTCCGGGCCGGGCTTGCCGTTGCTAAATTAAAAAATTAAAAAAATCAAGCCAAAGTACTTCGGTCTAGTCTATTTTGGCTTGAAATCGGTTTTAAGCCAAATGAATTGAAGCAAAAAATTATCAATATTTAAAATTTTATAAGTAAATATAATAATAGATATTTACTAATTGATGGGCTAACAAAATTGCTCTACTAGAGCCCAATTCAAAAGCCCATACACATAAAATCTGTAAAGCATGTGCATTTATAACACCACTCACCTCTTCCGTTTCTTAAAACTTCCAATGTGGGAAGCTTTTGTAACACTCTATGCTAGGGCTGAGCAAAATGCGGTCCGGACCGGATTTTTGGACCGGACCGGTACCGACCGGGACCGGACCGAGGCACTTCCGGTCCGGTCCAGGAATTTTAGAAATCCGGTCCCCGGTCCGGTCCCGGTCCGGTCCAGACCGGATATTTATTAAAATTAAATAAAAAATAAATTTAAATAATATTTATACTAATTTTAATGTTTCAATAGTTTTTTTTTAATATTTAAGTTTCACATTTATATTATATACTTAATAACATTATATTTTTCATAAATTATATATAATTTCTCTTTATTAATTATAACTTTTTCAATAAAAACTTAATTTTTACTTCAAATAATATTATTTTTTAAAAATAAATAAAAATCCGGTCCAAAACCGGACCGGACCGGGACCGGGGCCGGACCGGACCGGAATCCCCGGTCCATATATTTAGGAGCATCCGGTCCCCGGTCCGGTCCGGTCCGGTTTTGGACCGGTGCTCAACCCTACTCTATGCACATTTTTATTTATCACATTCAAATATAATAGTTATACAAATATATATAATTTTTTAATTAATTTTATCGGGCCAACCGGGTTGGGTCAGTCCAAGCCATGTCGGTCTGTCAACCTCTAGCCCGGGTCCGGCCCATGGCCTGGGCGGATTTAGCCCGGTTGGCCCTTAGGCTGGCCGGCCCGGGCTATTGTGGTCCACATTTGTGGACTGGCCGGGCCGGGCTATTGCGGCCCACATTTGCGGGCTGGACCGGCCCGCACACTGTAGTCCATTAGAGAGAGAGAGAGAGATTCCTGTTGAAACTTAACAACTAACCCACATTAGTAGTTTCTCGAGGGAAGGAGAAGCATTTAAGATATAAGTGACGGTTGAAAGGTCATATCTACATGTGAATACAATCTCTAGCTGGCACGATCTAGCAATCGTTGGTTTCATCTAGACATGAGAAAATTCAATTAAGGAATTTACTTACTATGTTAAAATAAGTAGAGTTAGATGGAATTATATATTCCCTCACTCTTCTATTACCTCATTTATTAGCATGAGTGATAGAGCTTGAATGTGTGGCGCCTGTTTGTTAACATGATTAAACAACTCCCACCCTAACAAATGTTGCAACCCACTTATCTAGGTGTGAAAAGTGTTCGTTTCTGAGAGCAAGCTTGATAAATAAAGCATGAATCCTCTTACTCGCCCAAATTCAAATGAAACGATCAACAATGCTCACAAACTTAGATTGAATTGTAGCCTCGTGTTGGTCTTGGTCTTCAATTTCCTTTGCAAGGACATTAACTGAATTAGCGATGGAGATCCTCTGTCCCATTAACATGTCCTAATTGCATCTCTCTTCAATTTGATTGGTCAATACAAATTATTTTATTAAAATAAAAATAATTTCCAATTAATTTTATCACATATGAACCAATGAGATTTAAGGGACATACAAATGGGACAGAGGATCCGGACTGGTGAATTAGACAATGATATCATCAGGAAATTAATGTATGTTGCACACCATTGTATCTCTCGTTTCATGAGACATAAACTTAGCATGGATCAACGATGACAGAAGAATGAGCATATCTTACAATACATCATAGAAAAGGGCGCGCAATTACCAAAAGACTTCAATTACCAACTTTGAACTGTGCATGTCAAAGACATTTCCAAATTCTAACATCATAAATTTATTTAGCAAATTCCATCAATGTATTGATCTAAAAGGACATTTACTACAGATTAGAGATAACCCATAATCAAGACATTAATATGAATGAAAAAATAAATTAAAGAAGTGCATACTCGATAACTTAGACATGTGTAGGATTTTGATGCTAAGTATAGATCGAAACCAAGCAGATAAAACCGAGCCTAAACAAGCTCAAAATCTCATGAAAGTGAAAGTGAAGCTTACAGACTTCAATAGGAAGAAGAGAGCTCCATCTAGCTCTTTCCAATGTTTCCTAATGCGTAAGAAAGAAAGCTAGTTAAGGGTCTGCTATTTATATGAACGGTTCAAGCTAAACCGAACATACAACAAACCGGAAAAAAAAAACAAAGCTGAACCAAACAAACAAAACCAGCAGAAATAAAAACTTGATTTGGTTTTTTTCTTCAATGCCAAGTTCCACGCCTTCCTTTGCTCGGCTCCAACTTGACAAGGCCAATCAAGCCTTCACTTCCACAACATGAAATTGAGGGCAAATTTCTCCACCTCAATTTTTATGTGAAGGTCTCAATTTGGATATAAAGGTGGAATAAAGGAAATTAGAGCAAATATCTCCAAAAGTTTTTATTTTCTTCTATGTTGGTCAACTTAACTGAATGCGAAAAATAAACTTTCTCTAAACTTTTTAATGGTGGTTTGATAAATTCCACCCGTGTGTCATGGGTGTCCCATATTTAATGTTTGGGAAATTATTTTTGATTTTCTCCAATTTTTAACGTCTCTAACAAATTTATACCCAAAATTTAAAATTTCAAAAACATAATTTGATTTCTCTCAGGACCATGTTTATCATTGTTTGAGTTATCTCCTTCTAACATAATTGGTTTTAGTACATTTAAGCTCTTTAGCTTCTTTAATTGTATAATATACTCCATTAATTAGGTTTGGCTCAAGTAGATTGTTTCACCTATTTAATACATGCATGCTTCGGGTATCCTCCATCGAAAATCCAAAAATTTCCTTTTGGCGTCAGATAAAGCTACTATAAAAGTTGTTGAGTTTGGGCTATCATGTTTAATAAGTCATCGGATTACTCCTCAAGTAAATGATTTTTCAAATAAGAGATATTAAAAATATATTATTTTAAAAATGTGTTTAAACTAAGAATTGTTCGTTACTTTGTTTTTAGGTCACTACCTTACAATACAGGGTTCTGAATTATTGTTTGGGAGCGAAAACTACACTACAACTATAGACATGTGGTCAATAGGTTGTATTTTCTAAGATATGATGAATGAACAACCACTTCTCCAGGAGGGAACGGAGGACTGGAGGAGGAAATTATCAATGAAATATTTATGTAAGATGCCTACAAAAATATATATATTTTGAATAAATCTACAAAAAGACTATTAATAATATTATTATTACTAAATAATATATATACATATATAAATGTAGAATATTTGACTATCCATCTGAGACTCTAAGTCCACTTGACCTGACATAACATTTGCTCCAAACTTTCCACGGGACATACCCTCTGATGTAGTTGAGATACCCCTTGAGATTGGTCTAAAAGTAGGTGTATAATCTTATGATTTGCTTATGGTTAGTGGAATCTTATCATTTGCTTATGACCAGTATAAATTTACTAGAATTCTTCACACATTAAATCTTTATGCATTGCAGGTCTTTTGATATTCCAGTACATGGTCCAGATTTTAGGTCTATAGGATACGAAACAGTATGTGACGTGCTTGGAGAGAGCACTTATCCAGTGTATAAAGTACGTGATGATCTTGGTGGTATGTTTGCATTGAAATGGATTAAATTGGATAGGGGAGAGTTAACAGCTGATGTGACGAGGGAACTGTCAATTATAATGATATTCAACATCCGAACATTACAAGGTAAAATCCCATTCTCTCAATTTATTTGTTTGATTGAATTGTAAAACATGATTACTAAGCAAATACTATTTTTACAAGGTTGTACAAAGTTTTCTTTAATGGAGAAGCCATCTATATGATAATGGAGCTAATGAAGAGGGATATGCATGAATAAATTGAAGAGTGAAACATAAGCGCAAAGGAAGTCAAAGTAAGAATGGTTACATCAATTTTTTAATATGCTGGAGTAGTATTTTTTAACTCCTCATGAAGTTAAATACATTATTGAAGTAAGTATTATTATGTTTTATAGATTTTGCTTTCTCAAATTTTTTCTACGGTTGAATATCTACATGACCGGGGGATCATTCATTAGAATCTTAAACCCGAAAACATCCTATTGACTTCAGAAAACAATGTAAAATTGGCGGATTTTGGATAAGCTCGAGGTTTTTTCAAGAATGACCCACTTACTCTAGGGGTAAGAACTCAATCTGAATTTACACCTAGGGGATAATTATATGTAAGTCATGCTATCATGTGCAATAGATATTGAATATGTGATGGTTCTTTTCAGATTGTCATAGTGTGCTACAAAGCATTTGAACTTCTCCTTGGGTCTTGCCATTACTCCAATGTTGTGGATGTGTGGTCTGTTGGTTGTATCTTTGCTTAATTGGTTAACGAACAATCCTTATTTTCCTGTGATCCTAGTGAACCAGATAATGATTTTGGTGATTCTGATTCTAAGATTAGTCACCTCCTTAAGATCTTCAGGTAATTTATACTCTGGCCTACTTTTTTGTTGTTTTCATTCAATTGATGTGTTGATTGAACGTTGGAACATGCTATAAGCATCAGTTAATTTCTTTGATAGTAACATTACTTTCCCAAAGACAAGATGGAATGAGTTTTTCCCTAGCTATTTAACTTGAATAATCTTGCATCTATACCGATGAAGCTACTCTCTTTCATTCTCATGAACTGCTCCGCTTGTTTTAAACTGCACATCGCCATGTATAATAAAGTGAACTATCCTATTTACAGAAAATGTACATCATGTTGTATTTTGCTTCTCTATATAGTATTATGGGTACACCAACTGAGGATACATGGCATGGAGTGACTTCCTTACATAAGTTCAAGAGCTCCTTCTCTGTATTGGCTGCTCAGGTAATCCAATGGTCTATATGCTCACATTACATCCATATTTTCCTCGCAACTTATTTGACTTTTGTCCCTGTATATATCTTCCATAATATAGCAGTTGCGGTTTCAAATCTTGACCCAACCGATATTGATCTTCTCGAAGTAAGCGAATTTCCCTCTTGGTTGTTTTTTTCATACACAAATTGCATGGTTGTAGTAGTTACTTACCTGAGTATGCTTCATCAATTTTTAGAAAATGCTTTGCTTGGACCCAAGCAAAAGAGTCACAACCAAGGAGGTGCTCGAACATGAGTACTTCAAGGACATCGATTTCGTACCCTGATTCTCTTCTCAGTGTGTTAATAAAGAAAATGTGTGCATTCCAAGCTCTGTTTCTAATATTGTTACCAACTAGTCTTGAGTTTTAGTTCGGACTTTAGTCTATATTCATATGCTATTCTCCTGTAGGTATCCAAAATGAGATAGTAAGTTTTCTTAATTTTTTCTCAAATTTGACATGAGAATCTTGAACATGAGAAGAAATGTTATTCTCCCATAAATTTTTCCAACTAGTTTGGTTACTGATTACTTTCTTGCTCTATTCTTACTATAAGAAATGTTTATGTACAAAGGTTATTTTAGCTAGTAGGGAAAGAGGAGCTCAAACATGAAAATCTCCTTTCTCGAATTAAATCAATAACCGGTTAAAAGCACGAAGAAACACCATTAAACCCTATGATCTTGGAACCCAGTGAGGTCTATCCAATGCCCTAATCAACCTTGCTACTTGAACTTATCTTCATTTGGCTGGCTTTTCATCTCTTGATGTTGCCCGAAGAGTTAGGGCTTCAAGGTTTGGGGTTTGTCTGATGAGATGACTAAGCAACACAACAACTCTCATTCTTTAATGTAAACAACAATTCTGCTTCTCTCAAAACCGGGATGGGGACGTGTACAAATGTCATAGAAGTATGTACAAGTCCACTATATTTAACTGCCTTTAGACTTGAACAATTGAGCACTATCTCAGACAAATCATCATCGACGATCAATTTCTATGATGCATAGGCACATTAAGTATGATCAAGTGATGTTAATTAAATTACTTAACCATCTAGGATAATCAAATATAAGTGGGCCTCTTAGCGTGCAAGATCTTAAGCATAACCGCTTCAAATAGAGCACGTTTTTAAAGCAAATAATGAGACCAGATTCCAAAGAGTATATTTTGTGGGGCTATACCAAAAAAGTTGAACTCTATTTCCCCAACTCCCACCCTAACAGATGTTGCAACCCACTTATCTTAGTGTGAAAAGTGTTAATTTCCAAGAACAAACTTGATAAGTAAAGCATGAATCCTCTGACTCTGCCCAAATATCGAATGAACAGATCAACAATGCTCACAAACTTGGACTGAACTACAAGCTCGTGTTGGTCATGGTCTTCAATTTCCTTTGCAAGGACATTGAGTGAGTCAGCGGTGGAGATCCTTTGTACCATTTATATGTCCCATTTGCATGTCCATTTAATTTGATTGGTCAATACAAATTATCTTATCAAAATAAAAATAATTTCATTTAATTTTATTACATATGGACCAATGAGATTTGAGGGACATATAAATGGGACAGAGGATCTAGACCGGTGAATCAGGCAATGATTTCATCAAGCAATTCATGTATGTTGCACACCATTGTATCTCTTGTGTCTTGACACATAAACTTAGCATGGATAAACGATGTAAGAAGAATGAACATATCTTACAATACATCATAGAAAAGGGCATGCAATTACCAAAGACATTTCCAAATTCTAACATCATAAATGCATTTAGCAAATTCCATCAATGTATTGATCTAAAAGGACATTTACTACAAATCATAGATAACCTATAATCAAGACTTTAATATGAAGGATGAAATAAATCAAAGAAGTGCATAATCGATAACTTAGACATGAAATTGAGGGTAAATTTCTCCACATCAATTTATATGTGAAAGTCTCAATTTGATATAAATGTGGAATAGAGGAAATTATAACAAATATCTCCAAAAGTTTTTAATTTCTTCTATATTGGTCAACTCCATAACTTAATGCAACTCCATAACTTAATGCGTAAACTAAACCTTTTCTAAGATTTTAATGGTGGTTTAATAACTTCTACCCGTGTGTCATGGGTGACCCATGTTTAACGTTTGAGAAATTATTTTTGATTGTCTCCAATTTTTAACATCTCTAACAAATCTATAACCAAAATTTAAAATTTCAAAAACATAATTCGATTTCTCTGATGACCATATTTACCATTGTTTTAGTTATCTCCTTCTAACATAATTGATTTTAGTATGTCTAAGCTCTTTAGCTTCTTTAATTGTATAATATACTCCTTATATTAATTAGTCCCATATCTAATTAATGGAGTGTAATATGCAATATAAATCGAACATGCATGCAGCATGCATACAAGATTGTGTGTTAAATATATACTTTTCTTTAGATACTTTTTTTTTTGGCAATCTTCATGCAAGAAGATCCATGTTTTTTCTAGTAAGAATATAAAAAAATTGATTGACCCCGACAGTATTTGTACTAATTTATTCTATATGTATCAATCTTGTTCATTTAAATAAAAATAAGAACATAGTACACATACCATTAACTAATTGATTATCAAAATTAGTAAGTAGTAAAACACTAAAACATTTGGACCGAGAAATATTGCATAGTATAGTAAATTTTTGTGTGATTCAAGTCTTAACTCGATTAAAATCAAACTTTAGGATGACATGACACATAAAAACTGACACGGAAATTGTTAGAAATATTTTTATTGAAATGGGAATTTAAATTTCATATGAGGTCAGACTTAGATGCCATAATCGAAAGCTCCTTATAAAAATCCAAAAACTTATCCCTCAATTTTTTATACAATGTAGTTGTTATGTTATTTTTCCATTTTCATACCGTTTCATTTTTTTAACCGATCAGAAAATTTTCCGAAAACATAAGGGCAATAACATATCCTATAAATTTAGTTCTTCTTGTCTTCGACCAAAAACTTTAGTCCTGTTTGTTAAACTTCTCGAAGTTTCGGGCATTTGAACTAATTTTTCCAAAATATAAGGGCAATCCATCTACATTATACAAAATTCAGCCGCATATAAAGAGCGAGAGGAAGTGAAAGAGATAAGCCAGCCACCAAGACAAACGGCCAAAACCGCGGCGGGAGAAATACGCCGCCGTTTCCTCCGCCGCTACTCCGGTGTCGATTTCACCATGCCGCTCTTCCTTTCTCTCTCCTTCCCTTCCTCTTCCTCCCTCCTCCACCTCCGCCATGGCGCTATCGATTTTAACGGCTCTCGTTTTGCCACGCCTCGCATGAGTCTCGGCCGAAGAAGAATCAGCCGTTCGAATCGATTCAGGATTCTGTTTTCTTCTTCGTCTTCTTATCCGTCTTCGCCTATGGATGAAAGTGTCGGCGGCAACGCTTTCGGAGATGTACCGGAGATTGATAGCGAAATGGAGGTCGACCTAGCGGATGACGTCGATCCTGAAGCTCTTTCCGTTGATAGATGGGATGTGTTAGGTCTTGGCCAAGCTATGGTATGAATTTTGCTTCGTCGCTTATGGCTTTTTTTCTGTTCTAATTGTAGTGGATGTAGCTAGGTTTTTTTTTGAAATTTGAAGGTAGTTGTGGTAGAGGAACTTAAATTATGATGCAATCGTGTAGAAATGATGGAGCATTTTGTGTTCAATTGCTGATTCAAAGCATAATTATACTCGACCTGGACTCTGAGCTTGTAGGTTGATTTCTCTTGGATGTGTTAGGTCTCGGCCAACCTCTTATGGCTTTTCTTGTTCAAATTGTAGTGGATGTTAGGTAGTTGGGGCAACGGAACTCAAACTATGATGCATTCGTGTAGAAATGATGGAGCATTTTGTTTTCAATTGCTGATTCTAAACATAATTGTACTCGTTTTGGACTCTGACCTTGTAGGTTGATTTCTCTGGGATGGTGGACGAAGAGTTTCTACAGAATTTAGGATTGGAGAAAAGCATGAGGAAAGTGGTGAACCATGAGGAAAGGGGTAAAGTTTTGCGTGCAATGGACGGGTGTAGTTATAAGGCTGCTGCTGGTGGATCTTTGTCCAACAGTCTTGTGGCTCTTGCTAGGCTTGGTCATCGGAGTGTAGGAGGGCCTAGTTTAAACGTTGCTATGACGGGGAGCGTTGGTGGTGACCCTCTTGGTGGATTTTACAGGTACAATTTTGGGATTTATGATGTGATCCAATACATTTGAACTACTATCTATAAGCTGTTGGTGTAGAGCAATGGCTAGATTCACTAGTTTTAGCTGTGTACTGTCACTCTAGATTGAGGAACTGAATTGTATTGAGTGAATTATTGAACGTTTATCCATCAAATTAAGATAAGGGTAAACCAGAATATTGTTCTAAAGTTTTGAAAACACAGTTTATGGTTACACACTCAAATTAACTACATTTTGGCAGTATGAAGCACATCTAATCAGTTATAACTTCCATTTCTTGTTTCCGATGTAGAAATAACCATAAAACAGAATCAAACGATGAATAATAAGTTAAAGGCTGGACAATATATTTTTGAATATTAGTTATCTGTATGTTCATGGGTGTTATTATTGTCTCTTCTGAAGGTGTGTAATTATTGTCTGTGAAAACTAATCTGCTGCACTAAAATTGTTCTTCTCAGGGCAAAATTGCGTAGAGCAGGTGTAGACTTTCTTTCTGCCCCAGTGAAGGATGGGACGACAGGAACAGTTATAGTTCTCACAACACCTGATGCCCAGCGGACAATGCTTTCATATCAGGTTCTTTTTTCTGTTATTTACTGACTTTTTTGGATGCTAGACAAGGTTATCTCATGATTTTTGTCTTTTTAAAAAACTGTTAAAGTTGAATAGCTTATTGTGTTTGGTTAGATCATATGAAAACAATTAATGTACACTCCTGGTGTACCAGGATAACTCTGCTCAATCTAGAATAATCAACACTCAACCTTCTGCATAATTCTTTTAATCCCCAGATTTGCACTGACATCTTAACAAAGCATATCAGGCACTATGGTCTCAACTTTGTAGTTCTTATGCTAGATTGATCAGTTCTACCTTTGAAAGTTGTATAGACGAGAAAAATATATGTGGTTGGACCGTCTATTTAAGTGTTCGCTAATTTTAAACTGTCCATCACATTGTTGACTCTAGGGAACATCTTCCACTATCAACTACGATGAATCTCTATCCAGCGGAATCTCGAAAACAAATATACTGGTTGTTGAAGGATATCTATTTGAATTCCCTGATACAATCAAATCCATTATAAAAGCCTGCAAGGATGCCCGTAGCAATGGAGCACTAGTTGCAGTAACTGCTTCAGATGTTTCCTGCATTGAGAGTCATTTTGAAGACTTCTGGTAAAGACTATAATTTTCTTAAAACAAGTAACAATATAGTCTTGTGTCCTTGGTTTGTGTTCATTCCTCATTTGTTTTGCAGGGAAATAATAGGCAACTACGCAGACATAGTGTTCGCAAACGACGACGAGGCTAGGTCACTCTGTGACTTCTCTTCAGAAGAAAGCCCCCTTTCAGCTGCAAGGTATTTGAGCCATTTCGTCCCGTTTGTTTCAGTCACAGATGGGTCAAATGGATCCTACATTGGCTCGAAAGGGGAAGCAGTCTACATACCTCCTCACCCATGTACACCGGTGGACACCACTGGTGCCGGAGACGCCTATGCTTCTGGAATCTTATACGGTATTCTAAGAGGCGTCTCGGATCTAAAAGAGATAGGTGAGTTTGCAGCTAAGGTTGCATCAGTGGTGGTTGCACAACAGGGGACTAGACTTGCAGTTGAAGATGCAATTGAATTAGCAAAGTCTTACACGAACTCCTCTCAGCCTTCAAAGCTTGAGATTTGATAGACTGATTTTTTTTACTAATATGCACATTGTTTATAGCCTTGTAAGTTCCTTCTGTTTCTTGAATTTGGGGGTCATTGTTTTATCTGTATAGTAAAACTAGTCTGTTGTAACTTATAGAGGCCATGAAGTGGTCTTTACCGTATTGTTGAGAAATCAATGGATTGGTTTCTGGATTCCCACATGGGCCAAAGATGCAAGTGAGCCCATAATTATTGTAGCCTTATAGGGATTGTATACAACTATACATCTTTCATTAAAAAAACATGTATTAAGTTATTAATTACTCCGTATAATGAAATTCTTACCCACATAAAAAAGAAAAATCAAATTACTGGTTGCGTGAACAAATTTGATTCAATTATTATCATCCGAACCCACTACCCCTCTATCAGCGATCGTCACACCATAAAAGTAACAAAATCCAATTGGAATATTTGGAAGTTTATGCAGTCATGTTACAAGATGCATCAATTCGCTCAGTTTACCAGCTTTTTGCTTTTGTTTTCACTTTTGCACATTCTGTGGACAAAACTGCTCGTACCACCAAGTACTGAAGTCTACCGTACGTATCACTCACCTTACCACAGAGGCAAAATTCGTCCGCACCCGTGGCCCCTAACCCTCAAATCATCACAGCCATACACGTGTCACCACCCAGAGTCCAGATACTCCCTCCCCGCGTAACAGGCAATCACCCCTCCCACTTTCTAAAACAATAAAATAATACCAACAGCGGAGATTCATCCTACTATAAAACCAGGCAAAGATGCGCTTTCCAATCCCATCCTATTCTTCCCTCCGTATTTCCTCCCCCACAACCACTGAATTCATTCACATTCACCGATTCCCCTCGGGGGAATTCCTCAAACGGAGAGATCAGATCGCGGAATCGAGATCCGATCCGTCTCAATTGAAGAACGCGATGGGAGTTCTTCCGGATCGAATCGACGGAGAGAGCGAGAAGAAGGCGCTGATCTTCACCTACGGAACTCTGAAGCGAGGCTTCTCGAACCACGTGCTGATGCAAGACCTCCTCGGAACGAAGGACGCGGTCCTCGTCGGCGCGTGTCGGACGGCGGAGAGGCTCCCGCTGGTGTGCGGTCCGTACAGAGTCCCGTTCTTGCTGAACAAGCCAGGGGCGGGGGAGAGGGTTTGTGGCGAGCTGTACGCGGTCTCGAGGAAGGGCCTGGCGAGGATGGATGAACTCGAAGGGACGAGCACGGGACATTACGAGAGGCTTCCGATCAAGGTGGTGGTGGCGGCGGAGGAGGAGTCGCCGGAGACGGTTGAGGCGGAGGCGTACTTCGGACACCGGAGTTACGCGGAGGAGATGTGGAGGAGGAGCGGAGAGAGAGGATACGCGGTTTACTCGGAGAAAGAGGCGAGGGGATACGTGAAGCGGAAAGATCGGCCGGTGAATCTCACGTTTCTGGATCACATCCGGATTTTTCTGGCTTCTCCGTCGTAAGGCCGTTTAGTTCGGCCTACTCTGTTTCGGTTTTTTTTTTTTTGTTTTTTTTTTTGTGGTTGTTGGAATAATGATGATAAGGGGACGATTCTGGTTTGTTTGGTTTGTGATCGAGTTTGTGTTAGGGTTAGGGGGGAGTTGTGGTGGTGGTGGTTTTGGTTGGTTTATGGGGGAAGTGGAATTTAGTCAGGTTTGATGGTGGTGTTTGTCATTTGTCGTGGTGTGTATAGTACTATTGTGGTGTACTGTTGTGAAGGGCTGTTTCTTTCTACCGTTCGATCTTACGAGGAGATTATAAGTGATCTTAGCGTTGTGAACTTTATCATGTATGACCGTAAAAACTTTATCATATGCTTATAGGTTAAAAGAAATACGGAGTACGTTTTAGCTAAATGGCCAAGATTTGGGTAGGTAGGTGTGATGTGTTAGGTAAAGGAGGTATTTTAATTTGAGGTTTTCTAGGGTAAATCTTATAATAACTCGTGATCCAACTAATGAGAATCACAACAACAACATTTACCCAGTGTATCCCCCAAAAACCCAGTGTATCCTGCAAAATGCAGGATCTGAGGGGGTGTATCCTGCAAGATGCAGGATCTGAGGGTAGAGGATAAAGATGGTAAAACTTGGTCAACCTCCCCCATAGCTTCTACCAATGACCATACTACTAATTTATGCTTTAGGTTTGTTACTAATGTTTTAGGCAGCCTTACTGTTGATGATATTTCAATTCTTGCATTTCCAACTTAGATCTACCGAAAACATTCCCTAATATGTTTGAATCGGTGTACATTATATACCGTATAGACCTCGCCCGATCTTCCAGAGAAAGAAGAAAATTGATTGTTATCGTTGTTTGAACTTAGTTATCACCTTAACATATAAGGTGTTATAAGTTATAACTCACCCCTAAAGTTAGTACGTACCTACCCACTACACTCAACTACCACCCCAGCCTACTCCACAAACTCATGCGTCCAGTCGTCCACACATATTGACCAAAAATACGAGCCAAAAACAAAACATTATAATGGACTAAAGAAATCAAATGGAGGGTCATAACGCATAAAGTTGAAGAAAGTTTGATTAAAACAACCTCAAAAGTAATCAAATCATCGTGGGCATATACATGACTAGACTTCTTTTATTCCCATGACTTTAGGAATCCGTAAGCATATGATGCGTGCTCAACTTAGTAACTTGTAAGCAATTTTTCCATTTTGATAGAGGCTTGTAAGCAAGTGATTAGCTACGTAATTAACAAAGATGAGAAATTTACTTTCTTGTACGAAAAATGAGTCAGCCTAACCAATTTGGCCTGGAAACCTGCATGAATAATTATTGATCTTCTTTCGGATTATAATATAAGAACAAAATATGTCAAATTTTGTATCAATAAATGGGTAAACAATTCTTGGTTTGGCCCCTATATTCTACGAAAGAGTATAACAACAAGTGACCCCTCCATACTGAATTTGTTTGAACGTTCTTAATACTTGATTTTTTTTTTGGTCGGACTTAATACTTGATTAAAGAATTAGCTGTTTTTTGGATTGCTTGCAATCTTACACTACTATATAGTATAGACACGTACGTATGCGAATCAACTTGGTCGAATAATGCAGCTAGCATGCGTTGCATATAATGCGATGATGCAATTACACAAAGCCTCGTTAATTAAACAATACTTAGAAACAAATCCTATAAGATAATCAATTAAAGTGGACGTATGGTTGTTCCCATGCTTTGTTTGTAGCTTTATATTCCACCCACCTTAATATTATACCGTCTTTCTTCGTCATGGAAAGTTTAATATGACCGATTTGTCTTGGTCCCCGATGATTAGCACATTATCGATCCGAATAGCTACTCACCTACCACCCGCGCTAAACGATCTACCGTGCAATACCGTCACCCATATTACTATTGGTCCAGTTAGTCATTAAGGCTTAATTAAATTGGACGCCCACTTAACAATGTTTCCTTCAAGTAGTACCATCCTTCCCACACTCATCATATATTCATATGCATGCATATGCATGCATATGCCATATATGTATAAGGGACACATGGCGCAAAGCTTTGGCACTTGTCCTTTTCTATATATCCACTTGCTTAAACTCTCGCAAAGAAGATGAAAATCACCTGTTTCGGAACTGTGTTCCAAAATGGTGTTTCCTCTCGCAAAATGCATGGGAGGCCCCTGCATTTAAGATGTAGGGGGAAGATTTGCACCCACAAAACACCATTTCGGCACACCATTTCGGAACAGAAGAATTCCACCGTAGCAAAGAGGGAGGCTTGTGACCTCTATACATACATGAATATCCGACTTGAGATTCGAGCCGGGGTGTTGATGCTTTTTTCATCCAACCCGAGAGATTATCTTAAAATTATAAGAAAACATAACTCTCTTTCCAAAGTGACCCAATCCGCTTGCTTAATCTCTCGCTTGGTTTCGGGAATTGTCAATTTTAACTTCCTGGAGAATATTAATTATAACACCGTATTATTAAGAAGTAAACCATCTCAACTCATCGATAAACTTGTACTAACACTTCATAATCAACTTGCGTCACTACATATATGCAGTAGACGAGTGTCATGGTACATGCCAAGTACATATATGGCATTTCAGTTACCTTACAATCAACGAGGCTTTTGTGCAATTGTAAATTGTCATAATACACTTCACAATCAATTCAAACTGATGTGCACAATAACATTAGCATCCCTAGTCCCCACTGATATGCACAATTCAAACCGATTCGAACTATTAGAACAAAGCGACGATACCCTAGATTAACAACTCAATATCCCAAGGCATTGCCTCATGTTCTTGATAACCTTAACAGACACGAATGCAATCCAAATACTAAAATTTCCAATTGCACGACACTAAGTGAACTCAACATCAAAATGGACCCAATATTGTGCACTTCGAGAGAACGACACCAAGAAAAAATCCTACACATCACAACAACAACAACAAACAGAGCTCGCAATGCAAATACGTTGGCGTTTTATTTTGCTCCAATTATCGTGCCTGCTCATGGCGACCTGTATAATCCCGAGCCTCTATCGTCCTCGTGGTCGCTTCTTTTCCGTCCCCCATCTTCAAATCCCCAAACGCTCCCTTCCTCCCCCCACACGCCTTCTCCCTCTCTCTCGCCATTCTTCCCCCTCCTTCAATTTCAACCATCTCTGGTCTTCTTCCTCCTCCTACTTCAAATCTCTCTCCAAAATCCGCCGATTCACTACTCTCTCCCCATCCTTATCCTCCTTCTCATCATCCATGGCTTCCGTGGACACAGCAATCGACGCCTCTAACCCTAACCCTAACCCTAATCCTCTTCTCCAGGGCTTCGATTTCCCTCCTTTCGATTCCGTTACAGCCGAGCATGTTCGCCCTGGCATCCGCGCGTTGCTGAAGGATTTGGTATGCGGATACTCCTGTCAATTTTTGATCTGTTTTTCGATCAATGTCAATTGATTAGTGATGTTTTGTTTGATTTGGCTAGGAATCGCAATTGGAAGAATTGGAGGCGAGCGTGGAGCCTTCGTGGCCCAAGCTGGTCGTCCCCTTGGAGAAGATCGTTGACAGATTGGCCGTTGTTTGGGGGATGGTTAATCATCTTAAGGCGGTTAAGGACTCCGCCGAGCTTCGATCTGCCATTGAGGAAGTCCAGGTTTGGTTCTGGTTCTGCTGACTGCATTGCTCTATCGCGTCCTGATTGATTATTGTTTCTACATCGATTCTGATTATTACTTTTTTTTTTGCATCTTGTAGCCAGAAAAGGTGAAGTTTGAGCTTAGGTTAGGCCAAAGCAAGCCCATTTACAATGCGTTTAAGTCGATCAAGGAATCTTCTGATTGGGAGAAGCTGAGTAACTCTCGTAAGCGGATTGTCGAATGTGAGTCCTTTTTCACTAGACTTTCGTTTCTGAAATATTTCTAGTGTGTTTTTCCTTTATTATCTTATCAATGCAATTGCTAAAGATTCAATCTTTGGGTCCTTAATATCTTGGTTAAACATATCACCATCATAGTAATGCATTTGCTGCAAGTATTTCTTTTTCACTGTGCAGTTGAGCTTAAGAAATTTCAGTTTTTAAATGGCTTATTCAGTTTACCTGTGTGTGTGTGTGCCTTTGCAGCCCAAATCAAGGAGGCGATCCTGAATGGTGTTTCCCTTGAAGATGACAAAAGGGAAGAATTTAACAAAATTCAGCAGGTTCGTCTGTTGTGCGCAATTTTCTTTTTCTTGTCATCAATTGAAGATGTAGCCAATTGCTAATTTAACTATATACACCAAATGCACTGTTTCAGAACATTTGGACTTTAATGTACTGAAGGTATGGCTCCTTTCTACTTAGGTGGCAAATGGGATCTTGGATGTAGAAATGTTGTTGACATCATTCTTGATGTAGCATAAAACATATACCTGAAGCTTTACACTGTTGCTTTGCAACTACATGATCACAATTAGGTGCAAGTACTCAAAGCATGATCAATTAAATATATAGTAAACCTGAAACTGAGACCTGAGTTGGTGGCATTTATCTAATGTAGTTGGATATCTTTGAGGCTCTAAAACTGAATGCTTTGTAAGGAAGTCTTGAAAAAACAGAAGAGTTGATAAATTTTGACGCCTGTTATTAATTCACTTCTTGCAATTTTTTTACTGGTTTTCTTGGTTAAACTCTATCACAGGAATTGGAAAGGCTGTCTCAGAAGTTCAGTGAGAATGTGTTGGATGCTACGAAGAAGTTTGAGAAACTTTTAACAGATAAGAAAGATGTTGATGGGTTACCAAGTACTGCGCTGCAGCTTGCAGCTCAATCAGCTGTGTCCAAAGTATATATTTTGTTTGTCAACTCTTCAATAGATGCAACTCCAAGTTTAATACGTGTAACCGCATCACAACTTTTGATGTTTATAACAGGGACATGAAAATGCCACTCCTGAAAATGGACCATGGGTTATCACTCTAGACGCTCCAAGTTACATGTCAGTCATGCAACATGCTAGAAATCGACAATTGCGGGAGGAAGTATACCGTGCTTTTGTGACTCGTGCATCTAGTGGTGATCTTGATAATACTCAACTGATTGACCAGATATTGAAGCTTAGATTGGAAAAAGCTAAACTTCTTGGTTACAACAATTTTGCTGAGGTATGGCTAAATTTTATAGAATTATTAAGTATTCTTTGTCTTAGTCCTTACTTAAAATTATTGTAGGTGAGCATGTCAATGAAAATGGCCACCATCGACAAAGCACAAGAACTTCTCGAAAAGCTTCGTGTTGCATCTTGGGATCGTGCAGTTCAAGGTATTAATGGAAATAAATTCATGTTATTTATCCTAACGCTTACATGAACTGTATTTTAATATTGCACATCTCATGTCTTGCCTGAATAAACCTGTCTTATGTGCCTCTGGATTTCTTCCTTATTCAGCAGAATATCCATCAAAACTCATTATTACATTATCACACTTAACATTTCAACATTTTAGCTCGTGGCAGTCACATGTTAAAATACAAATATGTTGTTGAAATGTACTTGCCCATATTAACACCTACTAGACCCATGGTAGCAGCATTAATTAATCTTTCAGGTACCTCATGATATTAGTTACTGTGTTTGTTACAGCTTATTATTGTAGGCCTGATTGCATTTGCTGTTTGTCCTACTTCTCTCACTCCTTATCATTGTTCAGATGTGAATGACTTAAAAAGTTTTGCCAAGGAGCAAGGTGCAGTGGAGGCTGATAGCCTAAGCCTTTGGGATATTACTTTTTGGAGTGAAAGGCTTCGCGAGTCCAAGTATGACATAAATGAGGTTATTTTTCTATCTCTCATTGGTGAATTTGTAATTGAATCCTTGAAGTTTTGTATGAAAAGAAATTAAACTTGTAAGGCTAATGTAATTATCCTTTTCTGAAATGCATTATGCAGTGCCTTTGAGTTACTTTTTTAACTAAAATTCGTGTTATCTTGCCTGTTGATTTTGTTTCTGTAGGAGGAGTTGCGCCCATACTTTTCCCTGCCAAACATTATGGAGGGATTATTTGCTTTAGCGAAAAAGCTGTTTAAAGTTGATATCGAACCTGCTGATGGTCTAGCTCCTGTAAGCTGACACTGTGGTGTTGATGCATTCTTCTATTAACCAAATGAATAATAGGCTTTCTTTTCTGATTGAAAGAATGATCTCTACTTTTCAGGTCTGGAACAGTGATGTTAAATTCTATCGTGTCAAGGATTCCTCTTCGGGAGTCCCAATTGCATATTTCTATTTTGATCCATACACCCGTCCATCTGAGAAACGAGGTGGTGCATGGATGGATGAGGTTGTCTCTCGTAGTTATGTGTGCTCACGTGATGGTTCCTCAGTGAGGTTGCCCATTGCTCATATGGTGTGTAACCAATCTCCACCAGTTGGAAGCAAGCCAAGCCTGATGACATTCCGTGAAGTAAGATTTACTATTAGCTTCTTATCTTGCATAAAAAGAGATTGAGAAACCAACTGCGAAGTACTAGCTACCTCTATTGTGTAGGGAGGTTTTGCATTCTTTTGGTGAATCTTTTTATTTCGTTAGTTTAACCTACAAGTACTAGGTTGAAACTTGAAACCCAAAATACTATAATAATCTCGATTTTGCATGTAGATTAATATTTGGAAAAATATCTTTGGAGTATTCAAATTTTTGCAACCTTCTATCACTCAAGTGACAACTATAAAGTGAACTAAACTTCACTAACAGGTATTTGAGCAAGTAAACATTTGAAGCATTAATGTTTGAAGCATCAACAGAGATATTGAAACTTGTGGTTGAAACTTGAGTAATACGGAATTCAAATGAAAAAAGTGTTGTTAAACTATTGTCTACTATTGTTTTGATCTTGCGGCTTTTTCTCTCAATATTGCAGCAAGGCTACATGAATTACATTCTCTCTTCTCCATGTATCCTTTTTTAGTTCCAAACTGTGGAAAACATTTTATAACTTCATAGTAGATCATTTAGCATGAAGTAACACATCAGTACTTTGTTTGATTTGTTAAATATGGTATCTGTCCTTTCTTATGAGGTTTTCCACATGCTAGAGCTCCTGGTTTTTGGTTCTGATTTTTAATGGCTCACTTCCAGGTAGAGACCGTCTTCCATGAATTTGGCCATGCACTTCAGCATATGCTAACCAAGCAGGATGAAGGTCTTGTTGCTGGCATTCGAGGGGTAGAGTGGGATGCTGTTGAACTTCCTTCTCAATTCATGGAAAATTGGTGTTACCATAGGTAATATATCCTGTTTTCTTGTAGTGGTGGGCTCGAATATTTGGCCTTATTTTTCTCATTATGTGGATCATAGTTTTTATTTACTCTAATTTTTTTTATTCAGCAATAATTAGTTATCAGCCATTTTTGGCGGTAGCTATTGATGGTTTATTCTCTCCCTGCCTGGAAAATAGGACTTAGTCATGCACTCTGAAAACCCTAGACTTTACAGAACTTATCATACTCGTAGCTTAAGTCCTTGAGTAGTTGTTTACTGTAGCTATTCCTTGGTGTCGCAGGGACACACTAATGAGCATTGCGAAGCACTATGAAACTGGAGAGTGCCTTCCAGAAGCAGTGTATCAGAAGCTCCTTGCAGCACGGACTTATTTTGCAGGCTACCTTAGCCTTCGACAGGTCATATCTCATCTTTATTTATTGTTTTTTTATTATTAATATTGGTAAATTCAACTATATTTAGTTGGCTGTTATCTAGGTTGTTTAATGGTGAAGTCACTTGTTTTGCATGTTTCCTTGTGCAACAAATTATCAATTCTTTGCCTTTTGTTGTAAACTCCGGTTTTCTTTCCTATGTTCAAGAAGAACGATACTTCCATATAAATTATAAAAGCAGAAGGATTTGATTCCTGAAAAGTGATGAGATTTGACCTTTGGTGGGAAGGATTTGATATTTGTTAGGTCAGGTTTAGCTGTAATTTCTTGATTCCAAACATGTCTTCTGCTTTTAAATACAATATTTCTCTTAGTGTGACGAACATGTTAAAATGGAATGAACAAGAACTCTCTTGAAACTTTAGAAGTTGTAAATTACAACCTTGATAGCTTGGGAGAGATGGGAAAACAGTTTTTATTTGCTTGTACATATCTAATGTCATCTCCAACTTCTCGCTGTGATATTTCTGTAGTTCAAGTCTTCAAGATGAGCTCCCATGAGTTATGGGGGTTGATTGTAGAAGGCTTCACTATTGGGATTTAATTATTTAAAATGTCAAAATAGACCCTCTAATCCCTCTATGTTGTGGGATGTTAAGAAACTCTTTTATGTTTTCTTTTTTGCTTATTATTTAAGATCATTTATGGAGCTATAAATGCCTTTGTTGTAATTATACAGTTGAAATTTGCTACATTGGATTTGGAGTTGCATAGTACATTCATTCCCGGACAATCAGAGTCCATTTATGATGTTGATCAAAGGGTTTCCCAGAAGACACAAGTGATTCCTCCTTTGGCTGAGGATCGCTTCCTGTGTAGTTTCAGCCATATATTTGCAGGTTTTCCCTTCTTAGAATGAAAGAAAGTATAGTTTAGTTTGAGTGTAGACAGCCTCATGTACTAGCTAATTTGCCCTTTTTTTTTTGTAATTTGATTGACAGGTGGATATGCTGCCGGATACTATAGCTATAAGGCATGTCATTTCACTAACACCCATTAAGTAGAGTTTCATATTATCATTATTTTGGTTTTTGAATTGCTCTTACTTTGTTGCCTGCAATAAATTTTCAAATTCATTTATCAATGTATTGGTGTTACAATCTGAGGATCTTAAGCATGCATGTGTTTCAGTTATCTGGATTAATAAAGATGCAGAAAATTATGTCATTTTGCTTATTTCTATTACCACTTAATATTTCCAACCAAACAAATGTGTTTCTTTCTTGCAAAATTCTGATAGTCAATTTGCACATTTGCAGTGGGCAGAGGTATTATCCGCTGATGCCTTTTCAGCATTTGAAGACGTTGGGTTGGACAATGACGAGGTATGTCTACAGCCTACACCACATGTTTGCCTATTATGTGAAATTCTGGAAATAAGAGTTGCATTGTAACATTTCTGATAGAGGGATTAGACATATGTTCCCTTAAGTTGCTATGAAATCTTAGGCCGATCTGCCATATCATTTGTTTGTTCACGTGGTGTTTTACCAGGCCGTGAGAGCAACAGGTGAAAAGTTCAGGGAGACGATTCTCGCTCTTGGGGGCGGCAAGGCACCACTTGAGGTGAGTCTCTTTAGGAGCACCAAATGATTAACATTTCTTTTGAGTCTTGATCTACCATGACATTGTTATAAATGTAAAAATTATAATACTTGCGCAGGTGTTTGTGGAATTCAGAGGACGTGAGCCATCGCCTGACCCACTTCTTCGCCACAATGGTCTCTTGCCTGTGGCAGCATAAGTACTTGAATGCTAGAAATACTTCGCGCTTTGCTCCCTTTGAACAAGAATTGACATTGCTGAAGCATCGCAGCTAAATTGTACTTGCGATCGCTGAAATGCTTCACAGAGTGGGATTAAGTTAAACTCAGGTTTTATTTAATAGAAAAGAAAAGTTAATTCTGTTTAGCTTTGGCCAGGGTGTTCCTTGATGAACTTGAATTGGAAAGTTATCTCATCAAAGCTTCCGTGGCAAACTGTTGAGTTTAAAATGTGGCTTTCCGGGAGCAGTTTAACTAATTTCTTTTCCAATAATTGAATCACTTGAACATATAAATACCCAGCATGAAATTCAGTATATCGAACATTCAAGCTATTCCAAGGTTAAACTACTGTATTCAAGATTTTCAACATCCCAAAAAAGTGTACCAACAAGATTGTTTTTTTCATTGTATGAACTACTTCACAGTTGAGTCTCACAAGTCAGAAATACGTTTGAATATCATTAGCTTTATATAATAAAAGTCGAGAATGAAAAGCGCTACAAATTCAAGATATATGCGAAACCAAACAGATATTGGAGTGTAAGGATAATGTAACCTAGGAGTCACAAGTTTTAGAAGGAGTGTTGTTGACTCATAAAGTCCCTTTCAAACTGGCCATCATTCAAACGATTCTACAGACTTGAAGAATGTGGCTCGAGTACAACTGTTCCTGGTCGTACAAGTCTTTTTGGAGCCATATACGTGCAAGTAGACCATCATTCAATGACAATACACGGCCAACGCTGTACTCCTATGGCAGACGACTCAGACTCTTCTTCTCCATGATAACACGAGTTCCGTACGAAGATGAAGAATCGACCGAACATATCCATCTAGGGCTGAGCATCGGTTCAAAACCGAACCGAACCGAAAACCGAAACTTGAAAAATGTTGAACCGAAAACCGAACCGAAAACAAGTCGGTTCGGTTCGGTTCGATTTCGGTTTTAGTCGGTTCGGTTTCGGTTAAAACCGAGAAAACCGAAGAATTTCACCTTTCAGCTTTGTTGAACCGAATAACCGAAAAAACCGAAAAAACCGAAAAAACCGAAAGTTTTAAACCGAAAAAAACCGAAAAAACCGAAAAACCGAAACAAAAACCGAGAAAAACCGAAGTAAACGAGGCCATTTTTGCTGTACTTCTGAGTTCTGTCTAGTGTCCACACTACAGCCAAACTAAAACAAAAACCTGCTACAATCCAACATTCCAACACAAGTTCAACAGCAGACAACACCAACTAATCCAACCCATCTAACGTGTCCAAAGTCCAAAGTTCAAAATACAATCCAACAAAAGTTCAAAGTTCATTAACATAATAGAAATGAAACATAACAGAAATACAATCCAACAAAAGTTCAAAGTGCAATTGTGACCGATCGAAGAGTGCTCTAGTGCCAACTTCCAACTGTCAAGTGTCAACCTTCCAAGCCTCCAAAACTCCAAGTTCATGTCATTGTTGTTGTAGATACAGAACTTTGTACCTCTATACAATAGAGACAACATAACATTATTTTTTAAATAATCTGAAATTTGAAATAAAAAGAATTTACAATGAGAATGGAAGTTCACCTTCAACTATTTTCTCTGATTCATGAAAAAGTTCTACTACATCATCGTACACATGTTCACGAGCTCTCCCAGAAGCACGAATCCAATCTTGAGTACAGATTAGAGCTTCAGCTGTCTATTTACACAAAAAAACAGAATTGAAATTAATTGCAACTAAAAAACAGAACTGGAAAACACATGACTGAAAAAAACAACTGAAATCCAATCTTGAGCTTCAAAAAACAGAACTGAAATACACAGAACTGGAAAACACATGACTGAAAAAAACAGAACTGAAATCCAATCTGGAGCTGCAAAAAACAGAACTGAAATACACAGAACTGGAAAACACATGACTGAAAAAAACAGAACTGAAATCCAATCTGGAGCTGCAAAAAACAGAACTGAAAAAAATTGAAAATGTAAAGTTATCTTACCTTAGGAGACAAGGAGCTTCGAAACTGATCAAGAGTACGCCCTCCCGTGCTAAAGGCGGATTCTGATGGCACTGTAGAGACCGGAATGGCTAATACATCGCGAGCCAACCGTGCAAGAATTGGGAATCTATTCCCATTGAATTTCCACCAAACCAATGCATCGCTCTCTCGACACCTTAGTTCATGAAAGTACCGATCAAACTCATTTGTGAATAATGCACCATCAGACTCGTTCAGTTTGTCCAACTTAGAAGCCAAATTTCTTAAAAGGCCAATTCGAGCTCCAAGACTCGTCCCTTCAGAATCAGATTGTGTGCTACTCATTTGGCTTTGAGAGGCTTTCGGAGCATAAAGTTCGACATACTCTTCAAATAATGATTTTGTAGCATTCTTCACAAATGTAGCTAACTCATCTCCTTCCTTATCACCATAAGTCTCTTGCAATGTCAGCTTTAATCCTTCAAACTTATACTTAGGATCAAGAATAATAGCCACAAACATGAACATATTCATCTTCTCTAATTGCCCCCAATACTTCTCACATTTCTCTTTCATAGGTTTTCCTATTGAGCTACAAAATGGATCATTACTTGCAGCCCATTGCTTCAACAATGTATAAAAACACATTGCTCACTGTCACAAATGATGAACCCGAAACCAAGTTTGTGAAGTCATAAAAGTACTTCAGAAAGCTCACAATACCCTGAACTGCAGCCCATTCTTCTGTAGTTATACGTCCTAAGTAATTCCCTTCTGAATCTCTTGGAGTCTCTACCCGACCAAACCCTTGTTTATACTTTAAGGCGACCTCCAACATCTTGTAAGTTGAATTCCATCTTGTGGGCACATCAAGAATCAATGAGCAAGTATACTCTATACCCATAGTTTTAAGCTCTTCCTTAAAACTATTTTGCCTAGCAGAAGAGCTTCTTATGAACTTCACAACAGCCCTGACCTTCTCAATACCATCAATATGAGCATTCAATCCAGCCTGAACAATCAAATTACAAATATGGGCTGTACACCGCATATGTAAGTACTTGGCTCCACAAATGCTCTTACCAGTTGCACACACAATTTCTTTCAAATCTTTGCAAGCAGAGTCATTAGCACTAGCATTATCTACGGTCACAGTGTAAATCTTCTCACACAAACCCCAACTTCTCATACAACGTTCAACATCTCTAGCTATATCATTTCCCTTGTGACCACTAATTGGACAAAAATTCAGAATTCTTCTTTGCAAAGTCCACTCATTATCAATGAAGTGAATGGTCAAACTCATATAATTCACTCTTTGCAATGCAGTCCATGTATCGGTGGTCAAACTAACTCTATGACAATTTTGTTGCAAATAAGCTTTTAATTTAGCTTGTTCATCTAGAAACAACTTGTAACAATCACGTGCAATCGTCCATCTTGAAGGTATCTTAAATGTAGGGCACATGGATGCAACAAAGTCTTTAAAAAAAGGCTTCTCAACAAACATAAAGGGCAGCTCTTCTCCAACTATCAATCTAACCAAACTTCTTCTAACCTCAGCCAAATCAAGCACCCAATTCTTCACTTTCCAATGTTCATTTTCAGCAACCTTTTCTAAAACAAGTTTAGATTGTGTACCTTTGCTTTGATTTGCCGGATTCTGTGTACAACTTTTCCAATGTTTGCTCAAATTTGTAGTACCATTGCCCTTTGCTTCTTGCAGCCCGAACCGAACCGAACCGAAACCGAAAATTTCAAATTCCTTGGACCGAAAACCGAACCGACTACCATCGGTTTCGGTTCGGTTCGGTTCGGTTCGGTGTCGGTTGTCGGTTTTTTCGGTTTGCTGCTCAGCCCTATATCCATCAAGATCAACCCACTTTTTTGTAGCGGTCTCATAAGTCATGACCTAATAACCCGAGCTTCCTACTACCCCTTCTTACCACGGCCAAAACGACAAACTGCAAAGTAAAATTTCTCAATATCCTTTAATAAAAAAATATGATGGTCCTCATCATGCAGTGAGCGCCATAGTTAGTGGACGCGAGCTCGACGTTACCGAGCTCAACGCTACTGACAAGTCGGGAAGTGACCCCGATCCATTCAGTACAACCATGTCCCATCACTTTATTGTCCCCACTAGGGTAACAAGCTCACGTTACCGAGCTCGACGTACGTACCACATAAGTGTGCATATATAAAGGAGCCATGGAACTTAGAGATTGTCGATGTGGTAAAAGAAACTGAAAAGATTTTCATATTTTTTTTTTTGGGTAGGTTAAGATTAGGAGGCCACTTTTTACGGGGGTATCCTAGCGCATCCTTCCGGATAAGAGTTGTGAGCTCTTGACAGTTTCGGATGTGTTCAATAGGGTAATCATGGCCCATTTTAGATATTTTATCAGCCACGACATTAGCCTCCCTACCAACATGCGTTATCAGAACTGATTCGAACAATTGGAGTGACCTCCGAATGTCCGTAATCAAGATATCAATCTCCCAGGGATAATTCAGAGCACCCTTGGAGGCATTGATCACAGTGAGGTTATCACCATCAATTTCAATGTTTTTTATTCCCATGTTTTTGGCGGTTCTAATCCCATACCATAATGCTAGAGTTTCCGCTTTAAGGACATATATCTTTCCATTTTTTCCAACTGCCATCTCTATAACTTGACCATTGTTGTCTCGTATTACAAAACCTGAAGTTGTCTCTCCTGATAATATTTTCGACCCGTCGAAATTCATTTTGTAGACATTCCGAGGGGGTTTAGCCCATTTGGCAATCCTTTTAGTGCTTTTTCTTCGTGATTGTATTTGTTTATCTAGCCCGTCTTCTTCCTCTGTCCGATTCTTGGTTTTTTTCCAAGATAGGAGTTGTTGTTTAATATAGATTTCTAGGTTCGTGATGATCATTTGGTGTTTGCTGGAAGGCCAATTTATTTCGTTATGTCCATATACACCACCAGATGGTTGCTAGCTCTGTAAACTCTTGTAGGCCCAATCTCTCTTTTAATTCCGCCAAGATTTGTCTCGGAGTTTTCTCCCTAGTATCAATAGCTCTTAACACTTGGTTCGGTATTTTTCATATCAATAAATGTTCGGTATTTTTCATTGTGAGTGATTGTATTTGTATGTGGTGTCTCTGGATTCAAGAAGAGATGGAGATTGAAGTTCAGATTTTTCATAAGATTTAACAAGTTGGAGAAGAATCTGCAGGCTTGTTAGCCATTTCTTTGTTCTTCCAAACCCACTTATCTTGATGGAAAGTCGTAACAAGATTTGATTATCTAGACACATGATTCACTCTTTCTGGAGAAAAAAATTTCTAATTTACCCATGAAATCTATCAATTCACAGTGGCTCAATTCAATCTATGTCTGATCTACCCGAGTTCCCGTTACACCATAGATGAGCAAAGTAGGTTGGAATGTGATATACAGTTTTAATCAAATCGTACAAAACATATTATTTGTCAAGTCTTATATGTGAATAATGACTAGTGCTCCAGTGCATACCTGGGTAAGTGTGTAGTGCAAAAAAATGTACCAAGGGTTTTATATAAAATAAGTTTAATATAAATTCCATGACAGAACAAAACAAAAAGGGGATGTAGCTCAAATGGTAGAGCGCTCGCTTTGCATGCGAGAGGCACGGGGTTCGATCCCCCGCATCTCCATTTTTTTTGACGTACCGTTTTAATTTTTCAGACAATTGATTCATGAAATTTCATGGCTAAACTATAGTTTTTTTTTTTTAAATTTAATGTTTTAATGTATAATTGGCTCCACCGTAGAAAGTTTGATACTGGTTGCATCATGTTAAAGGTTGGACCCATCGCTTGAATTCTTTGGCAAGTGGCCAACAATGTATGTGTTTGTCAAACTCGTTTGCGTGTTAGCATATGTCACCCAAGCTTTGCCTCAACCAAAGGATTTCTAACACGTACTCAAGTCCAAATAAAGGAACGTTTACTCGACCGAATAAAAAAAAAGGGAACGTTTAATTTAACCCAACCACCTTATGACTTCATCATTTTCTTACAATCCCAATTCTTTCTCTTTCTCCTTCCCTTATACCCAAGAACGACAATGAATTTCGAGCCATTCAGCTTCACTCTTGAGCAACTCACCAATTTCATGGAAAACGAGTTCAAAATACTCTCCACGGACACAATGGGTGCTCTTGACACCTTGAAAAAGGAGTTACAAATGCTAGAGAGCTATTTGATCGACGTAGATGAAATCGAGCGGCGAGCGAACGTGAGCCATGTCTTGAGCTCTCACCTCCAACACCTAAGGGAGATTGCGCTCGACGTCGTAGACTTGCTCGACGAGTTCTACCAAGAAGCCGAAGACAGAAGCCGAGGGAGTTTGTGGAAGAAGCTAAAAGTGCTCGTCTCTAGCTCGAACTCTCTCGTACGAACACATCACGTGATCGAGAGGGTTGAAGGGCTCAAACAACGATTCAAAGAGACAACCAGTAGGCCAAAAGGATATGAGCTTCCGAGCAATCTACTTCTCCAATCAAAGTTTAGAAGGAAGCCTCGGAGTCACCCGTATACGAGTCATGGCGACCTTGTTGTTGGCTTGGAGGAAGATGTAAGAAGTCTTGTTGACAAACTAGTTGGTAAGGAAGGTGATGTTGTTACAACTTTGGCTATTGTTGGCACAGGCGGTTCGGGAAAAACTACTCTTGCAAGAAAACTTTACAACCATAGGGAAGTCGTGGAGCGTTTTCCTAGTCGCGCTTGGGTTTGTGTGTCTCAAGAATGGAGTGGTCCTCATCTTTTAAGTGAGATTTGTGTACAAGTTGGTGTTCAACTTCATTCCGGAGATGAAACATCAATAGTCGCCTTTCACAAGCTTCATGGCGCGTATTTGGTAGTTCTTGATGATGTATGGAGAGTAGAAGCTCTACAAGAGCTACTTCCTATATTGTTGTCAACAAAGAGTTGTGGTAGAGTTCTGATCACCACTCGCAATTGGAAAGTCGTTAACTTTCCGCGTTTAGATGGTTTACGTATCCACAAAACGCGATGCCTCACCATGGATGAAAGTTGGGAGCTTTTTTCTAGCATAGTTAGCAAGAATTGGGAAGGAGTAAGCAATTTTGGTAGTGAATCTAGCTTTGCTTGTTTAGGAAAGAAAATGGTGGAAAAGTGTAACGGTTTACCACTTGCTATTGTTACTCTTGCCGGGCTATTGAGCACAAAAGGAACAATACATGAGTGGGAAAGTGTTAGTAGCGATGTAATGTCAAGGATAATGAAGTATGACAATGGTTCTCATGACTATGGGGCAATGAACGAGATGTTGGAGCTATGCTATTTTGATTTGCCCTATCATTTGAAGTCATGCTTTCTCTACTTGGGCATCTTTCAAGAAGATGATCATATATGTGTTGAACAAGCGATCCAATTATGGATCACGGAAGGGTTTGTTAACGAAAAACTATGCTATGGGAGTGAGACACTAGAAGAACTGGCTAGGGATTTCCTTGATGAGTTGGTCCAAAGATGTTTGCTTCAAGTTGAAGGTACGGATTATGAAGGAAAAGTTCAAGCCGTTCGGATTCATGATTTGATGCGCGATCTTTGCATTAAGAAGGCAGAGGATTTGAGCTTCTTTGAAATCACATATTCATCAATCTTAGATTCAACCTCCATGAAGACAACGTCTTGTCGAGCTATCATTCATAAAGGGTAAGTTTTACTCAACCTCAACTATTAGCTCAAATGTTTTTTAGCTTCATTTTGCATATACCTTTCGGTTTTCACCTTACCAAAGTTAACAAATTCCTCCCCTAAGGACATAAATCGTCCCCTTTTGTGTTGAATTTCCACAGGAAGTCATTTTCAGCGTACAATCCGCGACTAAGATCTTTTATTTGCTTTGAAAACCATGGTGGAGGAATGACGAAGTTAGAGTTTTGCCGTTCGAAAATATGAAGTTGCTTAGAGTTTTGCATCTTGTGAAGGTTGATTTGGGAGACTCAACAGAGTCAATAGCAAACATTTCTCTCTTAAGATACTTGAGAATCGAGAGGTGTCGTGGAATCAAGAAGCTTGTACAATCTGCAACAACACTGAAAAACCTAATGACTTTCATATGCAATGGGAATGATGGCCAATGTTTACCAAATAACATGGTGGGTAACATGGAGCAACTTAGGCATCTTTCTTTATCTTATGATCATACAAATGCAGGCCAACCCATGTTGGGGCTAGACAAACCAAGGAGTTTACAAGTTTTGCAAGCGGTAGGCGGCGAATGGATAGCTAAAGAGCTCTTTTTTCTTACAATGGGTTTGCAAGAGTTACATTTAACATCTATACATAGCCAAGCTCAATTGGAAGCTATGTCTAGTTTCGTCGGGAACCCAAGTAGCCATCTTCACACCTTGTGCATCTCACTTAAAGAGGGTTCAAGATTGGAGTTTGATTTGAAGAAGATGAAACTTGATCGGTCCCGGATCTTGAAGAGACTTGTTCTATGGGGAAAGATACGAACACAACATTCTCCCTTGGCGTTTCCTCCTAATCTATCGAGTTTAGAGCTACACATCGCGAAAATTGTGAAAGAAGATGACTTGAAGCAAGCTCTCGCGAATCTATATCACCTGAGGCGTCTCATTCTTGATAGCGATGCGTACAATGCGAGTAAGTTGAGTATGAGCGGACTTCCACAACTCCAAGAGCTCACTTTGTCGAACATGTCCAAGCTGAAGGAATGGAGAGTTGAGATTGGTGGGTTGTGCCAATTGAAGGCGTTACACATCTTGAATTGCTACAACTTGGAACGAGTTCCGAAAGGGATTAGTTATATGTGCAATCTCTAATGCCTAAGGGCCAACTTTGTGTCCAAGAGCTTTTGCAAAAGGCTTCAACGGCCATGCGGAGTCAAATACATTGGTCATGAAGGAGAAGACTTGTGAAACCAGCCTCACGCGTTGCCCTCCACTTTAGGAACCGGGTCACCCGAGCCTTCGCTCGGGAAACCCGGTTCAGCTCCCTACTTGGAGAGGGCGAGCCAGCGGTTGCCACCACAGACCCGGCCCGGTCGGTACAAGGCCATGTTCCATCACTTTATTGTCCCCACTCGGGTTACAAGCCCACGCTACCGAGCTCGACATTATTACCTCGTAAGTTGTGCATATATAAAGGAGCCATAGAACTTTGAGATTGTCGATGTGGGAAAAGTTTTTTTTTTGGGGGGGAGGGGTGGACTTTCTATGTGTGGGAAGTGAAGCTAGAAAGGGAAGGTCAAATTAGATACGGAGTATTGTTGTGAGAATTGAAAAGAATTAAAGGGTGATTTTCATTAGTTGGGATTAGTAGTACTCTCTCTGAATCTCATGGCAATGAAACCGGAGATTATAAATGTCAGTTTTTTCCAGAGGAGAATGGTGGCTTCATTAAGAAGCCTGAACTAACAAGCTGATAAATGGTATTGGGAAAAAGATCCCATCTTGAAAAATTTGAGACAAATGCAAACATCTTACTGTCATTGTCTAAAGGTACGTTGGAAGTATTATTAATCTACAAACTAAAATGACATATTGAATTATAGAACAAAACTCTGAAACATTCAGGAACGTAAGCCACTTCCAGATTGAAGGCCCTTGATCTTCCTAAACTTTACAGGGTGAAAACCTTACAAAATAGATACTACAATTAAGTTAACTTAAAGATGAGCTTGCAAAAATCTCAGCTAGTCAAACAATTGTACAGAGTGGGGATCTTCTGATCATAAACATTACATCACATCTTCCATCATCATTTTTAGCTGTCTTTATATATCAGATGCAACTCTTCCTTGTTATCTGATGATCTTTCTCCTCATCCCTGAGTACCTTAACACCTTACTCTTTCTTGTAGATTCTGTTTGACACCCCTTCAAATCAACACTCATATGATCAACCAACAATCTCGTCCTCGGTTCCGGCACCATTCCCTTGGCAACCATCTCCTTAAACCACCTCATCCCTTCTTCCACCCTCCCTTGTTCATAGAGTCCATGAACCATGACAGTATACGAGCGTTGATCGGGCCCTAACCCGTCTCTCTCCATATTTGCCCATGTCAGTTCAACACTCTCCTCACAGCCCCACTTCAAAAACACCCGCAACAGCAAATTGTAAATATCCCCACTCATCTTACATCCATTTGCCTCCATTTTACTCAGAACACCATGAGTCTCCTCTTTGCTCCTCACAGATTTCAGCAGACAAGTAAAAGTCATAGCATTTGGAGAACAACTCCCCTTTTTCTCCTCCATTTGATCCAAAAGCTCATACACTTTCTCCATCCTCCTGATTCTACAAAGATGCTTTATAACCGTATTGTAAGTGGCAACATCAGGCGGACAATCTCTTTCGTTCATAACCTGAATAACTTCAAACGCAACCGGTATCCTCTTCTTGAAACACAGCCCGTCAATCACAGTGTTACAAATCACAACATCCGGAGCACAGTTCTTATCCCACATTGTCAAAAGGAGTTTCCTCGCTGTGCTGATCTTCCCTGACTTGCACAAACAGTTAATAAACGTCCCATAAGTGAACTTATCCGGCTTGCAACTCGACCGGATTATCTCTTTCCAGAACCTCTTCGCCTCGCGTAAATTCCCCCGTACACACCACCCATTCAGCACAATGTTCCATGTCTTGATATCATACTGAAACTCCCCCTTCTTTGAATGGAACAAGAACTCTGCCTCCTCAACGTGCTTATACCGGCATAATGACAATAAGAGCGATTCGAAAGAACCAAGGTCGAGCTCTAGCCCGTAATCTCTCCTCTTATAAAACATGCTAATGGCAGCCTCAGTGTTGTGGGCAGCAGCATATCTATGAACCACAATCTGATATGACCTCTCATTCAATACACCTCTTCTCTCAGACATTTCGTCGAACAGTTGGTGCGCCTCATCGAATCTCTTCATTTTCCCCAAAATCCCCAACATTTCGTTACAAGCATTAGATCCAGGCTTGTACCCATTAGAACTCGAGCCTCTGGACACCCAATTGAAGAACCGATACGCCGATTTCCAGTCGGAACGATGCCGACTAAGCACGTCAACAACTGCATCTTCATTCAAATACAGAGATAGCCCAAAGCCATCAAATTTTCGATAAAGCTCCTCGTCGGAGGAGTTGGTGGAAAGTTTAAGCAGATTCTGGACTCTGAGAGCAATGTCGTTGCTTTCGGCATCTTTGGAAGAGGAGGGATTTGAATATAGCCGGAAAGTGCAGAGTTGGAGTCGCCGGAGTCTAGTGAGAGGTTGAAGACGGTCTAATTGTAGCGAATATGCTTTCAGGGTTTGACATAAATGGAACATGGAGAAGTACTGGAGACCTGCTTCGACGGAATCGGTAGGATATAGAGAGGATCGGACAACGGTGGTGATGTCGGCAACAGAGGCTGCGGTCTAGAGAGTCGCCCGATCCGAACCGAAGCAAAACCAATATTTTTTGGTTTAAGAATCTCACAAATTTCGGTTTTCTACCGGTTTGGTTTTGGTCGACTCGGTTTGATTTTTTCAAAGTTCAATTTGATTTTGGGAAATTCCTCTTGGTACCCCCGAGGTTTCGACTTTTCCTTATGGTGTCCCACGGATTTTTTTTTTCCTTTTAGTATCCCTGTAGCCTTCAAATAGTTCTTTCCATACCCAAAAGTTAGTATACACCAATTTTCCATCCAAAAAATACAGAATTCCGTTTTAAAAAAAGTAAATTAAAATTTCCAATCTTTTCCATCCATTTACTTACTTTTTTCATGAAAAGTTAGAAAAAATTAAATTAAAACAATATCACCCAAAGCTTTCTCTGAAATGAATCACAAAGGAAGAACGACATCGCATAGGCGGGGCATCCACGACCATCTAAGGTGGCGAGCGACAAAGGCAGCGGGGCGGGGACGACGACCGAAGCACGGGCGGCGAGCTGCAAAGTGGGTGACCCACGGGCGGGGACGACGCACGGTCAGAAATCTCAAAATACGATTTCGGCCTCAGAAATCGCTCTCTCACAACACCGATTAAGCGAAGATGTGCTGCTATCCGTCAAAGATCTGTATGCTCTACCTCTGTATCGTCCTTGTGGTGATTGCAATCGGGTATTTACGTATATCAGGTATATGATACATGTCTCCTCTACACTATTATCTATATGTACGTACAAGACTTACTTCAAAATTTAATACTCGATTGATTAATCAGAAAAATCAAAATCAAATAATATATCCCTTTTTACATTATATATATATATATATAAACTTCTTAACATCCTAATCAATCAATATAAATATGTATTATAAAACACAGCCGTTTTCGAGTCACCGCATTTATTCTAACCCCACAATATATATCCTAACAATATTATATTTAGAAACTATGATCTGTTATGTTATATTTAAAAAATATAATTTTAGGTTATATGATAAATTAAAGTTATATATTTAGAAAATATGACTGTTAGGACATCAATATCATATTTATTTATGTAAAGTTTGATTTAAAAAAATTATAATCTATCGAGACATTGATATTATATTTGTTATTTTACATTTTAGGTTGGTGTATAAGACAAGTCAAATATTGATATTAGGACAAATTTATAAATTTGAAAATATACTATAATCAAAGTTTATATGGAAAAAACAAGTTAATTCGAATTAAGTATAATATATCTATCATGGTGTATTATATCAGTAGGTGGAATTAATTGTGCATAAATTCAATAATATAATATATCTAAAATGACTTTAATATTTAAGGCATAGTCGTACATGGTACGACGGGTTAAGCTAGTATAATATAAAAGCAAGCCGTTTCCGAGTCACCACGTTGATTCTGGCCCAACGCATATTTGATAAAACATAGCTTTTATGTATGTTATTTCAATTAATCTAATTATATTTCTTATTATATATTTATGTAGAAGATATGATCAAATTTTCAAATTTTGGTAACATATTCTATCTTTTTAATATATCACTTATCTTTTCTAAAGTTGATTTTGGATCCACCGTATATTTGATAAAAATAGTTTTTATTTTTGATATTTCAATTAATTTGATTAAATTATATATTATCTATATATGTAAAGGATATATTCAAAAGTATGAATTTTGGTAAGATATTCTATCTTTTTTAATATAAATAAAGATCAAGTTTTATTAAATAATAATATTTATTTTATTAAACACATTACACGTGACACAATTTTGTGTGAAAACATATATTGTCTCTACTTTATACTATAGTATTAGAGATTTTAACGAGTATGCACAAAATAGTCAACAATTTAACTAGTAACTCCTATTTGGCACCGATCATCTACAAGTTATATAGACAAAGAAGTTCCTATTTAGTAATATATTCATTGATCGACATGTGAGTGAAGATCAGTGTTGTGCATCGATCACTTGAGTTCTTTAAAATACAAGTAACTAAGCTACACATTTCAGGTTCAGTTTGTGTGTTAACTTTGCACGTCTATGAATTAATGGCAGCCTGAATTTCCTCAAGGCTTCTGCCTTTCGTTTCAGGCACCATCTTGATTATGAAAAGGGCTGCCAATGCATTGAATATGGCATACAAAACAAATGTACCTACATTCCATTCAAATCAACAAGCTTATATTAATAGCACTCTTAGTTTAAAATGTGGCCCTTAAAAAAAAGGAATAAAGACATGACAAGTTGTGTAAGTTTTTACCATAAGAACTCCAACTCATCAAGAAGCTGAATGTGTATGAAACTGCCCAAGAACAAAACCAGTTTACAAGTGTTGCTAGACTCCCAGCTTGCCCTTTCACATTGATGGGAAATACCTGTAATTAACAGATTACCATTTTAACCCAATGAGTTAGAAAGGTCAACAAAAGGAAAATGATGCTTGCTCTTAATTAAGGTAGCAACTTTCTTAATTACCTCAGACATTACCACCCATGGAACTGCACCTAGTCCAATTGAAAAAGCCGCTACGTACACCTGAAAGTCTTATACATGTACGGTTACAAAAGTTTACTATAATCTCTTTCCAAACTAACAAGTTTCACCATGCTACATTACAAAAATGATCCTATACATACCATTACACCTGCCAGAACAAGCATAGGTGCTGCATCCACCAACAAATCATGACCCTAATTTCACCATGAAATCAACTCATTATTATAAGCATCAAATTTCGGAAAAAGATGGCATCTTGAAGTTGAGATTGAGTACCTTTAGGTAGAATCCAAGAGCAGCCAAAAGTGAACCTATAGTGAGTCCTGTTGCAGAAACCTTAGCCAAAATAACAATGAAGGTTAGAGTTTATGTTGAGAGCTCAGAAACGTCGTAAACTGAGATGGATGGAATGTTCTAGAACGTACTAGAACGAGAGGTTTGCGGCCTGCCCTGTCCATTAGTGGTGCCCCAATTGCAGTGACCACAACCTGATTGCAAGCATAGGTTATGCTTCCTACTGTGGTTGAAATGCCTGATGAATACAAGTTTTGGAGGTTACATTTACTAAGGATAAATTTATTGTTGTTAATAATTACCAGCAGATTCAAAAGTGTTCTTGATGTAAAATGAGACCCCATTGATCCCAGCAAGCTGCTGGCAAATCATCAATCCAATGCCTATCTGGATTATGAATTAGGTGTCAAGAATATGAATATGTAAATTGTATCAAAGTAATGGAAAACGGCACAAGAGCATTACAATGAGTGCTCTTCTGTATCTTGTTTGAAGGAGATCTAAAAAATTCGTCTGTGGAAGCTGCTCCAACTCTTGTATGTAATACTGCCACGGAAACATCTATGTTAGTTAGTAAACTCAAATTACTTTGTTAAATATGACTTAGTCCTTGGGTTAAGCAACTAAGCACTTGAATCTCATCTGCTTCTTTAGTTATATCAACATTTTTGCCGCGAAGATTCTGCAATGCATCTTGAAACTCTTCTTCGTATCCTCTTTTCGCCTGCGTTAATGTCTTCAACAATCAATGTCCTTCAATCACATTTAAGATCAAGATTCCTAGTTCATAATGTGTCAAAAACTTACCAGCCATCTTGGAGATTCTGGGACGAAAAAGAGACCGAAGAAGAGGACTATGCACGGGATTAGCCCTGCATAATCATATCCTTGCTAAGTTAACTTCTTTGTTTTAACTGACTATAGATTCATGTAAATGCATAATTTACCTGTTAAGGCTAAAGTCCTCCATGTTATTACTAATCCAGTTACAAATGACGTTGAGCTTCCTGTGCAGATCAACAGCTGCAGATTCCAATAGGCATATAAGTTGTGACCTTACAATATCTTTTCATACATATATTTGGTTTCTTGGTCATCTTAATAGCAAGAAAGTTGATGACACATTTTTTGTGTGTTTTTAAGGTTTAGCTCGACGATTCATGGCACAAATAGTTTACCTGGTTTAATGCTGACAAAGTCCCTCTAAGATTCACGGGTGCTATTTCAGCAATGTAGACCGGAATCTATCAAGTTATGAAGGATTTGAGTTCAGCTCTGTTGAGTAAAGTTTTTGCATGCTAATGGGAAGTTAACTGCAATCCTAAACATACCACATAAGAGAAGGCTCCCATTCCATACCCTCCTGCAAATCTTCCTATGTCAAGTGGCAAAACTCCCTAGATTAAGTAAAACAAGCAAATGTACTTAAGCCATTTTAATAAAAGCATAGGATTTGTGATACAATTTGAAGTCAGTTTAGATGAAAACCTGAGCAAAGTAAATAGCAAGCCAGCCAATAGCACAGGCAACACTGAACACTCTCATTGCCTGCATTAGTTATTTCAATCCATTAACAAAAGTTCCTTGTGCTGTAATTATATATGCATGCTAAGATTTGGTTCTTACCCATTTTCGCCCGACTGCATCTGCAATCGGTCCACTCGTAATAGCTCCGATCATGGCTCCAATTGACAGCAGAGATCCAAACAGTGCATACTGCAATCATTCATATCATATACACACACACACACACTTACAATTGGCATTTTAGTATCAAACTCTATAATGCAAGCTGAACATACCTGAGACGTTGAAAGATTGAGGTCTCGTGTGATAGCAGCCTGAGTTGGCGACGAATATCCTACCTGAAGACAAAGTACATCCAACAGTCATAGGCTAAGGAAAGAATCTCATAAACTATAACACAAGATGTGGTTTATAAGGATTCCTTACCCAAGATCCAAACTCATACGAACCGCAAACTACGATACAAGTAGTAAAATACACCATCCATGGATGTCCTTGACTTGCACCACTGCTCGGATCCTCGTCGAAGCTCTCCAAGAGAGGATCCCTGACTCGTCTATTAGCCATGGCTTCAATCAACTACATCCATATAGATAGGCTTTATCATTAGTGCAATACATTTACAGAAACGGCAATGAAAGTGATATCATTAGTACAAATGTGCAAATACATAGAAAAAAGTTCAGGACCAAAAAAAACACATCCCACATCGAGAAACTAGAAGTCTTAAGCCTCCTTTATATATGTACAAGTTGCTAAATCATGTCGTCGAGCTCGGTAGCGTGGGCTTGTGACCCAAGTGGGGACAATAAGGTGATGGGACTGGGCCTTGTATGACTGGGCCGGGTTCGGTAGTGGCTATTGCTGGCCCGCCCTCTCCAAGTAGGGAGCTGAACCGGGTTTCTTGAGCGAAGGCTCAGGTGAACCGGTTCCTAAAGTGGAGGGCAATGCGTGAGGCTGGTTTCACAGAGCAGCGATTACTTCCCGCTCTTGTCAGTGGAAGGTTAACGGGTCGGTGCCACCCGGATCCATTAGCGCCCATGTTCCACATGTCTACTCGGACCATCACTTTTTATTTAATTTTTTTTATTAAAAAAAACCACATTTAATCTACATCTACAAGGAACAATTTGTTTGAACCCCAGCTAGAGGCCAAGAGAATGTGTTTACCTGTGAAACGATCGACCAGCTGAGTCCGAGTCTCCGACGAAGTTCGAATACTGTCGCAAGACGGGAACGCAAGGATTTGAGAAACGGCTAGGAACACGGAAGCTGGTAAGAGAAAATGACTTGAGCCAATGTTCGAAGGAATTAGTTGTTTTGGTAGGGAATGAACGTCTTGGGGAATTTATTATCCGTTTGATGCCGGTGGCTACAATGGCTGTTCTAAAACATTTCATTGAAAAAAATGAAGCAAAATGGATAATGCAACAACCAAAATAGTCTACAAAATTAAGCAAAACATACAACCAGTAAAAATGTATGAAAGGATACGGATGCAAAAATGAGACAAACAAGCTCCAACACGAATTTCTGTTATTCATTTACTATATATACAAAACTATGGTAAAAGTAGGCGTGCTTAGCCTCCAAATGTGATTTAACTCTAAAATTGGAGATGGATTAAAACTGTTTCTACACCAAGAAACAACAAGGGGAAAAGAATTGTATGCATGTCATGCCACTGGACCACTGGTATTAGTATCTATCTTGCTGAACTAATACTGATGTCAAACGGTTAAGAGTTAGGGGCAAGGATTCGGAAATCTGGAGTGCACCTTGTTTATTTCCGAAATCACATTGTCTTCAAGCGTCAGTTGGCATGCGTCGAGGACCTCTTGAAGTTGTTGTAACTTGGTTGCTCCAAATACGGCGCTTCCTACGAGAGGGTGCTTCAATACAAAAGCTGTTCAAAATACATAAACGTAATGTTACTGAATTTGGTGGTACTATGCCATCATTTCTTGGGAATCTCCGGGAATTTGGGTCATAGAGAAGAGAATTTACTCTCATACCTAGTGCAAGAGAGACAGGATGGAGGCCGAACTTCTTGGCTATCTCAAGATATTCCTGCATATTAGAAATCACAGCAAAATACAAATATAAAAACTATTATAGTGATATTGGCAGACCAGTAATGCTTATTTTTAAGAATCCTGATGTCAATTCAAACTCAAGCTGATTTAAAGACCATGTTAAAAGCGGCTCTTGTAAATGGCGATCCTCGCATGTTAAATTTATTCTTTCTTACACGGGCACTTTTAACTTTATAGGCGTGTTAAGTTAAAGGTAGTACAATTGCCATACCAGGGTTGCTTCCCTTATAACAGTCTTGGATAGACTATATCTGGATTCTCCTTCTGAGTACTTTCCTGATAGACATTATGGATCAATAAGCCATATTTAGAAAAAAAAAAAAAAGTCAATCCCAGAGGAACTAAATCTGAGCAAAAACCTGAGGGTATTACCACTAAAACGACACAATCGAGCATCAGGTGGAGCTCCATCTCCAGAAAAGTATTTACCAGAGAGTATTCCCATTGCCAAAGGGCTGTAGGCTAACAAGGAAATCCTGAAAAGTATGACAATTGAACCATGTGAATCAAATGGATTGTAAACACTGCATATATCATAACAGAGCAAGTCTCCCAATTTTTATTCGGGATTACCTCTCACGATGACAGCATTCAGCTAGACCAGAATCAAAATTGCGGCATAGCAAGCTGTATGCATTCTATAATAAAGAGCATTTCCTGTGTTAGTCTTAGAAAGTATATAGCCAAATGCCTGAAAACAGACAGAGAAACTACAAGAGATTTTTCTCTATTCTCAGTTAAGAAAAAGTTGGAACTGTGGCTTGGGTGGAGATAGCCTAAAAATTTACACAAAAAAGATACCTGTACAGAAATTATCCTATGGCAGCTTTCAATCTTCTCAGCAACTTGTAGGAACTTCATCACTCCATAAGGCGTTTCATTACTAAGTCCAATGTATCTGATCTACAAGTTAGAAGTCAGTAATAAAAAAGACAAGTTTTACTGAAGGTCTAAGGAGGCTGAAACCTGCATACCTTGCCAGCATCAACAGCTTTACTAAGGGCCTCAAGCTGCTCCTCAATAGATACAGAAGAGTAGTCTTTTCTCGTGTCATATTCAGTTTCTCCAAACATGGGAACGTAGCTAGTGATAAACCACATAAGAATCGAAAATTAAATAAGCTGCATCATGAGCATCCAATCTAGTGTTGAACAAAATACTGCAGAGAAGATAGGTCGTCATACAAACCGGTCAGGCCAATGTATCTGATATAGGTCAATGTAATCTGTTTGTAATCTCATTAGACTGCACAAAGATACAGAAAAGCCATGTCAGAACAGATAACACGCTCGATTAATAGAAAGAAACAGATGCATACAGAGAGCTCCCTCTCATTTGGAAGTCTAGACCAATCACAACACATATATATTACTATGTAGAACTAATCAGCATCCACAGTTGAATCCAGGTCATATGTGCATAATGAAACTAACCTGTCATCTATGGCTTTTGAAATATTGCTAGAATCTAAACAATGTGGGCCGCCTCGAATCCAACTCATCTGCCCAGAAGGTCCACTAACCTGTGTCCAAATTATCAACGCAACTTTCATGTACAACAAAGGAAGAACTTAAGAGCAGGAAGATTATACAAGCAATCCCTGGTCAGCACAAAAATGGAAAATGTATTCTCTATCATTAGTAATCCAGTAGTCAGTTCAGTACATCAATCCGTTATCTATTGTCTTCAGCCCTTCTCAGTAAAACTCTGTATGGGTCGCGGAACCCTACAAAATTTGTAATCTAGATCGATCAACAAGCATTAACCCAGCAAAGTTTGTATGATGCATTTCAGATTTGTTGTTTGCAGAATTCAGCCAACTAGTCTAATAGTGACAGGTGACAGTCAAGTGCAGATGCAGGGTGCTACCCTTTTGATTGGTACTCACAATCCTTCTTGGTGTTTTTTTCGTGAAATGAGCTATAAAAATCGAGCAGTGCTGTCTATTTCTTTTGGTTAACAAACTGGTGATTCAGCTGGAAAGCTGTATACATAGACAAAAGACAACTTCATTCACGCGATGAATAAGCTTATGTTACCTGAACTAACCATTGCCCTCGGGGCATCAAGTACAGTACAATGACAAGAAGCCACCAAACCTTGTGCTTCAAGCGGGAAAAAAGCTAAAACTCAATCTGTCTCTTCAAGTTACCAGCCGTACAACATGAATCGTATACTTTCATTAAAACTCAATCAAAGAATGGGATTGCATACATTCATAAGTCAATAGAATCTAAGAAAAAGATTGAACTACTAAATGTCATATTTGCACCCTGAACAACAGTGAAGAGTCATAAACGCGCCACTGGAAACTTCAGGGAGACTGCAGATAGACACCACACCATCAACAGCAAACGAAGCTGAACATACAATGCTAAATCAGCCTGAAAAACTGCCTTTTAAACAAACACTGCAATCAAATACAAATCTGATTTTTCCTAGTTTACATTATTTGCCATTTCTTGAGCGCTGGCCATGGACTGCCGAAGAATTTGCTCAGCTCTTCTTTTCTTTTCATCCCTTTCTTCATCCATACCAAGAACCGGCAGTCTCTCCTCACCTCTACCCCTAAGGCTTACATCCACATCCTCATTCCTCATCTTCTTACCAGTTTTCAACCTAAAATGAACAATGGGCCTCTTTTCAAAGAAAGCCTCTCCTCTATGAACCTCCATAGCATCCCCCTCCCCCCTACCTTTCACAGCATCAATTGCCGGAGCAAACATGTCCACAAAAGATCCATGTTTCTTATTCGGTTCTGTATTCACTAGCTTAGTCGGCACAGAAACCTGTGAAACCTCCTTCTCCCCAGCTGGCAAAGGTGGAGCCAGAAACAAATTACAAGCCCCCATAGCACCCGATTCCTCCTCAGGACCATTGCCTGAGCTCGAGGGCGCTGACGAACAAGCCAGCAACCTCTGCTGCAGTCTCAACAGAGAACTCTCGGCTTTTCTCCGCTGCCTGACGTGCTCAGTACTGTCTATCCTGGTATCAGCTCGCCTCTCGTTCCATACGGGTGAATGCTGGTAGGTGTGGGGCTCTGGGAATCGCGGCAACCATTCGGGAATGTGCTTTCTGCCGGACACCTCCTCCAACTCTGAAGAGTTCTGCACTTCACCACTACTTTCATCTACACTCTTGGCAACAGGAAAGCGCGGAATCGGTTGGGCAAAGGGGATTTCATCCATAGTGGCGACGTACTCAACAAGCTCCTTTAAAGCACCGGAAGCGGTCGAACAGCAATCGAAGGGAGAAGCACCCATGAATCCACGGCTGGCACTCAGGTCTTCTAACCCCTTTACTATATCGAAGACGTTCGACTCCGATCTACCGGCTAGATTAGCATAATACCTGGCTGATTCAGCTAGGTCGCACATGTATCGAAGTGTGACATCCGACAATGAATCCAAAGCGGAATGCTTGACACCCTCGAACCCGATGGTTTGGCAGACCTGGGCCACAGCAACCCTGGCAACAGCCCGGCTGTAGTCCTCTTCTGGGCAAGCAGCGCTCTTCTTTGGATTGGTTTGAGCCTCTGTCTTCTTCTCCTCGACTCCATCGCTCATGTTCAAATTCTACAAATTACCATTACTCTGCCACCCCCAAATTCACCACCATGCGTATACAGCTCCTGAACAGCAGAGCATCGAATTACGCAGATTGGAGAAATGAGATCCGAATCTCTCCGCCTTTCATAATAAAACCCTAGATTCGGTACACCGTAGGGAAGCGAAACGGAGCAATTCGGCACCAGAAGCCTAAATCAAAAACAAGGTTTTGTAGGGTTATAGAGGAATTGAAATGAGCTGGCCAGAAATTTGACCGTTATTGAGGATTGGAGTGAGAGGAGGCTGAAAGCGGATTTGAATAGTACGCATGAACAAATCAGGGATTAGAAAACTCAGGGCACAGTAAGTGAAAGATAGTTTAAGCAGAATGCCTGCGCGAGTGGAAGAGGAGGGTTTATGGGAGATTTGAAAGACCCGTATTAAATTCGGGTTTGTAGAAGAAGAACGGGACCGAGAGGCCCGCGCAGAAACAAAGAGAGACGAAGAAGAGGGGTTTTGTTGAGCGTGTATCTTCGCAACTGCTAAGAGGGGTTTATTTATAGACTTTTTTTTGTAAACAAGGGGCGACCAGGTGGACCCCAATCTCCTGAATAAATTGCAATTAAAGTCTTGTGATCTGCGTATTTACGAATCGGGTCCGGACTCGGGTCCAGAGACGACCTGGTGTCCCACACTCGGGTCCGGACCCGAGCCGAGACGAACGCGCTAGGGGAACCACATCTAAGCTTGGCCATCGGATACAAGAAGTTTGACTGAGGCCATGTAACACACTGATAATGGCACCAGACATGTCATTACACCTTAGAATCAGTACTCTAATGCCAACACAAACAGCTACCAGTTTCTTAGTTTTACATTTGGTAGTATGCGAGTCAGTGCCCAATGGATCAACACACAGAATCTCACATATGAACTTGGCCATGACTCCCATGACAAATATAAACTAACTTAAATCCTGTTACAAGGATCATATACAGTGACTCTAAACAAGTTGGGGAAAACTAATGAGACCTTCATTATGATGCAACTTCATCATCGAACTCTAAAAAACCCACATTGTGCGAATTGCACTATTAAGTAACTGAAACCGAGATTAATTAACAGGCACAAAGAGTTTGCAAAGCAAGGAAGAAGAGGAGACCTTGGTGGCCAATACTAGGCGGCCTCTGGGGATTCCTCGATCTTTAATCCAACGGCCGAGGAATTCCTCGCTCCTCCCCTGCGTTTCTGCGCGCTGAGGAACCGGATACCTAGTGCCCAAATCCAATTCGAAGAAGAAGAACAAACTCCTTAATTTCAGAGAAAAGAGCATGAATTTTGCGCACGAAAAAGGAGATAAAAGGATTACATTTCTGCAGAATCGAAGAAATTGATGCCTGAATCGAACGCCTTGTCAAGGAGGCGAAATGATTCGGAAAGCGAGTTCTGCTCTCCGAATGTCATAGTCCCTGTGGAGAACAAGAAGTGATGTTTTTTGGTATTGAGAGAGGAAAATACCAAGTGAATACGAAACTTCGAGCCCTAACCGTAGCACAATCTGGAAACGGCGAGATTAGGAGCAAGGTTGAACATTGGAACCGCCATTGTTGCTGAAAACCTCTCTCAAGCGATTGAAGGAGGTCTTATCAGCAGATTCAGCTGAAGAATAAAGACGACTACTTTATTTATTTCTGAACATATCATCAAAAGGGGATGTAGCTCAAATGGTAGAGCGCTCGCTTTGCATGCGAGAGGCACGGGGTTCGATCCCCCGCATCTCCATTTTCCCATTTTTAAATTTTTTTTATATGCTTTGTGTTTACTAGTATTCCTTAGCCACGTGGCCCTCTATTCAATCAACACGTGGACCAGTAAAGTTTCATCCTTAATAAAATCAGTTGTCTTCACGACGGACTGAATTGGAAGTTGGAACGAGGGATCGGAAGGGTTTGAGTTGGCCGTGGAGAAACCCCAAAGCGACCGATCTTCGAACTGCTACTGGTGTGAAACACTGAACCCAGAACCGAATTCGCCGCCTTTTGGGTTTCTTTTTTTACACTTTGAGTAGATTTGTTAGATTATTATGAGGGTTTTGTTTCAATTTCGAGTTCACCGCTTTGTTTTGCTTAGTCTTAATGTCAAGGTTACTTCATTGTTCTAATCCCCCTAAAGGTGTTTGATAATATGCCTGAACCAAAAAAAAAGGTTGATTTTTGAGTCACCTCGCAAAGTTACCATCTTTCCAGAATTCAAGGCTAGTAATACAGGGCGTATCGTTAGCACATAAATGTAACTTTGAGTTTGGGTTAGAATCTGATAATGTGTCTTCAGGTGCAGTTTTCTGAAGTATCTAACCTATGGAATGCGGATCTGGTTTTAGTAAATTACTCTTTGCCTCTCAGTTTGTAGTGCAGATCTGTTTGAGCATACTAATCTCTGCTACTACATATGCCAGATCATTACAAAATCATGCTTGTTTAAATGGAATGATTTTGTTTTTTTTGTAATCGTTATGTTTCTTAGGTTTTGGGCTTGGAAGGTCTAGGGAAACTTTTGCTATGTTGCTGACGAGTCTAAGTAAAATTCTTGTAATCATTAATGTTTCTGAAAATTCATTATCCAAACATTCTCAACTAAATCAGACTTTGCAGGGATTTTACCCTTTGTTTGGATGTTGGATTGCAATAGTGACTAGTTTCAGTTTCTCCTAAGCAGGTGCTAACTTCAACTTGAGCCATGGAGTTCCATGTTCCAAGTGGTCTACTCAACTGTCCTCCATTGCTTGACTCGAGTTATTTTCTTCAATGGAAGAATTTTACAAAGAACCTCATCGGGATTGAGCATCCACAGCTTCAGGATATCATTGAAAACGGTCCACTTGAAATCACAAAACAGAATAGGGATGAGTGGGACGATGAAGACTATGACAAGTGTAGGAAGAATGCAAGGGCTTTGCATATTCTATACTGTGCTCTATCCTCTGACGATTTCTATAGAGTCGCAACTTGCAAGACGGCAAAAGAAGTGTGGGATGCTCTAACTCTTGCTTATGAAGGTGCTGATTATCAATCTGTCCTACTAGCCAGTGAATTCTGCAGGTAATCCATCAATATATATCTTTATTTAGCCTTTGTAAACCAAGGTTTTGGAGTCAGTTGAAGTTTTAGGCTATGTTTGGTTAGGTGCCGTGGAGGTCTTACAAAATTTTACAACCTACTGAAACTTAATTTAGTGTTTCATTGAAGTAGAAATTTCAATTGCAAGGACATTAGAGACTTCTCAATTACAGTTTGAATCCTTTTTACAGGAGCTAGAACATGGGGAGTATATGTATCTTTTTGGAAACCAGTGATATTCATGCTCATAAACTAACATGGTCTTGTGTGTTTGGAGGAATTGATAATCATGGGTTCTCTGTCCAAATTAAATGCATGTTTATGTGAAGGTGATGTAGGCGATTTCTTGTTTCTTGATTTCTTTCTTTGTTTGGTTACTTGTATACTTTACTTCACAGATTATAAGTTTCATTTTTTAATTTGTTGTACTTCATATAATAATTGGTACATACTAATCGTTCAATTGCTGTAACACTAGCAAAGCTTCTCTACAAGAAACTGGTTTTGAACCAGGAAAAATGAAGCCAGGCAGCTCAACCTTGGGCTCGCCCATGCTGGATGACGAGGGAAGTCATTTCCAGCAGTGGAAGGCACGCGTTAGAGCTTACATTGAGTCCACAGATCCCAAACTTTGGCACATCATTGAAGACGGCGAACTCAAGGCCACAAAATTAGACGAGAATGGACTCGAAGTGGAGAAAAGCATTAAGGAGCTGGACCAAAATGACTACACCAAGCTTTCAAAGAACGCGCGGGCAAAAATGGCGATCTATCATGGCCTATCTGAACAAGTGTTCAATACAATGATGGGCAAGATGGAAACCGCTAAGATATTGTGGAAGGCTCTGAATGACCTTTATGAAGGCGGCGAAGATCGCAGACAAGTGAAGATTAGCTTCTTGGAGCGCGAGCTTGAGCTATTTGAGATGAGGAAGGGCGAGTCCGTCAAGGAGATGTTCAACCGATTTGTTACGATTATAGGGAAGCTCGCGTTACTTGGTGAACAAGTAAGTATGCCGGCCCAGGTTCGGAAGATCATGAGGAGCCTCCCATATAAGGATGAGTACATGGTGTTCATCATCAATACTGAACTTTCAAAAGACTGGGCCAAAATGTCGTTGAATGAACTGTTTGCTAAGCTTTTGGCTTTTGAAGAGCGACATCGCTTGAGGAAGAGTCGTCGTAACAGATAGAGAGATTCCCCTTCACAAAGTAGTTTGAGATTGAGACACGAGATTCCTTTTGGGCTTTTGCCTTTTTTGTTGGTTTGCATAAGTAGGTAGCTAGATGCCTATATATACTATAAACCGCTTAATTAGTTATATTTTGTGAATTTATTTATCTGAATATCTTCCTATAACCTACGTTAGAACTTAATTAGAGTACATGGTTTGTACGTTTCGTATTTTATCATGACAATCTAAAATTCTGTGTGAACCGATGATAGTTAGTTTAAATTTAAAGTACTAGTTTAGCCTATCTAACTATTAACATTATTTTGAATACATCAAATTATTAAATTTATGCATATCTACTTTCATTTACTAATAAAATACATCATGATAGTATTATTATATTTAATTGAATTAACATATTTTATATATAAATTTTGACCGGAGTATGTATTCTTATTTATAAATCTCTCCTAATATCAAGACTTGATTTGTCTTATAAATCAATATAAAGTAAAAATAAATATAATAGCGATGTCTCAATAGATGATATTTTCCTATCAATCCCAAAATGCTCATATATTTTTGGTTCCGGTCAAAAAATATACGTACTAATACTATATATTAAAGTTGAGACCTTTCAAACCTCCACGTTAAATCTTGCCTCACCGCATGTTAATTTTTAGAGTTTTTCTTATTCTTATAAATTGTCTATCATCTATCTTTTTTTTATTTCTATTTTTTTCCATCTAATATCTATCTTTTTCAACTATTTACTTGGACATTCCTTTTTGTAATCATATATATTTGCCATATTTTTATCGATATTTTTTTGTTCCTTAAACTTATAATTTAAGTAACAAATATCTAAAAATAAATTTGAAAAATATCTAAAAAAAATCATAACTATATACTAAAGAGGAGGTTAAAATAATATTAGCACAAAATGTGTCAACTCCTCATTAGATCGCATCACCCAATTTTATTAAACAATTTAATTGGTTCATAATTGACCCCACATTAAAAATCTTCTTATCTATTAATTTCCATTTTAGCTTTTTCTCAAATTAAAAAAAACTTTAAATTTTATAAATAACTTTCCTATAAATCTTCTTATCTACTAATTTACATTTTAATTTTTTTAGAAAAAAAAAACAAACTTCAAATTTTATACAAATTTTTTCTAAAATTCTTCTTATCTACTAAGTTTAATTTCAATTCAATCTTAATTTTTTTATAAAATCATTCCATGATCAAATTCTTAATTTGAATCCAATGCCTTTTATTAGCCACAAGTAGATTATTTTAATAAAAAAGATTTAATTTCCAAAAAATCGAACCACATAACCATTTTCTCAAATCAATTTGATTTGTTGACAATGACAGATATTTGAATTATTCTTTATTGTTTAAAACTTTGATTGTAGATTTTACATATAAATAAATTATATAAATGATGTTTTTTCTCCAAAATAACTATAAAATAAAAATATTAATTGTAGAATAAAGAAACTTATTGATAAAAGAAAGTATTCAGTCCTTATAGGACAAAGTTATAATACTACAAATCTTTATTCGATGAAAAGAATGTATTACAACATCAATAAAGTACCTTTAAAGATAAATACAATAACACAAGATTTAATATCAAATTTTTCTTTTGAATAACTTTATTGAAAATTTAAGTAAATTTTTAATTAAATTAAATGGTGTCTTCAAGGCATGGGGACTAATACTAGTATAAACTATATTTGTATTATAATATTCATTTATAAATTGTATTGACCTATAAATCTACTATTATTAAATTAATTACAATTTTATAAGATATATTAAACTATTCATTTTATTTCAAAAATTATTATTACTGATACAAGTCTATTTTTCTAGAACATTTATGTTAATAAGGCATAGTTTAACTTAATTTATTTTTATTTCTATCATCATATAAAAATCTTCTTTAATTATGAAAAATATATATGTTGATAAAATATTTCACTTGAGATTTCATATCATATCAGATATGAAATTTTAAATTAATCAAATAAATTTTGAAATAAAATGATAGTTTTTTATCTATATTTTTATCTATTATTTTTATATATTATTGATGGTGTCCCGTACAGGATACGGACAATAATCTAGTATCATATAATTTTGGATTTCCCCATCATAATTTTTAGCTTTATGTATTGGCATACATAAATACTAGAGTTTTACAATTATTATATAAGGAAATGATAAGATACATAACATATTAGATATATTCTAGGTTAAAAATATATATAAATAAAAATATATTTATTGAAAATTACAAATAGTGAATTTTTATTATGTGTACACTTTTGGATAGATTAATTATGTGTACAATTTAACGTGGGGTGTATAATAAAATTTCAACCAATCAAACAAATTAAATTGTTTTAATAAAGATGGATGATGCGGTCTAATGAGAAGTTGACACGTGTTACAAAATATTATTTTTAACCTCCGCTTTAGTATATAGTTACAAAATAAAATATTATAATAATATGATGGGTTTTACAAAGTTTATATACTCGGTATTTGTTATTAGACTTTACTTATGGGAAGCCTTAACTTATGGCTTAAGCTATTGCCAACAAAGAAATTATGGGATGCTTAATGCCTACTTAACCTAATAGACCATCAAAAAATACTTCCATCCCAAGCAATGAAACAACTATATATGTATACTCCGTACATAATTTAATGTTAACTATCAAAGTAAATTAAAACAACTTTGTATCATACCCAGGAGCAGAGGGGTGAAACGAACATGGGCATAGAGTTTGCCTTCTTTCGTTTCGCCAATCTGTTCCTGTGCATGCTTCAAACAGTTGGTATTCAATTTCATGCCAATTGTACGTTACCTTGGATCACCTACAATAGATACAGTAGTTAATAATCATTCATATTTATGAAAAGTTTACTTAATTTCCTATTCAAATTAGATAGATTGTAAATTCTACCCATTATGAAGATTGTATTTTTCTCAAATATATATCTACTTTAACCCTATTCGGCAAATTACATCGTAATAGAAGAAAGAGTTGTTTAGAGAGTTTCTTGAGGAAGTAGGAGAGATTTGATTTGGTATGGTGTTTTAGTTCTTTAGATCCAGAGCCTCATATCCACCAGGTATACAATGCTTGCTTAGTTATGGCTTATGAATTTGTTCCTATATTACATAGGACAGAATACATGTTTAATACGTTTCATGTCCAATCATGTGAATTTTAATCAAATACATGTTTTATGCATTTCATATTCAATCGTGTTTTTTTCAACGAATCTGCGTTTGTGATAGAACTAGCACTTTTACAATTTGAATCAAATTGACTTGAAGACATAAGAAAGGGTCAATTGCCCCTATTAGAAATAGTTTTGGCAAAACCTTTCCTAAACAATTTTTTACTTCAAATTTTTTACTTTATTTTATTTCTAATATCCATATCATACTTTTACTTTTACATTTTTCAATACAAAATTTTCACCAAAAACATTACTTTTTAACCAAAAACTACTTTCAAGTATAAAAGTAAAACAAGGTGTTAGAGAGATTATACAGATAAAAACAAAAAATTACTGACCAAAATCAGCTTTTACAGGAGAGATCTTACTTCTCTTTCCTCTTTTTATTCTTCTGCAAGAAAGTTTAAGTGACATTATAAGAAATTTGTCCCGACATAACTCTGACTTTATTTATTTTTTCTTTTACTTTTTGAGTTAAGAAGTTTACCCCATATCTTTATTGTGTGGATGCTCTTATTGCCCTAAATACAATTACTTGTTGTTCGCTTTGAGCATCCACTAATAGGGTGGTTTGCCAAGAGCTATTACTAGAGATGAGAACTGCTTATTACTAGAATGAGAACTGATTATTAACTTTTTTTAAAAGAAAAGGGGAATCGGGGTCGTTCGTGGCATCACAGATACGAGTTTTCATTAATCCTTAGGCCATGAATATCAATGATCCCTTGATACCCAAAAATCTATCATTTTTATCATTTCTCTTTCCTCCATATCATCCATACTCCTCTCATTTTATTTCACGATACCCACTTAAATATCAATGAACCCTATAAACTAATTTACTTTCTTTTCAACACTTATTTATTTATCCACTTTAATCCCCTCTTTCTCTTCATATGGGACCCACTTCCCTTCCGTTTCCCCACTTTCTCTTCATGTGGGACCCACGTCCCCTCCATTTCATACGCATCACACATTCAAATTCAATTTTTTTTTTGGTGGTGATACCCACATGATCTCTGTCATGGTGCACCGATATTTATGCTCTTAGACTCGCAGCTTTGGTATGTTATTGAAAACGGTCCAATCAAGATCACAAGAAACACTTTCATCAAAAAAAAAATCACAAGAAACACTCGAATAATGCGGATGTTAAACGTGCTCCATTGTGCCCTAATTAAAGAGGAGTTCACCTTATGAAAATGTACCAATGTAATGTGGGATTTTCCAAGTGCTTTATTTTTTTCCAAGTGCTTTATAGTAGTTTATACACACAACTTTGGTACATTTTTTTACATGCTTTGTGTTTAGTATCCCTTAGCTATGTGGCCCGCTATTCAGTCGACACGTGGACCAGTAAAGTTTCATCCTTACGCGAATAAAATCAGTTTTCTTCACGACGGACTGAACTTGGAACGAGGGATCGGAAGGGTTTGAGTTTGGCCGTGTAGAAACCCCAAGGACCGACCTTCGAACTGCTACTGGTATGAAAAACTAAACCCAGATTCGAATTCACCACCTTTTTGGTTTTGTTCCTTACACTTTGAGTAGATTTGTTAGATTATTATGAGGGTTTTGTTTCAATTTCGAGTTCACCGCTTTGTTTTGCTTAGTCTTAGTGTCTAGGTTACTTCATTGTTCTAATCACCCTAAAGGTGTTTGATATTATGCCTGAACCAAAAAAAAGGTTGATTTTTGAGTTACCTCGCAAAGTTACCATCTTTCCAGAATTCAAGGCTAGTAATACAGGGCGTATCTTTGGCACATATACATGACTTTGAGTTTGGGTTAGAATCTGATAATGTGTCTTCAGGTGCAGGTTTCTGAGTATCAGACCAATGATATGCTGATCTGTTTTAGTAAATTTCACTTTCCCTCTCAGTCTATGGTGCAGATCTGTTTGAGCATACTAATCTCTGCTATTACATATGCCAGATCATTACAAAATCATGCTTGTTTTAATGGAATGATTCTGTGTTTTTTTGTAATCGTTATGTTTCTTAGGTTTTGGGCTTGGAAGGTCTAGGGAAAATTTTGCTGTGTTGCTGACGAGTCTAAGTAAAATTCTTGTAATCATTAATGTTTCTTATAAATCCTGATCCAAACATTCTCCACTAAATCAGATTTTGCAGGGATTTTACCCTTTGTTTAGATGTTGGATTGCAATAGTTACCAGTTTGAGTTTTTCCTAAGCAGGTACTAACTTCAACTTGAGCCATGGAGTTCCATCTTCCAAGTGGTCTACTCAAATGTCCTCCATTGCTTGACTCGAGTTATTTTCTTCAATGGAAGAATTGTACTAAGAACCTCATCGGGATTGAGCATCCACAGCTTTGGGAGATCATTGAAAAGGGTCCACTTGAAATCACAAAACAGAATAGGGATGAGTGGGACGATGAAGACTATGACAAGTGTAGGAAGAATGCAAGGGCTTTACATATCCTATACTGTGCTCTATCCTCTAACGATTGCTATAGAGTCGCAACTTGCAAGACAGCCAAACAAGTGTGGGATGATCTAACTCTTGCTTATGAAGGTGCTGATTATCAATCTGTCCTACTAGCCAGTGAATTCAGGTAATCTATCAATATATATCTATATTTAGCCTTCGTTTTCAGGCTGTTTTAAAGTAGGTGAAGGTTTTACAATATTTTACAACCTACTGAAACTGAATTGAGTGTTTGATTGAAGTAGAAGTTTCAATTGCAAGGACATTAGAGACTTCTCAATTGTAGTTTGAATCCTTTTTACAAGAGCTATAATATGGGGAGTTTTTAATTCTCTTAGGAAACAGAATTGATATTCATGTGGGGAAGTTCATAAGCTAACTGGGTCTTGTGTTTTGGAGGAATTGATATTCATGGGTTTTCTGTCCAAACTAAATGCAAGTTTATTTGTTAAAATGAGACTTAGGCGATTTCTTGGTTCTTGCTTTGTTTCTCTGTTTGGTTACTTGTATACTACTTCACAGATTATAAGTTTCATTGTTTTGTTGTACTTTATCTACGAATTGGTACATATACTAATCGTTCAATTTTTGTAACACTAGGAAAGCTTCTCTGCAAGAAACTGGTTTGGAACCAGGAAAAATGGAGCCAGGCAGCTCAACCTTGGGCTCGCCCATGCTGGATGACGAGGGAAGTCCTTTCCAGCAGTGGAAGGCACGCGTTAGAGCTTACATTGAGTCCACAGACCCCCAACTTTGGCACATCATTGAAAGCGGCGAATTCAAGGCCACAAAATTAGACGAGAATGGGCTCGAAGTGGAGAAAAGCGTCAAGGAGCTGGACCAAAATGACTACACCAAGCTTTCAAAGAACGCGCGGGCAAAAATGGCGATCTATTATGGCCTACCTAAACAAGTGTTCAATATAATGATGTGCGACATGAAAACCGCTAAGATATTGTGGAAGGCTCTGAATGACCGTTATGAAGGCAGCGAAGATTTCAAACAAGTGAAGATCAGCTCCTTGGAGCGTGAGCTTGAGCTGTTTGAGATGATTGAGGGCGAGTCCATCAAGGAGATGTTCAACCGATTGGTTACGATTATAGGGAAACTCGCGTTACTTGGTGAACAAGTAAGTATGCCGGCCCAGGTTCGGAAGATCATGAGGAGCCTCCCATATAATGATGAATACATGGACAAAAATGACTACACCAAGCCTTCAAAGAGCACACGGGCAAAAATGGCGATCTATCTTGGCCTACCTAAACAAGTGTTCAATGAAATGATTTGCTCGATGGAAACCGCTAAGATATTGTGGAAGGCTCTGAATGACCGTTATGAAGGCGGCGAAAGTCTCAAACAAATGAGGATCACCTCCTTGGAGCGTGATCTTGAGCTGTTTAAGATGAGTAAGGGCGAGTCCATCAAGGAGATGTTCGACCGATTCGTTGCGATTATAGGGAAACTCGCGTTACTTGGTGAACAAGTAAGTATGCCGGCCCAGGTTCGGAAGATCATGAGGAGCCTCCCATTTAATGATGAATACACGGTGTTCATCATGAATACTGAGTTTTCAAAAGACTGGGCCAAAATGTCGTTGAATGAACTGTTTGCTAAGCTTTTGGCTTATGAAGAGCGACATGGCTTGAGGAAGAGTCGTCGTAACAGATAGAGAGATTCCTCTTCACAAAGAAGTTTGAGATTGAGACACGAGATTCCTTTTGGGCTTTTGCCTTTTATGTTGGTTTGCATGAGTAGGTAGCTAGATGCCTAGATATACTATAAACCGCTTAATTAGTTATATTTTGTGAATTTATTATGTGTTTAGCTTCCTATAACCTACGCTAGGAACTTAATTAGAGTACATGGTTAATATGTTTCATATTTTATCATGACAATCTAAAATTCTTTGTGAACCGATGATAGTTAGTTTAAATTTAAAGTACTAGTTTAGCCTATCTAGCCTATCTAACTATTAACATTACTAGCGGTACCCGTCGTGCCATGCACGACTATTACTTATGTAATCACGTTTCACGTTTTAAAATTATTTTCATTATAAATAGGATATTAATGAGTGGACATATAATGAAAATTTTAACATATGATTTTTTCTAGACAAAAAAGAGATTTTTTACAGATTTATACGACCACACGTATTCGGTTATAAAAATATAAAATCATATATTAACTATAGAATAATTTAGTAAATAAAATTCACTACTTTTTCATCCTCTAACATTTGTCTTTGATGATTAATATATATATATATATATATTATCACAATTTTGAGGCATTATATCTTATAAGTTAACATAATATAAAAAAGATGTTTTAATTGATATCTTTGGTTTGATATTATACTTTTATTTTAATACTATAATCCAAAAATATGAGATATAATTACAATGAATTGCTATTTAAATAAAATATATAAAGATATAATGTCAAAATTTAGAAATATAAAATGGGTCTAATATGATTCTAACGGCTTTTATATATTTAAATAAATATAAAATATTAACTAACAATAGATTTCTTACGAAAGATAAAAGCTAAGTTATTATAAACATGATAATATATAAGTTAAGTAAAAAAAAGTAAATTTAATATCAAAGATAAAAAATAATAATTTAATTAGAAAAATATATTATAGTAATTTATGTTATTAAAAAGGGTTTTCATTTAAAAATATTTTTTAAATTCGATTTTGTAAAATTACTTTTTATATAAATAGATTAAAAAGGCAATTAAAAAGATAAGTGATCTATCAAAAAGGATAGGTTATCTGTTATGTACCAAACATATGGGCTGAACTTGTAATTAGTGGTTAACTTGGGGCAAGGATTGTAATATGTACAAAGGGTTATAAACCCAGCAGGAACTCCTCTGTGGAGTATCATCGTTGAATACAGAAACTTACCTCTCAAATTCTATCCCTAATTCCTCTTCTTTTCCCTAATCTCTCTTCTTCCTCTCTAACCTCTTCTTAATTCCCTCTCTAATTGATCGGATCATAACAAATTGGTATCAGAGCTGTCAATCCTTGGCAATGGCGGAAGGAACTCGTATGAAGTCGATGGAAGAAAGCATTCGAAAGGTGGAAGCGCAGATTCTTCAGATGCAACAAATCAACAAGGAATTCATGGATTCAACAAGGCAATTCATGATTGATTCGCAGAAGAATGCTCAGGAGACAAATCAGAAGATCGACGAGCATCAAGAGAAATTAGAATCGATGCAGAAGGCTACAGACGAGAAGATCGATCAAATGCGAAGAGAAACGGAGAGCAAGTTGCAAACTCTCACCGACATGTTCATGAATTGGACAAGAGAACGAGTTCCAGTGTCTTTCAATGTTGGCACCACATCCAATTTGGGCGCTACTTCTGATCTTGACGGTTGCCCTAATTTAGGTGCAAATTTGGGAACGAAAGATCGAGATCGAAACATTCTTGGAACTCCGCCTGAAGAGTTGAATTGTACTACACCAGTGCAACCTAATCTTGGAACCGATTTACATCATGGAGTGAATTCGGAAAGGAGCGATCGTGGAGTTCTGAATTCAGGGGGACAGAGAAATCGTGATCCCAGTTCTCATCAGGAGGTGGTCGGAGCAAGAAAGGATCCGGGAATTTTGGGGTTACATCCAAGTGAGCAAAGATGCGAGAATCAAGACAGAAGCTCCTTCTTGGCGTCTGACTCCAGGAAAGGTATGAATCCATATCCCAAATTGGAATTTCCACGATTTGATGGCACGAAGCCTAGAAGCTGGATTAGAAAGGTTGAAAAATATTTTAGGATTTTTGGAATTTTGGAAGATCAAAGGATTGAGTTTGCCGTTATGCATTTGAATGGTAAAGCTGATGTTTGGGCACAAGGGTATTTGCTTCAAAAACCTAGGGTTAAGTGGAAGGAATTTGGGGATGCAATTTGTGCTCGATTTGGGGAAAGACAAGGAATGGAGGTTGTGCAGGACTTCAATAAACTGGTGCAAATTGATGATATAGAAGATTACACTGAGAAGTTTGAAGAGTTGAGATCATACATGCTAGATTGCAATCCTACACTACCTGAATCCTTCTTTGTGTCTAGTTATATTAGTGGCCTTAAGGATGAGATTAGGTCTCTTGTTAAATTGAGTCGACCAACTTCTCTATCAATGGTTTATGAGCAATCTCGGTTGCATTATGGAGCAGTGCAAGCCATTGTTAAATTGAGCAGTACTGGCCTGCAACAGCTTGGTCCAAATCTGGCTGCTAATAATCTGGAAACTAGGGACATTCCAGCTACAAACAACCAGTTAAGTGAGTCGAGAAGAACTTCGAGGCTATGTTACAAGTGTGGAGACCGTTATTTTGTTGGACATAGGTGTAAAAATCAGTCCATATATAGTTTGATTGCTACTGATGAGGAGAATATCCATAATTTTGAGTGATATTGATGGATTATGGCTGGAATAACCTCTTGGTGATAGAAGATGCAAGACTGAAGTTGTGAAGAATACATCCTTGTTGATTTTTGCTGATGTTGTGGGCTGGTTTTTAGCTGTGATATTGATTCCATAAGGAGGGCAACAAGACAACAATGTTTTGCATTAGTTTTGCACATTTAGTTGTTGTTTGAAGTTGTTGATTTGGCTGCCTGCATATCTTTGGTGGGGAGAAGTGTCTTAGTAGAGTAACTTCAACAATGTTTTGCTTATGTTGTTCTACTGCAGCATTCATGAAGACATTTGTGGGTATACATCTCAAGTGACGAATGAAAGCCAACAACATATCTTGCATAGTTTCCTTTACAATTGTTTTTTTTTTTTAGTAAAACTTTGAGGACAAAGTTTCTTTAAGGGAGGGAGAAATGTTATGTACCAAACATATGGGCTGAACTTGTAATTAGTGGTTAACTTGGGGCAAGGATTGTAATATGTACAAAGGGTTATAAACCCAGCAGGAACTCCTCTGTGAAGTATCATCGTTGAATACAGAAACTTACCTCTCAAATTCTATCCCTAATTCCTCTTCTTTTCCCTAATCTCTCTTCTTCCTCTCTAACCTCTTCTTAATTCCCTCTCTAATTGATCGGATCATAACATTATCTTACCAAAATAAAAAAAACTTTAGCAGACCTTTTACACAAATATATTATAGTGAATTTGATTTGATTAGATTAATTAAATTAACATGAATTAAAATTAATTGTTTAAATATGAGGTGAGAGCCAAATTAACGTGGAGGCTCGAAAGATCTCGACTTTAATATATAGTATAGATATTTGCTTTATAAACTTACCTAAAATATTGTATTTTTCATATGAAAACATAACAATTATAGAGATTTGGATAGTGAGTATTTACCACAAGAAAATTATATTGTCGATAAAAAGAAATTATTTTTATGAAATATGAAATTTGATTCAATCGACCTAATTATATCTTTAACTAATTATGGGAAAGATGTAGGTGGATACCAATCATATCTATTTAGTTAGTCGTAATATCATATCTACTTTGGAAAATTTGAGATTTGGCGTACCAAATCATACTCATATATGCAAAATAGTGAATAGATTCTTTTTTCTTATAAAATCAAATTCTTTTTATATAAAAGTTCTCAATTGTTACTTATATTTTAAATTTAAATGAAGATAAAGGTATTTATATAGAAAAAGTAATTCATATATTTAAGGAAATACGAAAAGATAGATAGGAAGAAAATAGATAATTAGATAAAATAAAATTTTCTATAGTAAACTTGATTTATAAAGATATTTTTAACATAAATAGATAAAGAGAAATTTATCAAGAAATGGAAAAATAGTATGAATAATAACTAATTTTTTTATTGAATATGCGGTGGGGCCAGAATCAACATGGTAGCTCGAAAACGGTCGGCTTTTATAGTATATATTGATTGATTGATTGATTTTGAATACATTAAATTATTAAATTTATGTATATCTACTTTCATTTACTAATAAAATACATCATGATAGTATTATTATATTTAATTGAATTAACATATTTTTTATATAAATTTTGACCGTAGTATGTATTCTTAATTATAAATCTCTCCTAATATCAAGACTTGATTTGTCTTATAAATCAACATAAAATAAAAATAAATATAACAACGATCTCTCAATAGATGATATTTTCGTATCAAACCCAAAATGCTCATATATTTTTGGTTCCGGTGAAAAAAATATACGTACTAATCTATACTATATATTAAAGTCGAGACCTTTCAAGCCTCCACGTTAAATCTTGCCTCCCCGCATGTAAAAAATATTTAATTTAGAAAAATAATGTTTAGAGTTTTTCTTATTCTTATAAATTGTCTATCATCTATCTTTTTTTATTTCTATCTTTTTCCATCTAATATCTATCTTTTTCAACTATTTGCTTGGACATTCTTTTTTGTAATCGTATATATTTGCCATATTTTTATCGATATCTTTTTGTTCCTTAAACTTATAATTTAATTAACAAATATCTAAAAATACATTTGAAAAGTATCTAAAAAATATCATAACTATATACTAAAGAGGAGGTTAAAATAATTTTAGCACAAACTGTGTCAATTGCTCATTAGATCGCATCACCCATTTTTATTAAACAATTTAATTGGTTGAAATTTTATTATTGACCCCACATTAAAAATGTTCTAATATATTAATTTCCATTTTAGCTTTTTCTCAAATTAAAAAAAACTATAAATTTTATAAATTACTTTCCTAGAAATCTTCTTATCACCTAATTTACATTTTAATTTTTTTAGAAAAAAAAAAACAAACTTCAAATTTTATACAAATTTTTTCTAAAATTCTTCTTATCTACTAAGTTTAATTTCAATTCAATCTTAATTTTTTTTTATAAAATCATACCATGATGAAATTCTTAATTTGAATCCAATGCCTTTTATTAGCCACAAGTAGATTATTTTAATAAAAAAGATTTTAATTTCCAAAAAATAGAACCACATAACCATGTTCTCAAATCAATTTGATTTGTTGACAACGACAGATATTTGAATTATTTTTTATTGTTTAAAACTTTTATTGTAGATTTTACATATAAATAAATTATATATATGATTTTTTTTCTCTAAAATAACTATAAAATAAAAATATTAATTGTAAAATAAAGAAACTTATTGATAAAAGGAAGTATTCAGTCGTTATAGGACAAAATTATAATATTACAAATCTTTATTCGATGGAAAGAATGTATTACAACATAAATAAAGTATCTTTTAAAATAAATACAATAAGAAGAAAATTATATACAATAATAAAAGATTTAATATCAAGTTATTCTTTTGAATAACTTCATTGAAAATTTAAGTAAGTTGTAATTAAATCAAATGGTACCTTCAAGGCACGGGGACTAATACTAATATAAACTATATTTGTGTTATAATACTCATTCATAAATTGTATTGACCTATAAATCTACTATTATTAAACTAATTACAACTTTATTAGATATATTAAACTATTCATTTTATTTCAAAAATTATAATTACTGATACAAGTCTAGTTTTCTAGAACATTTACGTTAATAAGGCATAGTTAACTTAATTTTTTTTATTTCTATCATCATATAAAAATCTTCTTTAATTATGAAAAATATATATGTTGATAAAATATTTCACTTGAGATTTCATATCATATCAGATATGAAATTTTAAATTAATCAAATAAATTTTGAAATAAAATGATAGTGTTTTATCTATATTTTTATCTACTATTTATATATATTATTGATGGTGTCCCGTACAGGGTACGGACAATAATCTAGTATCATATAATTTTGGATTTCCCTATCATAATCTTTAGCTTTATGTATTGGCATACATAAATACCAGAGTTTTACAACTATTATATAAGAAAATGATAAGATACATAACATATTAGATAGATTCTAGGTTAAAAATATAACTAAAACAAAAATAAATATATTGAAAATTATAAAGAGTGGATTTTCATTATGTGTACAGTTTTTGATAGATTTTTTTAAGGTTTGGATAGACTTCTTATGTTTAATGTAGGGTATATAATAAATTTTCAACCAATTAAACAAATTAAATTGTTTTAATAAAGATGGATGATGCGGTCTAATGAGAAGTTGACACGTATCATGCTAAATATTATTTTACACCTCCGCTTTAGTATATAGTTATAGTTATAATAATAATAATAATAATAATAATAATAATAATAATATGATGGGTTTTACAAAGTTTATATATTTCTTATTAGACTTTATTTACGGGAAGCCTTAACTTATGGCTTAAGCTATTGCCAAAAAAGAAATTATGGGATGCTTAATGCCTACTTAACCTAATAGACCATCAAAAAAATACTTTCATCCCAAGCAATGAAACAACAACTATATATGTATACTCCATACATAATTTAATGTTAACTATCAAAGTAAATTAAAACAACTTTGAGACATACCCGGGAGCTGAGGGGAGAAACGAACATGGGCATAGAATTTGCCTGCCTTCGTTTCGCCAATCAGTTCCCGTGCATGCTTCAAATGGTTGGTATTCAATTTCATGCCAATTGTTACCTTGGATCACCTATAATAGATACGGAGTACTAGTTAATCATTCATATTTATGGAAAATTAATCATTCATACTCTTTTTTTGAGCATATTAATCATTCATACTCGGTCAGGACTCATAAGCTAAAACTGAAAAGTTGACTTAATTTCCTATCCAAATTAGATAGATATGTTGTAAATTCTACCCATTAGGAAGATTGTATTTTTCTCAAATATATATTTACTTTCCTATTCGGCCAATTACATCGTAATAGAAGAAAGAGTTGTTTAGAGAGTTTCTTGAGGAAGTAGAAGAAATTTGATTTGGTGTTTTAGTTCTTGAGATCCAGAGCCTCGTATCCACCAGGTAACTTAAGTCTGAAACCCTACTTGTGCAATTACAAATTCACCGTCAAACGTTGTTTCGATGTAGATTCTCGATCTTAGTAAAATATTTGTTTTCACTCTGATCTAATTAATGGGATTAGTTTCGAACTGTGAACAGGATTAGCTATATATCGATTCATATGAATTAGGGTTTGATTTCTTGGTTATTCTCCCTTACTAATTGTGGTTTCTTAAATTCAAGATTTCAAGAGGTTAATATATATTCATGCATTATTTCGTTGATTAAGCAGGTGTTTGAACTTTGAACCATGTCTATATGTCCACAAATGTCGAAAAACGGTTTAATCAAACGTCCCACGATGCTAGACTCAACTTATTTTGAGGAATGGAAGTATTATATGAGAGTATTAATTCGGCTTGAGGATCGACAACTTTGGGACATCATTGAAAACGGTCCACTTAAGATCACAAAAAGGAATAGGGCAAATTGGGATGAAGACGACTATAACAAGTGTTCGAAGAATGCAAGAGCCTTACATATTTTGTATTGTGCCTTGCCTATTGACGAGTTCTATAGAGTTTCAACTTGCAAGACGGCCAAACAAGTTTGGGATGCCCTAAATGATGCTTATCAAGATGCTGCTTTAGAAGCTATGGAATTAGCCAATATATTCAGGTAATTTTCAATCCAAAAATCAAGTTTAATTACTTTGTTGTCCGTACAATCTAGTTCATATTTGCAAAATACTATATGATTTGTTATAATGGTCGAGGATAGCTATGTTAACCGGAAACTCCAACAGGTGGCGTTTTCCGTTTCCTACAGAAATACGGAAAAAGTTTGGGAAATTTCTTTTGGTATCCCTCTGGTTTTGACAATTCCTCTTAGTATCCTAAGAAAAAAAGTTTTTTCTTTTGGTATCCCTATGATTTATATATTTTCTTTTTTGTAACCAAAACTCTATATAAGGTATTTTCCATTCAAAAAAAATACAATTTCTATTTAAATTTTAAATAAAAACGAATTTAGAATTAAAATAAAAACTAAACCAAATGAGTTTTGGGAATTACAATTTGTTAATGTCACATTTAGTTGTAATTTTCAAGATTTATTAGATGGGGAGTGGCCCAAATTAATCCTAAAAAATCAAGGTTGTTGAAATATAATCTAAAAATAATTGTAGATTATATAATCTACAAATTGTAGCATTTTGCAGGTAATAAAAAATTAGTTTTTATTTAAATTTTAATCGGAACTTATATTATTTTTGGATGGAAAATGGGTTTAAATAGAGTTTGGTTACAAAAAGGAAAATGTATAAAGCACAAGGTACCAAAAGGAAACCAATTTTTTTTTTTAAGCACCAAAAGGAATTGTCAAAAACACGAAGATACCAAAAGGAATTTCCCAAAAAGTTTTTACACTAAAAACATGAAAATCGTGTGTTTCCCCGTTTCTGTTTCGTTTCCTTTTCCCGATCCCGCTTCCGTTTCCGTGTAACATCCTCTATCCGGAGACTTTCCCGAAGGTTTAACTGATTTGACTAGATAGATGATGGCCTTACTCTTTTAGTCCTAGAACCAATATTAGGAGTTTCATCATGTTTTGCTATGTTCTACTATCCTTTAACTTGTGCTAATTGATACAAGTGGTATAAATTAATAGGAACACTTCTCTAGAAGAAACTAGTATTGAACCAACACGAAAAACGGAGGAAGGCCACTCAACCAAGACTCCCATCTTGTTGTCAAGTGGATCGGCTCATTTCCATCAGTGGAAGGCACGCATGAGAGCTTACATTGACTCCATCGATCCACAACTTTGGTACATCATAGAAAACGGTCCACTCAAGATCACAAAAGTCAACGACGACGGAGTCCAAGTGGAAAAGCACAAGCACGAGTGGGACAACTACGACTACAACAAGTGTAGCCAGAACGCGGGGGCAGTACTAGTCATCATTTCCGGACTAAAGGAGGAGGTGTTCAGGACGGTGGCTCGCTATAAAACCGCTAAGGAAATGTGGGATGCTCTAACTGCTCGTTATGAAGGTCCTGAAGAAAGCAAACAATATAACATTAGCTTATTGGAGCATGAATATGAGTTGTTTAGGATGAATGAGGGGGAGTCCATCAAGGAGATGTTCAGTCGGTTCGCTACTATCGTAGGGAAACTCGCGTTACTTGGAGAGCAAGTTAGTGTGCGGGCTCAGTTTCGGAAGATTCTAAGGAGCCTCCCTCAAGACCAAGAGGAGTACGAGATGTTCGTCAATGCGATTCAGCTAACGAATTTCGTGGTCGAAATGTCCTTGGGTGAATTGTACACTAGGCTTTTGGCACTTGAAAGACAACATGCCTCCAGTAAGAGTCGTCGTAGGTGAGAAATCGAGAGTGATACAAGAACCATTAGGCTTTTTGTCTATTCGGGTAGGCTATCCAGCTAACTAGTTACATATACAAATACAATGCTTGCTTAGTTATGGTTTATGAATTTGTTCCTATTACATAGGACCGAATACATGTTTAATACGTTTCATGTCCAATCATGTGATTCGAATCAAATGCATGTTTTATGCATTTCATATTCAATCGTGATTTTTGTTTTCAACGAATCCGCATTTGTGATAGAACTAACACTTTTACAATTTGAATCAAATTGACTTGAGGACAAAAGAATGGTCAATTTCCCCTATTAGAAATAGTTTTCACAAAACCTTCCGAAATTAGAGATTTTGAATTGTTAAATACAATTATTTGTTGCTTGCTCATCGTTTTCCTAAAGATGAGAACTGGTTATTAACCCTTTTTAAGAAAAAAGGGGAATCGTTGTTCGTGACATCACAGTTATCGAGTTTTCACTAATCCTTAAACACACAACTTTAGTATATAATATTATTGAGAATGGTCCAATCAAGATCACAAGAAACACTCAAATACTACACATGTTTTAAACGTGCTCCATTGTGCCCTAATTAAAGAGGAGTTCACCTTATGAAAATGTACCAATGAAATGTGGGATGATCTAAGTGCTTTATTTTACTGACGATGGTGTTCTAAGTCCTTTTTTTTTTTTTTGGGTCAACATGTTCCAAGTCCTTATACACACAACTTTGGTACATTTTTTTACATGCTTTGTGTTAACCCTTCCTTAACCACGTGGCCCCCTATTCAATCAACACGTGGACCAGTAAAGTTTCATCCTTACGCGAATAAAATCAGTTTTCTTCACGACTGAACTTGGAACGAGGGATCGGAAGGGTTTGAGTTGGCCGTGGAGAAACCCCAAAAGTACCGACCTTCGAACTGCTACGGGTGTGAAACACTGAACCCAGGTTCGAATTCACGGCCTTTTTGGTTTCGTTCCTTACACTTTGAGTAGATTTGTTAGATTATTATGAGGGTTTTGTTTCAATTTCGAGTTCACCGCTTTGTTTTGCTTAGTCTTACAGCCTGTTTGGCAATTGGGATTTGGGGAGAAAGGAATGAAGAGTGATATATGAGAAAGGAAGAGAAGAGAAAAGATGAGAAAGTTATAGGCGAGAATATGAATTTCTTACGTTTGGATATAGATGGGTTTTGATGAGAAAATGTGAATTAATTTTATTTTACTTTTTTTGTTTGAGAGGGAGTATTTCACTTTCCCACCAAATCCCACCAATTTGGTGGGATTCATTTTCCCATCGTTTCCTTCTAAATTTTCCTATGAAATCCCATTAAATCCTATCTCAAAACTCAACCAAACAAGAGAAAATGATTCCCACCCATTTCCCATCTTAAAATTCCCATCAAATCCCACCAACCAAACACACTGTTAATGTCTAGGTTACTTCATTGTTCTAATCACCCTAAAGGTGTTTGATAATATGCCTGAACCAAAGAAAAAGGTTGATTTTTTGAGTTACCTCACAAAGTTACCATCTTTACAGAATTCAAGGCTAGTAATACAGGGCATGTCTTTGGCATATGTAGAACTTTGAGTTTAGGTTAGAATCTGATAATGTAATGTGTCTTCAAGTGCAGTCTTGTGAAGTATCTGACCAATGGAATGCAGATCTGTTTTTAGTAAATTACTCTTTGCTTCTCAGTTTGTAGTGCAGATCTGTTTGAGCATACTAATCTCTGCTATTACATATGCCAGATCATTGCAAATCATTGCAAAATCAGGTCTAGGGAAAATTTTGCTATGTTGCTGAAGAGTCTAAGTAAAATTCTTTTAATCATTAATGTTTCTTATAATTCCTGATTCAAACATTCTCCACTAAATCAGATTTTGCAGGGGTTTTACCCTTTGTTTGGATGTTGGATTGCAATAACTACTAGTTTGAGTTTTTCCTAAGCAGGTACTAACTTCGAATTGAGCCATGGAAATCTATCTTCGAAATGGTCTAGTCAAATGTCCTCCATTGCTTGACTCGAGTTATTTTGTTCAATGGAAGAGCTATATAAAACGTCTCAATTCGAAGTTAGTACCTTCAAACGTTGTTTCGATGTAGATTCTCGATCTTAGTAAAATATTTGTTTTCACTGTGATCTAAATCATGGGATTAGTTTCGAACTGTGAGCAGGATTAGTTTTCAATTCATATGAATTAGAGTTTGATTTATTTGGCTATTCTCCCTTACTAATTGGTCTTTTAAGTTCAAGATTTGATTAGGTTATAATATATTCATGCATTATTTCGTTGATTAAGCAGGTGTTTGAACTTTGAACCATGTCCTTATTATGTCCGCAAATGTCGAAAAACGGTTTAATCAAACGTCCCACGATGCTAGACTCAACTTATTTTGAGGAGTGGAAGTATTATACGAGAATTTTGATTCGGCTTGAGGATCCACAACTTTGGGACATCATTGAAAACGGTCCACTTAAGATCACAAAAAGGAATAGGGCAGATTGGGATGAAGACGACTATAAGAAGTGTATGAAGAATGCAAGAGCCTTACATATTTTGTATTGTGCCTTGCCTATTGACGAGTTCTATAGAGTTTCAACTTGCAAGACGGCCAAACAAGTTTGGGATGCCCTAAATGATGCTTATGGAGATGCTGCTTTAGAAGCCATGGAACTAGCCAATCTGTTCAGGTACTAATTTTCAATCGAAAAATCAAGTTTAACTACGTGTGTTTTCCGTACAATCTAGTTCATATTTGCAAAAAACTATGTGATTTCTTATAATGGTCAAGGATAGCTATGCTACCCGGAAACTCCAACGAGGTGGTGTTTTCCGTTTCCGACAGAAATATAGAATTTACACTAAAAACATGAAAATCATGTGTTCCCCGTTTCTGTTTCGTTTCCTTTTCCCGATCCTGCTTCTGTTTTCCATGTAACATCCTCTATCTGGAGACTTCCCCGAAGGTTTAACAGATTGACTAGATAGCTGATGGCCTTGCTCTTTTAGTCCTAGAACCTAAATTAGAAGTTTCATCATGTTTTGCTATGTTCTACTATCCTTTAACTTGTGCTAATTGATACAAGTGGTATAAATGAATAGGAACACTTCTCTAGAAGAAACTAGCAACGAACCAACACGAAAAACGGAGGAAGGCCACTCAACCAAGACTCCCATCTTGTTGTCAAGTGGATCGGCTCATTTCCATCAATGGAAGGCACGCATGAGAGCTTACATCGACTCCATTGATCCACAGCTTTGGTACATCATAGAAAACGGTCCACTCAAGATCACAAAACTCAACGACGACGGAGTCCAAGTGGAAAAGCACAAGCACGAGTGGGACAACTACGACTACAGCAAGTGTAGCCAGAACGCGGGGGCAGTACTAGTCATCATTTCCGGACTAAAGGAGGAAGTGTTCAGGACGGTGACTCGCTATAAAACCGCTAAGGAAATATGGGATGCTCTAATTGCTCGCTATGAAGGTCCTGAAGAAATCAAACAATATAACATTAGCTTATTGGAGCATGAATATGAGTTGTTTATGATGAATGAGGGGGAGTCCGTCAAGGAGATGTTCAGTCGGTTCGCTACTATCGTAGGGAAACTCGCGTTACTTGGAGAACAAGTTAGTGTGCGGGCTCAATTTCGGAAGATTCTAAGGAGCCTCCCACGAGACCAAGAGGAGTACAAGATGTTCGTCAATGCGATTCAACTAACAAAGCACGGGTCCGAAATGTCCTTGGGTGAATTGTACTCTAGGCTTTTGGCACTTGAAAGACATCTCCAGCAAGAGTCGTCGTAGGTAAGAAATCGAGATTGATACAAGAACCATGAGTTCTTTTTGTCTATTCGGGTAGGCTAGCTAGCTAGCTAGTTATATACAAATACAATGTTCGCTTAGTTATGGGTTATGAACTTATTTATATCCGTTGATCTTCCTTATAAGCTCACTATTACATATGACAGAATACAGGTTTAATACGTTTCGTGTTCAATCATGTGAATTTGAATCAATTGCATGCATGTTTTACGCATTTCATATTCAATAGTGATAGAACTGTACTTTTACAAGTATCAACTAGCTAGATTATTCTCGTAGTCACTTATACCTTATGAGTTATGACTTGGTTTTTCGAGAACCGCAATTTGGAGAGAATTGTCAAGGGGTTATGGCGCTGAGAAATCTGGCAGAATCAAACCCCTCTGCAATCAAGTCCAAATCATCATCCAATTCCACAATTTAATCGAGGCCAATTCAAGAAATGTAGAGAGAAATTGACTTGAAGACAAAAGAAGGGTCAATTTCCCCTTATATTGAAAGTAGTTTTCACAAATCCTTCCGAAATTAGAGATTTTGGTTTGTTAAAGATTTATGGTCCTAAGTATATTTATTTGTTGCTCGCTAAGCGCTACTACTAGTCTACTAGGGATGAAAAGTGAACATTTCTAAGAGAAAAGGGGAATCGTCGTTCGTGGCATCACCGTTATCGAGTTTTCATTAATCCTTTCCTTAGACACACAACTTCGGTGCATTATTTTCGATAAAAAAAAACTTCGGTGCATTATTGAAAACGGTCCAATCTAGATCACAAGAAACACTTGAATACTACGGATGTTTTAACTTTTAAACGTGCTCCATTGTGCCCTGATTAAAGAGGAGTTCACCTTATGAAAATGTACCAATGAAATGTGGGATGTTCTAAGTGCTTTATTAGACACATAACTTTGGTACATTTTCTTGCATGCTTTGTGTTTACTATCCTTTAGCCATGTGACCCTCTATTCAATCGACACGTGGACCAGTAAGGTTTCATCCTTACGTGCATAAAATGGGATTTCTTCACGACGGACTGAACTTGGAACGAGGGATCGGAAGGGTTTGAGTTTGGCCATGTACAAACCCTAAGGACCGACCTTCGAACTGCTACTGGTATGAAACACTGAACCCAGATTCGAATTCACCACCTCTTTGGTTTCGTTTCTTACACTTTTGAGTAGATTTGCTAGATTATTATGAGGGTTTTGTTTCAATTTTGAGCTCGCCACTTTGTTTTGCTTAGTCTTGATGTCTAGGTTACTTCATTGTTCTAATCACCCTAAAGGTGTTTGATAATATGCCTGAACCAAAAACAAGGTTGATTTTTGAGTTACCTCACGAAGTTATCTTCTTTCCAGAATTCAAGGCTAGTAATACAGGGCATATCTTTGACATAGGTAGAACTTTGAGTTTGCGTTAGAATCTGATAATGTAATGTGTCTCCAGGTGCAGTTTTGTGACCAATGGAATGTAGATCTGTTCTTAGTAAATTACTCTTTGCCTCTCAGTTTGTAGTGCAGATCTGTTTGAGAATACTGATCTCTGCTATTACATATGCCAAATCATTGGAAAATCATGCTTCTTTTAATTGAACGATTCTGTTTTTTTTTTTTTTTTTTTAATCTTTTAATCGTTATGTTTCTTAGGTTCAGGTCTAGGGGAAATTTTACCATGTTGCTGAAGAGTTAAGTAAAATCTTTGTAATCTTTGATGTTTCTTATAACTCCTGATCCAAACATTCTCCACTAATTCAGATTTTGCAGGGATTTTACCCTTTGTTTGGATGTTGGATTGCAATAACTACTAGTTTGAGTTTTTCCTAAGCAGGTACTAACTTCGAATTGAGCCATGGAAATCTATCTTCGAAAAAATGGTCTAGTCAAATGTCCTCCATTGCTTGACTGGAGTTATTTTGTTCAATGGAAGAATACTACAAAGAACCTCATTGGGATGGAGCATCCACAGCTTTGGCAGATCGTTGAAAAGGGTCCACTTGAAATCACAAAGCAGAATAGGGATGAGTGGGATGATGAAGACTATGACAAGTGTAGGAAGAATGCAAGGGCTTTACATATTCTATACTGTGCTCTATCCTCTAACGATTTCTATAGAGTCGCAACTTGCAAGACGGCCAAACAAGTGTGGGATGCTCTAACTCTCGCTTATGAAGGTGCTGATTATCAAGCTGTCCTACTAGCCAGTGAATTCAGGTAATCTATAGCAATATATATCTATATTTCGGCTTCGTAAAACAAGAATTTTAAGTAGGTTGAAGTTTTAGGCGATTTCTAGTTAGGTGGAGGTTTTTTCAACCTACTGAAACTTAATTGAGTATTTGATATCATAAGGTACGATATTTGTGCAGGAAATAAAGTAGATGAGGTTTTTCAAAGTAAGGCTTCGTTTTGACTGAAGTAGAAATTTCAATTGCAAGGACAATAGAGACTTCTCAATTGTAGTTTGAATCTTTTTTACAAGAATTATAACATGGGTCTTGTGAATTTGGAGGAATTGATATTCATGGGTTTTCTGTCCAAATTAAATGCATGTTTATATGTTAAAAGGAGATATAGGCAATTTCTTGTTTCTTGGTTTCTTTCTTTGTTTGGTTAGTTGTATACTTTACTTCACAGATTATTAAGTTTCATTGTTTTGTTGTACTTTATCTTTTTACTTGGTACATACTAATCGTTCAGTTGCTGTAACACTAGGAAAGCTTCACTACAAGAAACTGGCATTGAACCAAGAAAAATGGAGAAAGGCTGCTCAACCAAGGGCCCGCTGTTGCTGGTTGACGAGAGTCATTTCCAGAAGTGGAAGGCACGCATGAGAGCTTACATTGAGTCCATAGACCCCCAACTCTGGCACATCATTGAAGATGGTGAACTCAAGCCCACAAAACTTGACGACAATGGACTCGAAGTGGAAAAATGCAGTGACGAGTGGGACGACAATGACTACCTCAAGCTTTCAAATAACGCACGGGCAATAGTGGCGCTCTCTAATGGCCTACCTGATCATGTGTACGATGCAATGATGTCCAAGATGGAAACCGCTAAGACATTGTGGAAGGCTCTGAATGATTATCATGAATGCAGCGAAAGTTTCAAACAAACCAAGATCAGCTTTTTGGAGCGTGATCTTGAACTGTTTAAGATGAGGAAGGGCGAGTCCATCAAGGAGATGTTCAACCGATTCGTTACGATTATAGGGAAACTCGCATTACTTGGTGAACAAGTAAGTATGCCGGCCCAGGTTCGGAAGATTATGAGGAGCCTCCCATATGAGGATGAATACATGGACCAAAATGACTACACCAAGCTTTCAAAGAGCGCACGGGCAAAAATGGCGATCTATCTTGGCCTACCTAAACAAGTGCTCAATGAAATGATTTGCTCGATGGAAAACGCTAAGATATTGTGGAAGGCTCTGAATGACCGTTATGAAGGCGGCGAAGGTCTCAAACAAATGAGGATCAGCTCCTTGGAGCGTGATCTTGAGCTGTTTAAGATGAGTAAGGGCGAGTCCATCAAGGAGATGTTCAACCGATTCATTACGATTATAGAGAAACTCGCGTTACTTGGTGAACAAGTAAGTATGCCGGCCCAGGTTCGGAAGATCATGAGGAGCCTCCCATATAAGGATGAGTACAGGGTTTTCATCATCAATACTGAGTCATCAAATGACTGGGCCAAAATGTCGTTGGATGAACTGTTTTATAAGCTTTGGGCTTTTGAAGTGCGACATGGCTTGATGAAGAGTCGTCGTAACAGATAGAGAGATTCCTCTTCACAAAGTACTGAAAGTAGCTTGGGATTGAGACACGAGATGCCTTTGGGGCTTTTGCCTTTTTGTTGGTTTGCATGACTAGAGTTGGTAGCTAGATATAAAAATACAATGCTTAATTAGTTACCTTTTGTGAATTTGTTTGTGTTTGTTTTCCTATAATCTACGTTAGAGATACATCATACATGGTTAATCCGTTCGTATTGAATCATGATAATATAAAAATTTGTCAACCAATAACAGTTTGAGTTATTAAAATATACTTTTCCGCTAATTAAAAAGATTTTATTGTATCAATCATTAAAGTGTTGCAAACCAGTTATTTGATTTGGATTTGAACTATCCGTATTTTTTTTTATTTTTTCATGCCACCAGCTACCCCATATTGGCAAAATCTTTCATTTTATTATTTTAGATTTTAGATTTAAGATAATAAATTCCAAAATTAGGGTTTTCAATTGGTAAGGCTTTCTCGCTATATACACACACACATCTATACTTTTGTACGCTCTATACTTATGTTTTTTCGATTGATTGTTATCCCTAGATCGATACCAGGTTAGAACTTCCGTTATAATTGAATTAATCTGCTAATCTTTTTGATTGACCAAAAACCATGGCGGGTATAGGCGGTATAGGTGATCCAATCAATCGTCCACCGTTATTTGACTCACGCAATTTTAGTTGGTGGAAGAAACGAATCAGGGTCTACATTGAATCCGTGGACCCTCAACTCTGGTCCATCGTCGAAAACGGTCCGATCAAGATCACCACACTAGACAAGAACGGAGCCGAACTCGAAAAGCCCAAGACCGATTGGAACGAGAACGACCACAAGAAACACTCGAAGAACGCAAAGGCTTTAAACATGCTCCATTGTGCCCTAACCAAAGAGGACTTCCTTTTCGTGTCGTCTTACCAAACTGCCAAGGAAGTGTGGGACGCTCTGCATGCTATATTCGACGGCACTTCTCGCATCCAACGTTGGAGATTGATCTATTTGAAAGGACGGTTTTACACCTTCCGGATGAAAGAGCACGAGTCGATCAAGGAGATGTTGTGTCGGTTTCTTAGCATCGTCAACGAGCTCGTATCCCGTGGATATGAAGTAAGCATGGAAAGCCAGGTTTCTATGGTTCTAAGGGGTCTCCTACTGTAGGATCTACGTGTGTTAGTATACGGATGTTGATCCTCCAGAGGGATCAACAAACCGGGCAGCGGAATATGAAAACAGTTCAAACAGATTAAGTTAACACACAATCGTTTCAAATCAAGCCAGTCTTTTGTTATTACCAAGCATGAACATACAAACGCGAATCCTTGATCTTAAGGTATACACAATACCTTCTACCCAGACCTAGATCCCTCAGCGTCGGACACACTTGCAATTCGACTCAACAGACTTGACCCACACCTCTAGCTCACGTACACAACTTGACCTAGAGTACTTCGTGTGTTCTTTTCTCTCAATCGCACTCAGCAATTGACTCTCTCAGCATTCGTAACAAATGCAAGTACATAAACCCCTATATATACTAAAGGCTAGAAACCGATTCTATCCTAAAATATATTTCGGGATTTACCCTAGAATAATCTCATTAAGAGAAACAGAATATCTCCCTTAACAATACTATCCTAACAAGAGAATTATCTTCAAGCCAAAGATCTGATTCTCTCCTTAATCGTCATCCATCAACGCGTCTTTCCATAGATAGAAAGATCCCTCGCTGGCGCTCGCGCGTTGATACTCTTGCCAAATATAGTAACTTGCTTCAGCGTTGATCCCTTGCTTACGCACTCTGGAATCTCCGCGTCTCAGCAATAGCTCTGTTTCCTTGGCACCTCATGACGATTGTTCCTGCTTGTGTTCCTTTGCTCATATCTCCTAGAATGATCCTGAAACACTAGCAAACAACATTAAATCTTTCTCAAGTGTTGTATCATCATCAAAACCTTACGGGATCTATTATTGGGATCAAGAACATCCCAACAATTTCCCCCTTTTTGATGATGACAAACACTTGGGAAAATTTAACATAAATCGAATGGACAAACAACAAGTACAAGAGTTCCCCCTGAGTAGGATCTTCACCAAACCTACTTACCAGTAGCATAGTTCCCCCTTAGCATATGGATGATCCCTCTGTACCAAGAACTAGACGCATCTCTGCAATTTTCCTAACTTCCCCCTTTTGGCATCATCAAATAACTCAATTTGATCCTTATAGAACATCTTAACACTTAAGCACATAAGCAAACAGAAACCAAGAAAATTCATTCATTACTTAGAATATTTGGATTACATCACCAGGGAGCAAGCAAAATAATGGGAACAGAGACAGTCATAATAAAAAGCATAAAAAACATCACAAGAAAACACTCAAAAGTGGGATCATAAAAGGCTAGGGTGGAGGGTGGGATCACTCAAGACTTGGACGGGGAATCAGCTTGATCCTCAACTTGTTCAGTAGTCCCGTCTCTCTGTTGGTCCCTCCGAATGAGAAAATCGACTTGGAACTCCAGAAGTTCCCTAACCCGGACAAGCTCAGCAAGAATCAATCCAAGCTCCTTTCCCTTGACAGATCCCGATATCTTCATAGCAGATTTGAGGTTTTTGGGGTCGGGGTTGTCAACATGGGCCATTCGCACAATGTTGTGCTTGGCCAGGGGAAATCCGAAGGTCACCTCTTCCTTAGGGTGATACAGCCCTCTCTGTGTCAGAATGAGCTTGACGATCCCTGGATACGGAAGAGAGTGAGTCTTGCCGGAGCACTTGTGCATATGGAGGAGGATGAGCTTAGGGAGGTCAATCTTCTCTTTCCTTAAGAACTGATCCAGCAGAACCACATCGGCGATGGTGGGATTGTTCCTCTTCTCCTGGCGAGGGACCAATACCTTGGTCAGGTACTGGTGAGCAATACGCACCATGAGAGTCATCTCAGCAGTGGCGAGTTTGGCCTCGGAGTTCCCAAAGACTCTCTCCAGAATCTCCTCCTTGCCGCCGGGCCAGGACCCAGAAGTGGGCAACACCCCAATCCCTCCGGATTCAAGGTGGAGCCAGTCTGCCAACTCATCGCTGGTGAGGCTGAGTGGCTTGGTCCCAATTTTGGCAGAGGCCATGACACAGTATTGGCCCGGAGCAGCATTGAAGGTTGAGAAGAAGGAACGGACAAGCTCGGGATCAACAGTTACCTTTTCCGTGCTTAGCTCCTCCCAGCCTTGGAACTTGATGAGTTCCCACAACTCCTCAATCTTGTTGACCCTGAGAAGTTCCTCAGAGACGATGAGAGGAGCAACAATCTTTCGGTCCTCAACGCCGGTTTCTTTGGGGTCGTCGGAGATGGGATCGACAGGCTCGGTGGAGGCCGGAGTTGGAGCAGGGGTTTCAGCAATCACCGCCAAGGTTTTGCCTTTTTCCTCGGCCGTGAGCTTTGCTTTGCTTCTTGTATGGCGACCACTGGAAGCTGGAGTGGAGGGAAGAGGTTTTGAGGTCTTGATCCTTTTAGGGATGGATTCCCCTGTTTGAGACTCGGGCGGAGATACTATCTCCACATCCGGATCGACCTCTTGGCGACCCCGCTTGGGAGTCTTTCTTTTCAGAGGAGCCTCCTCCTCCTCCACCTCTTCTTCTTGCACCTGTTCCTCAACAGCCGGGACCTTGGCCTGGTCCTTTGATTTTTCGGGGCTGTCGGCTTCTTGATCCTTCGCCACCGCCTTAGCAATGTCGGCGACAGAGTCAAGCGAGGCCATGGGCATCGGAGCAGAGGCCATGGCTAGGGCTTTTTCTTTTTGAGCGGAGAGGGAGGCTATTTGGGCTTCGATCTCGGCTACTTTGGCACTGACTTCGGGAGTAGATTGGTGAGAGGTAGACATGGTGAGGAATTTAGGGTTCGAGAGAGATTGGATTTCGGAATTAGGGTTTGGGTGAAAGCTTTGGCAATTTCGGAGATTTGGGATGTTTATAGAGAGCAAGAGATTTGGTTATGGCAAGAATCGGGTGAAGGGATTTTTGGAAGGATATGGGTGAGTATTTATGGGAAAGGTTTGGATATGGAAAGATATGGAAAGATTTGGATAGATTTTTACCTCAAACGGCTCCAAAATACTCGGCTCCTCACAGATTGATCCCAACGGCCGCAGAAATCTCCAACGGCTCCCTGTCGCATCCGAGATTCAAAACCCGAGAAGCAATTAATGTTCCCAAACGGCTCTTTTCTAGCCGTTTCCACCAATTTCCAACGGTAACAAGCAATTTTCTCCAATTTTTGACCGTTGCCACTGATCCTCATCAATTTCTCACTGATCCTCAAATTGGCCACCTTACTGATCCTTCCTGACTGATCCCAATCCTTGTCTTGAGTGATAAAAAGGTGGATTTTGGATAATAACAGGGTAAAACAAATAGACTCACACGCATATCCAAAACAACTATGCAACACACAAGCAAGGTCAGTAAATTGATCCAGATAAGTAAATCCCGTAAAGAAAAGGTATCAATAAAATTGAGCTCATAGGAAACGTTTACCTGGATCAAGGCTTAGGACGGTCTCATGACTAACTATCATTTCGGCTTATAACATGGGATAACAAGATCAAGTTAGTCATTTTGGGATCAAAGAAAGAGGTTTTCATGCTTCAAATTACTATGTCTCAAAAGAGAAAGCGAAAGCACCAAGGATCAATAACCAAAGAAGTAAATCATCATGAACACTCAGAATCAAGAAAACTTATCACTTATATGTGTTGTTCCCCCTGGATCAAAGAATTATTCTAGCCAATCATTGGGGGAATAGAGGACCGGGACTTGTCTAGTTCATGGTGATCATGCCTAAGAGTATCCTCAGATGCTCAAAGGGTTTTCTGTCCAATGCCTTGGTGAAAATGTCTGCCACTTGGTTTTCGGTCCTGCAATGATCCAACTTAACCAAACCGTTATCAACATTATCTCGTAGAAAATGATGGCGAATTTCAATATGTTTGGTACGAGAATGATGAACCGGGTTTTTGGAGATGTCAATTGCACTAGTGTTATCACAACGAATGCTAGTAGTTCCAAGAGACATACCATAATCCACCAATTGCTGTCTTAGCCATAGTACCTGGGAACAACACGCTGCAGCCGCGACATACTCTGCCTCGGCCGTGGACAAGGCAACCGTGTTCTGTTTCTTAGATCCCCAAGAAACAAGACAAGGTCCTATGAATTGCGCCATCCCCGATGTACTTTTTCTATCCACAATGTGCCCAGCATAGTCAGCATCAGTGTATGCGAGAAGATCAAACTCGAAGATCCTGGGGTACCAAAGGCATAGATTGGTAGATCCCTTCAGATATCGAAAGATCCTTTTCACCTCCTTGAGATGAGATTCCTTGGGATTTGCTTGAAACCTGGCACATAGACAAACACTAAACACAATATCTGGCCGACTGGCCGTTAGATATAACAAGGAACCAATCATTCCTCGATACGTCTTTTGATCAACATTGATCCCACCTTCATCTGCATCCAAACGAGTGTTAGTAGAAATAGGTGTATCAATGGGTTTGGTGTTGTCCATGCCATATTTCTTAAGCATCTCCTTGATGTATTTCTGTTGATGGATCCTCGTTCCCTCCTTTTCCTGCGAAAACTGAAGACCAAGGAAAAATGATAGTTCCCCTATCATACTCATGTCGAATTCACTACTCATAAGAGTTTTGAACTTTTCTACAAGAGCTGGGTTAGTGGAACCAAACACAATATCATCAACATACACCTGTACGACTAGAATCTCACCGCGTTGTTCCAGGAGGAACAACGTTTTGTCGATTGCACCACGTCTATACCCATTAGACAGAAGGAACTGAGCGAGCCTATCATACCAAGCCCTGGGAGCTTGTTTGAGCCCATACAACACCTTGTCTAACCTGTACACATGGTCAGGACAATCAACATCCTCAAAGCCAGGAGGTTGTTCCACATACACCTCTTCTTGGAGGAATCCATTTAAGAACGCCGTCTTCACATCCATTTGGAACAGTTTGAAGCCTTTGTGAGCTGCAAAAGAAATTAGCAAACGAATTGCCTCGATCCTGGCAACAGGAGCATAGGTCTCGTCGTAGTCGATCCCTTCCTGTTGGTTGTAACCTTTGGCAACCAGTCGCGCTTTGTTCCTTACTACAACTCCACCATCATCAAGTTTGTTCCGGAAAACCCATCTGGTTCCAATTTCCTTCTTGTGCTTTGGTCGCGGTACTAGTTCCCACACCTTGTTCCTCACAAATTGGTTTAACTCGTCTTGCATTGCCACAACCCAATCCGGATCACGAAGAGCTTCATCGATCGTCTTGGGTTCTACAAAAGAGATAAACGCATGGTATGCAAAGAAACTACGAAGTTGGGATCGAGTACTTACACCTTCCTTCTCTAATGGAGTCAAGAGATTATCTAGTGGATGAGCAGCTCTCTGTTGATAATTCCTGACTTGAATTGATCCTTCTGTTGATGTACCTCCTCCTTGTTCCCCCTCAGCTTGTGGAGCACTTTCAACGTTGGTTGAAGAGGGATCGGGAGTGGGATCAGAAGGAACACCATCTTCAGGACCTTCATCGTACACAGGATCTCCCTCCAGTGATGGCATAGATGCATTTGATGCACCATCATCGTCATTTGGAGGATCACCATTGGATTCTGTGGAATTATTGACATTTGAGCTCCCTCCACTTCCACCTGTCCGCCTTGGTCCTTCATCTTCTTCTTCTGAATCATCCGGCTGAAGATGAACCGCGGGATCAAGAGATGAGGTGTGATGGTTTCCAGCCATAGTCTTTTCATCAAAGACCACGTGTATGCTTTCCTCCATCTTCCTTGTTCTCTTGTTGAAAACTCTGTACGCCTTGCTATCTAGTGCATATCCCATAAAGATGGCCTCATCACTCCTGGGAGCTTGTTTGAGCCCATACAACACCTTGTCTAACCTGTACACATGGTCAGGACAATCAACATCCTCAAAGCCAGGAGGTTGTTCCACATACACCTCTTCTTGGAGGAATCCATTTAAGAACGCCGTCTTCACATCCATTTGGAACAGTTTGAAGCCTTTGTGAGCTGCAAAAGAAATTAGCAAACGAATTGCCTCGATCCTGGCAACAGGAGCATAGGTCTCGTCGTAGTCGATCCCTTCCTGTTGGTTGTAACCTTTGGCAACCAGTCGCGCTTTGTTCCTTACTACAACTCCACCATCATCAAGTTTGTTCCGGAAAACCCATCTGGTTCCAATTGCCTTCTTGTGCTTTGGTCGCGGTACTAGTTCCCACACCTTGTTCCTCACAAATTGGTTTAACTCGTCTTGCATTGCCACAACCCAATCCGGATCACGAAGAGCTTCATCGATCGTCTTGGGTTCTACAAAAGAGATAAACGCATGGTATGCAAAGAAACTACGAAGTTGGGATCGAGTACTTACACCTTCCTTCTCTAATGGAGTCAAGAGATTATCTAGTGGATGAGCAGCTCTCTGTTGATAATTCCTGACTTGAATTGATCCTTCTGTTGATGTACCTCCTCCTTGTTCCCCCTCAGCTTGTGGAGCACTTTCAACGTTGGTTGAAGAGGGATCGGGAGTGGGATCAGAAGGAACACCATCTTCAGGACCTTCATCGTACACAGGATCTCCCTCCAGTGATGGCATAGATGCATTTGATGCACCATCATCGTCATTTGGAGGATCACCATTGGATTCTGTGGAATTATTGACATTTGAGCTCCCTCCACTTCCACCTGTCCGCCTTGGTCCTTCATCTTCTTCTTCTGAATCATCCGGCTGAAGATGAACCGCGGGATCAAGAGATGAGGTGTGATGGTTTCCAGCCATAGTCTTTTCATCAAAGACCACGTGTATGCTTTCCTCCATCTTCCTTGTTCTCTTGTTGAAAACTCTGTACGCCTTGCTATCTAGTGCATATCCCATAAAGATGGCCTCATCACTCCTGGGATCAAACTTCCCAAGAGCATTCTTGCCATTATTATGTACAAAGCACCTGCAACCAAAGACTCGCAAGTGTGCAATATTGGGTTTTCTTCCCCTGAGCAATTCATAAGAAGTTTTCAAAAGAATTGGACGAATCATAGCCCTATTAAGGATATAGCAAGCCGTGTTGACGGCTTCGGCCCAATAGACTTGTGGAAGTCCACTATCAATCAGCATGGTCCTGGACATGTCTTCCAGGGTCCTGTTCTTGCGCTCTACCACTCCATTTTGTTGAGGCGTGTGAGGGGCGGAGAAGTTATGAGAAACTCCATTGGTCCTACAAAAACGTAGGAATGAAGCGTTCTCAAACTCCGTCCCATGATCCGACCGGATAGCTCCAAGCTTCTGTCCCACACGAACCTCCAGCTGTTTGACAAGCACTTCAAACTCTTGGAACGCCTCGCTCTTGTTCTTGAGAAAGATGGTCCAAGTGTACCTAGAAAAATCATCAATAATAACAAAGATATATTGACTCCCGGAGTGACTAGCCACCCTCATTGGTCCACATAAGTCCATATGGAGCAATTCCAGAGGGCGTGTTGTGCTCACAACATTCTTCGACTTGAAGGAACTACGGGATTGTTTCCCTGTAACGCAAGCATTACAGATTGATCCCTGGTCTTGTTGAACACATGGTAATCCGGTTACTAGGTCCTGTTTGAAAAGCTTGAACAAAAGGTGAGAGCTCGCGTGTCCAACACGCTTGTGCCAGAGGGCACTAGTATCAGCAATTGTTACCAAACAAATTCCCTGAAGTGGTTTGAAAGAAGGATCAAGAATGTAAACATTGTTGAACCTGTTACCTTTAAGTACCACTTCGCCAGTCTTTCTGTCTTTGACCAGACACTCTTTGGATGAGAAAATCACTTCATTGTCTCCTTGATCACAGATTTGAGCAATGCTAAGTAGGTTGAATCCAAGATCATTCACAAGCTTTACATCCTGCACTTGTACACTGTCATTGATCCTTACTGCGCCAGTCCCTAAGATTTTGCCTTCATTCTTGTTGCCAAAGGACACAGCTCCTTTAGCACTTGTGTTCAGTGAGTTGAGGTTGTTCCTATTACCGGTCATGTGGCACGAACATCCACTATCAAAGTACCACCTGTTCTCCTCACTCACAACACCCTGCATTGAAAAGATTAGTCCTTAACGACCCAGACAAGCTTCGCTTGACTAGGTCGAGCAAGATACTGATACTTTCTTTGTTCCTCAGGACTAGCTTCATAAAAATCAAGCAGATTCACAACATTGCATGCATTTTGAGAAGCGAGTTTCTTGATCCTAGGTGGACCTTGGTTAGTACGCTGAAAGTTCCTAGGGGCTCTGCGAGGATTGTTCCTAGGTCCATTGTTTCTAGGCCTGTTGTTCCTAGGTCCATTGTTCCTAGGAGCTCTATTCCTAGCAGGTCTGTTCCTAGGGGCTTCCTGAGAGGTACTAGCTTCATTGGTCCTATTCTTACTCTTCTCAGCTTGGGACTTTCTCTTCTCACAGTCAGCTTTCCTATGTCCCCCATCACCACAGTACCAACAAGTCATAAAGTACGCTCCCATGTGATACTTAGGGTGAGGTTTCTGGATTCTTCTCTCATTGATCCTATCCTTGTTCAGGTCCTTAGGCTCACTTCCCTTAGATTGTTTTATGAACATCTTGTGAGCTGGTTTACCTACATACCACTCAGAGTCCTCACTTGGATTTTTCTCCTCACCTTGCTCTAAAACCTGAATTCTTTTGGTCAAGTGCAAGTTCCTATCCTTAAGACTCTGTAGTTCCCTAGCCCTCTGTTCATACAACTCAGCAGCATCAAAGTTCTTATGAGCCCCATCCTTCTCTTTGTCTCCCGTATAGCCTATCCCGAATCTCTGGGGAACAAAGGTAGGACCTACATCAACAATCTCCTGCTTACCCTTAGCAATATCAAGTTTAGTCAACAAAACACCTTTTTCAGTATTCAAAGCAATAATTTCATCATTTAGCTCATCAATGGTAGTAGTCATGTTGAGAATCTTGATTTCAAGTTCAGGGCAATGTTTGCAGGTATCAACAGATTTTTCAGAAGCACTTTCAAGAGATTCTTTCAATTCATTGCACATGTCATTAGCTTTAGTGAATTCAATCTGAGCTTCAATAGTATCATTATGCAATTCAGTGATCATCCTAATCAAACTTTCCTTAGAGAGATCTTTCAAAGAATCAAGGAATTCAGATTCAGGTACCTCAGATGAAGAAGATTCTGGCGTAGCAATAGCCATTTTGCACGTGTGGTGCTCTTCTTCTTCTTCCTCTTCTGCATCTGATCCCCAGCATGCAGCAAAAGCTCTTTCCTTGTTCTTCATCTTGTTGGATCTTTCTCCTTCTGGTCCTTTAGGGCAGGACTTAGCATAATGACCCTTGTCACGACACCGATAGCAGGTGACGTCCTTGATGTCTCTAGATTCATCATTGTTCCCACGACGCCCACCAGAGTTGTTGGGGCGACCACCTGGAAACTTTCCCTTGTTCCACAACCTTCTCATGGCTCTAGTGAAGAGAGCCGTTTGATCATCAGGATCAATAGTGTCCTCCTCTCCTTCCTCAACGATGTACCCAATAGCCTTCTCAAGTTTGAGAGCTAGGGACTTAGGAGTCTCCTTTCCATCCCTGATACAATTTCTCTCAATTTCATATTTTGTTAGCTTAGCAAAGAACTCATGCAGTTTAAGAGATTTGTTCTTACCATTTTCATGGAAGGTTAGACGACTATGTTCCCAATCACCAGTAAGTCCATTGATTAACACTCTAACTTTAGTATTGGTCGAAATTTTTTCTTCATTAAGACCTAGACTAAGCATCTTAGTATCAAGAGCGGTAAATCTAGACTGATAAGAGGATACAGTTTCCCCCTCCCTCATTTTGAAGGTGAGGAATTCCTTCTGGGTAGCAAGGATCAGATCGTCCTTCATTTCAGTAGTACCATTGTGGATGTCACTCAGGGCTTCCCACATCGCCTTGGCATTCTTCAGGTTGCCAATCTTGTTCTTGTCCTCCTTGGTGACCCCACAAGAGATGAAGGTCTTAGCAAGGAAGTTGGCTTCCATTGCCTTGAAATCATCTGGTCCCATAAGTCTGGGATTAGCTTTCTTGTCAGCATCAACTTCAAGGTCTCCTAGTTTAATAGCCAACCAGGATTGGAAGTTCTTCCCCTTGATCCAATCGGACATTGCATCTTGCCAGAGATTGTATTGCCCCGGGAGTAGCAACGGGGGCTTGGAGTTAGAGACACCAAGTTCTTGAAGTTGTTTCTCCATTTCAAAACCTGTTTGACACAAACACACAGACTAGAGCACGCAGGCTCTGATACCAATTGTAGGATCTACGTGTGTTAGTATACGGATGTTGATCCTCCAGAGGGATCAACAAACCGGGCAGCGGAATATGAAAACAGTTCAAACAGATTAAGTTAACACACAATCGTTTCAAATCAAGCCAGTCTTTTGTTATTACCAAGCATGAACATACAAACGCGAATCCTTGATCTTAAGGTATACACAATACCTTCTACCCAGACCTAGATCCCTCAGCGTCGGACACACTTGCAATTCGACTCAACAGACTTGACCCACACCTCTAGCTCACGTACACAACTTGACCTAGAGTACTTCGTGTGTTCTTTTCTCTCAATCGCACTCAGCAATTGACTCTCTCAGCATTCGTAACAAATGCAAGTACATAAACCCCTATATATACTAAAGGCTAGAAACCGATTCTATCCTAAAATATATTTCGGGATTTACCCTAGAATAATCTCATTAAGAGAAACAGAATATCTCCCTTAACAATACTATCCTAACAAGAGAATTATCTTCAAGCCAAAGATCTGATTCTCTCCTTAATCGTCATCCATCAACGCGTCTTTCCATAGATAGAAAGATCCCTCGCTGGCGCTCGCGCGTTGATACTCTTGCCAAATATAGTAACTTGCTTCAGCGTTGATCCCTTGCTTGCGCACTCTGGAATCTCCGCGTCTCAGCAATAGCTCTGTTTCCTTGGCACCTCATGACGATTGTTCCTGCTTGTGTTCCTTTGCTCATATCTCCTAGAATGATCCTGAAACACTAGCAAACAACATTAAATCTTTCTCAAGTGTTGTATCATCATCAAAACCTTACGGGATCTATTATTGGGATCAAGAACATCCCAACACCTACCCAAGTACAAGGATTTTGCCATACTTATTAGGGAACAAGTAGGAGAGAAGAATGTTCCCTTGAATGAATTGTTTGCTAGGCTTTTGTTTCTTGAAGAAGAAGAAAGAGGGGAGGCAGGTATAGCCAGTTATTTGATTATTTAATTAATTAAGTAGCTTTTGTTTCTTCTAACTTATGTTTCAAGAACCCTAATTAATTTTGTCCTTCTGTATATCTTCTTCGTATGACTTATTATATTGACTATGATGTATGTAGTTGTTCAAATATTATCCTATGCTATGTCAAAACGAAATTGTGTAATTGCAATGGAGAAGGAGAAATCGAGAAACTAGGAGACGTATGGCTTGGATCGGGATAACTTATTCTCTAAACACCTAGATCAAGGATTTTTGTAACCTCTTCATTCAAAAAAAAACAAAAGCTACTTAAATAATCAAATGGCAATCAATCTTGGATTCATCAAATACCCAACAATCTTTCATCATTCTACAAAAATAGGTCACAAATAGCAATCGTATTATATATAAGTATACATCGATTAGTAAGTGCTACCACGCCCGTACAAAGCACGTACGAGTGTACATATCTTCACACCGCAAACACATTAAACCATAGAATGTATGATCAAATCATATATATACTTTAGCAACGGATTATTAATTTGTAGATCAGCTTCTTAATTGCTCTCACAATACGTACGCAAATTTCACTAAGCGTCGACATAGTTGTTACCATACTCATTGGAAGGCATGTCATGAAACTTCCGCTTGGCGCGATCAATGTAACCCGAAACCCTATGATTAAAGCTGTCCCTTCTCAAGGCAGGCTTCCTGGCTTCGCCATTTGACGCGCCTCGAATCCTGGCTCCTGCGCTATCGAGATAGCTGGAGAACACGCCATCTGGCTTCGGGTTCGGGTTCTCGCCTTCTTCTCTTCCTTTTCCGTTTCTTGTGCCTAGCCTTGTTGTAGCCTTTCTCTTAAGACTAGGCTTGTTGAAGGAAGAGCCATGCATGATAGGAACGTAGTTGGATGGTGTAGGCTGTGTTCTTATGGCGGGTTTGTTTCGGTTTGAGGTGGAGTTTTTGCCTCCCATTTTGAAGATGTGATTAGGAGAAGTGGGTTTAATTTGTTGATTTGATTTTCGTATGTTTTGAAGGCTTGTTATATAAGCAGAGAGATTAACTAGTCTGTGGGTGGCTCTAACTACTTGATTAAGACAAATGGAACTTATACCCTTGGTTTAGTGTAGAAAATTAGAGGAAGAATATTAGGTACTGTTCTTTTTTTTGGTAGAAAATATTAGGTACTGTTCTTGATTAGTGTCGGCTTCAAGTGGGATATCATCCAATTAATGCATGGTTTTCCCAATTTGCTAAAAAAGTAGAGAAATATGTATGTGAAGGGAATTAATTCGATCTTACTTTTGGGTCTCGTTTTTAAAACCTTAAAATTGGTCACGTTAATGGCATGGAAACCTTCTAAAGTGTTTTTCTTGGCTGAAATGGAGAGCTTTACAGCTTACATGCATGATTCTGAAACGTGGGGAGTGAATTACGTACAAGCTACGTTCAAAGTAAAATAGGCATATTATTGCAGGTTTCAAAGTTGGTGAGCACATTTAATTTATTTAATTACAGTATCTGTTTTTTGAGCAAATCTGTTATTTTATATTGGCATTCCAACAGTGGTTCCGATTATAAATCAAGGTCAATAAGAAAAAAAAAGTGCTATTGATGTATGCTATCATTAAGCGCTAATACAGAGTTCATTGTATTAACGCCGCAATTCATCTATACTATATATTAAAGTCGAGATTTTTCAAGCTCTTCCACGTTAATTTTGGTCTTACTTCAGTAAAAAAATAAAATTTAGAAAAATAATTTTAAAGTCTTTTTTTATTCTTTATTAATTCTCTATCACCTATCTTCTTCTTTTTCTAATTTCTATCTTTTTTCGCCTAATCTCTGTCATTTTCAGGTTTTGGTTTTTAATTGAAGAGAAATGATTTCATTGATTTGCCTCTTTGTGGACAACAATTAGGAGCTACTAGCTCTGACGTGTCACATATATTTGACACTTTATTTAACACAGGAAATAAAAGCTACTAGCTTAACAGTGCTTACCGGAGGGATAGAAACCGTCCGAAGAAGTGCTGCTGGATGGACAACATAAGACAGGATTTCAGGTTTTTAGGGATTTCAGAGGAGTTGGCGCAATGCAGGAAGAGTGGGAGGGAGAAGATCAGTGTGGTAGACAACTTGCTGGTGGAGCCAAGTGGAGCCGTACTTTCTTTTGTTGACCGTCAGTTTCTCGCTTTGTGGGCTTGCTCTTATAGTATAACATTGTTATAGCTTAGTCTTTTTATTATTTATTCGTTTTCTTTCTTCTTTCTTTTAGCCTTAGTAGTAGTTTTGATTAGCTACTAGTTTTTTAAACTTTTCGAAGTAGGTTGTTGAGTGTTCCAGCCTGTTTCGTTTTTTGGCGCATTTCGTCTAGGTTTGGAATGTCCTCGCCCTGACCCCCCAGATTCTGCTTTGCGGAAGTCTCTGGGTGGATGTTGTTGTTGTGATTTGCCTCTTTCTCCTTACATCTTATTCATAGGCAAATCTTCTTTCCTAGTCAAAGTCTCTTTTTGTCATTTCTTCGATTCTCTTAACATTGTACTGAGTTGACATGCGATTGTTTGGATTTGAATCTCCTAGGGACAAACGTAGCCTTTACAGTGGACATGCCCGATTTGGTTTTGCATAGATCTATGGACTACGTCTGCAAATTGTGTTCAGCGTCTCTCTTTTTACTGTTCTACAAGTTCCCTTGAGTGGAAACTTCTAATCTTTCATTTATTGAGTTCCTTTTTTATGATTGTTTCTTTTATCATATTTCAGTCCCAAAATGTTTGTCCCTTTTTCTTTGTGATTTGTGAAGATAAAGGAACAAATATTTTAAGACGGAGGGAGTACTTGATTACCACACGATTTGATAGTTCTTTAGGATATTTGTCATCTTTGAAAGAGTGAAATAGATCCTTTTTCTAAACCCAAAAGAGAGAAGTAGATCTTTAAAAAAGAGAGAAATATTTTAGGAGAACGAGAGTTCCTATACTAACCCAACAAAAATATATATCATTTAATTGACATATGCTCATTTCAAATCTAAACCCAAAAAGCTTTATCCGAGTCACAAACCTCTCACAACCAACACACTCTTAACTAAAGCTAACTTAAACCATCTCTTGGTGCATATAAATATACAACATCTCTAGCTAGTTCGACATGCAAAGGGCCAAGATTGTGAGTTCACATTAAACAAATGGTCACACCAATTAAGCAAACACACTAGCTAACCAACAATCACTTTCCCACAAAATCTATTCATTCTAGACCCATATCTAGCTACCTTAATTTGTTAATTCCAGTCACGTACATGTCGCACTTGGCATTTTCTTAAAGAAGAAACAGTCACCTAGATTCTTGGTGAGTAGCAACAAAGACATGATCAATCGATCGATCTCTATAATCTATCATGTGCACGTACAACCCGATCCCCCATCCCCTATTTAACCCCATTAATCCACCCTAATCCTTCCGATCCCCTCAAATCAAACCTCATTCATCATCATCCTCATCATTAACTAAACACGTACACGATCATGAAAACGGTCAACGCCCTAGGGTTGACTCAAGTCCTCACAACCGTCGTCATTATCGTCCTCCTCCGACTCCGATCCGCCCATAGCAACCCGATCATCCACCCGGCCACACCCGCCGTAATCCAACCGCTCTGCATCTCCCAGTTCGCGCTCGCGAACCACGCGTGCGCCTCGATCCCAACCGTCTTCCTCCCACCGCCCCGCCAGACGACCCAGCCCCCTCCTCCGGTGGGCCCACTGGGCCCGTCTCTGGCGGAGTCGACCTCCAACGCCCACTTCCACCACCACCACCGCCACCACGGCCACCACCACCAAGGCGGTGGAGGCGGGGGCCACCACCTAGGAGGCGGCGTTGGCCACCACCACCACCAAGGCGGCGGCGGGGGCGGCGGCGGCCACCACATGAGCCACCAAGGGCACCACCTGGAAGGCCACCACGGCAACCACCACCACAACCACGGCGGGGACCACCACGACGGCGACAACGACAATGGGGACGACCACAACGAAGACGGGGACAGCGGGGACCATGGAGACGACCACAGGGACCACCAGACCGAGTCCCAGAGGGAGTGTTGTAGGTGGCTGAGGGCGGTCGACGACATGTGCGTCTGCGACTTGCTCGTGTACTTGCCCGTGTTCCTTTCGAGGCCCGTGCATGGCTACACCGTTGTGGTCGACGATGAGTGTGAGGTTCAGTTTGAGTGCCAAGGCAGGAGGTTACTGGCTAGTCGAAGCCCTAGCCCTTAGTTAGGGCTTTAATAACTTCATTTGATAAAAAACTATATGCTTTGTTCAACTTTATATCTACCCCGTACATGGTCAGGACTTGAACTAGTTGATTACTTAATTTGATGCATGCTGATGGATTGAATTTTAAGCAAAAAATAAGAGAGGATTAAATTTGAGTTTATACTTGATTGATGTACGTGCACCATATGTATGTTGAGGTTCTTATATATAATACATACGGATTCTTTCATCATACTTACCGTATTTGTAGCCTCTGGATTAATTCTGAAGACGATCATGAGTTTGATTTAAACGCCCTTGCAGACGAGAAAGTTACTCGATCGAGAAATGATGATCATCTTGAGATTTGCATTGGTTTTCTCGTCTGGAGGGAGGTTTAATCAAATTAATGATCATCTTTGAGAAAGTTGCATGAAGAGTTGGTTGAAAGCTCTTTCAAAGCTTGCTATATATACACCGTAAAATCTCAGTTCGTTTGGATGAATCCCGTTAATCACGATCGATATAGTAGGTCTTTGAAAACTGAATTTGATTTGGCCAGCGGAACGTGTGAGAGAAGAACGTGATTGATCGCATGTTGCTCGGTTTTTTTTTTGAGACCCATGTTGCTCGGTTTGATACTTTGATTAGTTCACTATTACCTTCTCAATTGACATCATACAAACAATATCACATTTTATCTTAATCATTCATATTAATAAATTGGACAATGATGAATATTCTTAGTGATTTTGAGCCACCATCTTATAATTAGCTAAAGATGCATTATTATTATGGTTATAATTTATAACTAGCATAACCATCTTATAATTTATAGTGGCTAGTCGAATGATCTCAGTTTATACGTTATAAACTGAAATCATTCAACTTCGACTGTCTAGTCAAATGGTTAAGTTTCTATGAAGCCAAGAAATCTTATGTCACTACTCGGTGATGTGCGCAAAAACCCATTCAAGACACAAACTTTCCCTTATCTGATTTACGTCGCTGTTCCGCCAGTGGTGACTTTTCGACCGAGAATGCCCTCTAGTTGAAGTCTCACAATACATGCATATTAGCTGAGCCGAACATGCTCATTGCTTTATTTTGCACCACAATGATATCCAAAACTTGACTGATCAAGCATTCAAGATACATACACCACAATGTAAAATGGACCCTACCTAGAATGTGAGGATGTCCAACAGCATATAGTTTATCCTCACAATTCCAAAGCCGTTGGCTACCATGAGATCACATAAATAACACCCACTCAAATCAACCAACCAAAAACTCACACCCAATTTGCAAAGCTCTGTAGCCATGGCTGCTCTTCTCTCCTCTTCTTCACTCGCCATTCTCAATCCTTCTTCATCTTCAACTTCCCTCTCCTTCCTCCGATCCCACTCTCTCTCCTCTTCCTCTCTCCTCTGTTCCTCTTCTTCCCTCCACCTGATTTCTCCTCCCAAAACCCTAACCCTAATCACCAGAACATCCAAAATCCACAGCAATGCCTCCTCAATCCGAGCAATGGCGGCCTCCGAGAAGAAGAAAGTCCTCATTGTCAACACGAACGGAGGCGGCCACGCCGTCATCGGATTCTACTTCGCCAAAGAGCTCCTCAGCAACGGCCACCAGGTCACCGTTTTCACCGTCGGCGACGAGGCCTCCGACAAGATGAAGAAGCCCCCTTTCAGCCGATTCTCCGTCTGAGCTCCCCCCTAATTCCAACTCTTTACCAATTTTGTCCTTTTCATTGCTATAGTGAATTTACCTGTCCAGTTATGTGATCGGTTCAGGAAATTGTCGGCGCCGGAGGGAAAACGGTGTGGGGAGATCCGGCCGACGTTGGGAAGGTTGTGGGAGGCGAAGGATTCGACGTCGTTTTGGATAACAATGGCAAGGATCTTGACGTTGTCAGGTTATGCCCTGTTTTTTCACGAAATTACCTTTCAAGGCCGAAATTATAAAAACTACTTGTGATGCCCCTGTTTTTTCATTTACAAGTACAGAGCATTTGGTCGGTTATTCTAGTTTGCATCAACCAATGCAGCATATCTGCAATAAAAACGGACCTGTGACAAACATTGTGCACTTTCATTACAAACTATTAGGAACAAAAATTGAGATTTATAGGATTTTGCTAATAGCACTAGGGGCATTTTTCTAGATCAGGCCAGTAGTAGATTGGGCCAAGAGCAGCGGTGCGACGCAGTTTTTGTACATCAGCAGTGCCGGAATCTACAAGCCAACCGACGAGCCTCCTCACGTAGAAGGGGTATAGATGAAATTGACCATACATTACCTCTGCTTAATCCCAAAGCATACCCTTCTCTTAACAAATGCTCTGTTTGCAGGATGTGGTTAAAGCCGACGCAAGTCATGTAAGCGTCGAAAAGTACATTTCAGAGACCTTCAGCAGCTGGGCAATCTTCCGGCCTCAGTACATGGTCGGCTCAGGCAACAACAAAGACTGTGAAGAGTGGTTCTTTGATCGTGAGCTTGCTCTCATTTTATACCTTAGTCCAATCATTTGTGCTGATTTTTTTCCTTACACGAGTGAGTTTGGAAAATTTTAAGGTATTGTACGAGGAAGGCCAGTGCCCATCCCTGGCTCGGGAATGCAGCTGACAAACATATCCCACGTGAAGGACTTGTCGTCTATGCTGACCGCTGCAGTTGAGAAGCCCGACGCAGCTAGTGGCAACATCTTTAATTGTGTGAGCGACCGAGCTGTCACTCTTAATGGCATAGCAAACCTCTGTGCTCAGGCTGCCGGGCTTCCTCTCAAGATCGTGCATTATGAACCAAAGGCGGTTGGAGTTGATGCCAAGAAAGCGTTTCCCTTTAGAAACATGGTAATAACTAATAATCTCGTACTCGGATTTGCATATGGTCAGTCTAATTCATCCTTACAGATCAATGTGTTGAAACTGTTGTTTTCTTGGGCCAGCATTTTTATGCAGAGCCAAGAGCAGCCAAGGATAAATTGGGATGGCAAAGCGCTACAAACCTTCCCGAGGACTTGAAGGAAAGGTTTGAAGAGTATGTTAAGATTGGCAGAGACAAGAAGCCGATGAAGTTTGAGTTGGATGACAAAATACTCGAGTCGCTCAAGGTGCCAGCTACGGTGTGACCCATTGCATTAGCACAATGAGTCGTCTTTGGACCACATTTAACGCCTTTTTTTCGCGGTTGTTTATGCATATATGTATATCCAATTGTAATGAGATGAGCGGTTTTGGCGACAAGATACTTGCTGTCGCATTTGATCAAAGGATGAGTTTGCTTAAACACAGGCATCATGTGACTAAATCTTAGATTTTCAGTTGGACTTTGTGCAAGCTCTTGTCAGTAACAAGTTCTTTAGCCAACAACAACAGGGGAACGTCAACAAGAGTCTATGACTCGTAAAAAACATGTAGTGTCCGATTTTCTGCACAGATTTTTATATCAAATCTTTTAAATGATGGTGTTTAAATCCCCTTAAACTAATCATGATTTGTGAATCGTAATTGAACTGTTACATACATTTACATATTTATACAAGTTAAAAAAAAATATTAAAAATATTTGAATGTGAGAATATTTGATGTATTTAACGGTGCAATCCAAACGTGCCCTTATATTTTGATACGGAGTACTAGTTTAGTCAAGAACACGTCCGCCGGTCGTCATAAAAACTCCCACAGCGAACCAAACCCTCGTCTGAAACCCGAGAATTAGCCATGGCGAAGAGATGCAATGCAATGTGCTTTTCGCTGTTACGATCCGCCATCCGCAATCGCAATCCGCTTCCTTGTCTCGCACTCTCGCCTGTTCTCTATTCTCCGTCACCGGCCTCTGCCGCTCCTCCTCCGCCTTCTCCTTTTATCTCTCCGTTCTTCAACTCCAGACCTCTTTCCTCCTCGTCTTCCAGGAGCTTTTCCTCTGGTTCAGGTCTTTCTCATATCTACAATTTGTTTATTTCGTAGTAATTTGATTCCAGTATTAGATTTCTGTTTATTTCTCGATGTCTGCGGTCTAAATTTGTTCTGGAGCTGAGATCTAAGTGCTAATTTCTCGATTAGGAGGAACGTGACTTAGAGTTTAGCATGATGATAGGATGCTGATTGTGATTTGATTTGTCGAATTCTGAAGAGTGCGATCCTGAATTGTTGGAAAACTCGATGATATCGCTTTTAAAATTGAAAACGAATGTTGCGTTGTTTGCTGTCTTGTTGAGAGCAAGGAAAATGTTTGCTGAAATGCAGTTCCCTGTGTGTTATTAGTACTGTATTAGTATGGATGGAACTTTTAGTTGCAAGTAAACTGAGTCTGTGATGATCATACATTTCTTTCTGGATGATGATTTCAGATTTACCAGAAAATATTGTGGTCATAAAGTCTGAAAAGGAATTGAACGATGCTTATAAGAAGGCTGAAGGTACTAGTGCATCTCTCCCTCCATGTATTTCTGTTTGATGACATTCTATGTGGGGTTAATGCTGAAGTTGAATCTTTTTCTTTTGACTTAGATGAATCATTGTCTGCAATCTTCTACTTCACTGCCAAGTGGTGTGGCCCTTGTAAGTCCACCTTTTCAATTAAGTGATCTTTAGGTTTTGTTATCTCCTTCTGTGCAGCTATTGATAGTTATGGTTGCAATCTTTCTTTTGCAGGTAACTTTTTATGGCCTAGTATACAGGAACTGAGTAAAGAGATTGATCATGTAAAGATCTACAAGGTTGATATTGATTTGGTAAGAATGGTGTTTGCTATGGTCTGTGTTATTGGCTATAACATTTGATCTGATCTGATGAGAATCATCGTTGATTATATTATGTAACTATATATTGCGGGAACTGGTGTAGGTTTTCGATTTCTGTGAATCTGGTTGGCAATAAGCATATTATTTCGATTGGTGACAAATACAATTTAAAAATTATAAGCATATTTTTTTTATAGGTCGGAAATTGGTTTAGGTAATTAGAAGTGATTTGAGATTTATGTTTGCTCAAGAGCAAAATGGTTTTGTTGAGGGTGTGAGATTGGTGATTTCCCCTTCACTATGATGTTAATTGAAAGGATTAGTTGAGAAGTCAAAGTCTGCTCAATACTTGTCCCGAATTCCAGTCATAATCACTTTTGCTTCACCATACTATCTATTATGATAATATACTAGCTGAATAAATGCTTCTTTCTGGATATTGTATTTTTTTGTCAATGACAGCAGCTTCTATCATTCCATACTTACCGGCTTCTTTTCTTATTATAGGATGGGGTTGGACATCTCCTAGCCAAGTTAAATATATCCTCTGTGGTAAGAAACTTCATTCTTTTCTACCTAGCTTATGCAAATTACTATCTATAGATGAGTTTGTGTCTTTGAAATGGTACTTCCGTTAGTTTGGCCCACAGTGATGCTTTGAAGCAGCAGTAGTCCAATCACATGATATGTGGACACCTTTGTCTGTATAGATTTGGCCAAATGAGAAAATTTGATAAATTGGATTTATTACATATTTGCTGAGATGCAGTTACTTTGTTGCCAGGCATCCCTGTTTGTTTTTAGTACTGTATTAGTATGGATAACACTTTTAGTTGCAAGTAAACTGAGTCTGTGATGATCATACATTTCTTTCTGGATGATGATTTCAGATTTACCAGCAAATATTGTGTTGTGTGTGTGAGATATACAAATACAGTATACAATATCATAAGTGAACCCCCATTTTGGAATAAATTTCATGATGCAGTACAAGCTGTAGTTCATAAATTGGGATTTCTGTATTAGCTTTCCATGAAGCCTATGTTATATCATTTATAGTCCAGAAGTGGAGTAAACTTCTTATTCATTTCACTTGCAGCCAACTCTCTTTTTCTATAGCAATGGGAAGAAAGCTGCTGAAGTAGTAGGGGCTGATTCAAATGGGATCAAGAAAGTTGTATCTCAACTATACAGGTACACTACATCTCTCTCTATTTGCTGTATGGTTGAGCATTTGAATTGCAATTTAGCTGATCAAGACGTGACAAACTAGAATGGCAGAAGCTTTTGCATGAATTTTTCTAGTGTGTTGTAGCACTTCTGAATTATATTTTCCTTCTTGGGTTTATAGGAAGGACGCATAACTGAAGATAGAGTTCTAGTGGACATTTTCATACATCTTCTTCATCTAAAAGGATGAGAGACAATGTCGAAAGTTCGCAATTACCATTTCTTTTAAGAAACTAGAATGACTTATGTTTCAGTTTTAGTGTTTTACTGGTGGAACATGAATTTGATGTTAGCAATCTATCATATATAATGCTAGCTTCTAGCTCATAAGTGAAAGTATCGGTTATTGAATGTGAATTGCCTATATAGTGTGAAACATACATGTGCTCATACTTCATTCATGTTGGCTTGTTGATTCTTGTTTTAATTTAGTAACAACTGTACAAATGTACAATTGCCGGTAGCATAGGAGAGACACATATCTATTCTCAATGGACCGACGCAGGAATTTACTTGGTAAATAATACTTCATCATCTGATAGCATTAAGAAAAGTATTAATCTTTAGAACACTTGTTTTTCTCTCCTGGTTAAATAAATGCCTGTTAACCGATGGTTAAATGAAATGTAGTGCAATGTTCTGTCAAAGGAGGCAGCGAAGAAACCTGAAGAAATATGAATGCAGGACAAGCTGTTTATTATTGTGTGTAAAAACGTGTGTTATAAAGAGAAGAAGAACACTATATAGCATACATCACAACCGTATAGTGATATGATTAAGGAATTGGCTAGAAGATATTAGCCTAAAATAAAGAGATAATTAATTAAGGACATTATCTCTAAATGAAGATACGTATAATATGAAGGAGCTATATTCTCTAATAAACAATGAGGGTTCTCCTTATAATAACTAGGGTTCTATATATGCTTATTCATCTTGCCCTAGCACAACAATCCTTATAGATTGAAGAAGATCAAACATGACGACAAACCACGACTCAAACTACCTCCCTCAAGACATACTCGTAAAGATCTTCCACTTGCTCCCATTCGCAACCCTTGTAAAATCCAAACGTGTGTCAAAGGAATGGAAGGCCATCATCAACGATCCAAAGTTCTTCAACCATTACCACGACAAATCTCTGACCTTATTCGTTAGCAAAGGAAGCCTCTTCTGTGTATTAGTAAGGCACAACGAGGACGACAATGACCACAAACAGGCCACCGATCCTCCTTGCACGGTGCGCCGTATTCCTATTGGGCTTGAAGGTAGTGTGACTTGGTTGTATTCGGAGCCATCCGACGCGGTGGCTTGTGTTGGCTTCGGCATGTATCGCTTCCATTTGTACAACTTATTCACCGGAGCTTCGTACACGGTTGCAGATGTCCCGGTACGACTAGGGTTTTACATCTCGTGGAGCTGTTTTGGATTCGGCTACGATCATTATGCTGATGACCATAGAATTACGGCGGTAGTCGAAGAGAAGTCGATGATGGTCGATACTTACGTCCAACATGGGTTTTGAGAGGGAGGATAGCATTGCACTTTGGATTTACAGCTTTCGAAACCGGGCTTGGAGTAAGAGACGACTCGAAGGGTTTCCTTACGGCGCGTGTAGTTGGATTACGTATGGAGCTTGCTCTTCGAACGGTGTCCTTCATTGGGGTTTCTATGGAGGGACGGAAAAGCCGGCCATAGTCACTTATGATCTACGTACTCGTAGGTTAGGGGAGATGTCCGTGCCACCGATGCTTAATCCTAGTCATTGGAGACTGTTTCAAGTAGGCGGGCAACTTTGCTATGGGTACATGGATAGATGTGTTTTTCATGTGTGGGTGATGAAAGAGTACGGAGTCAAAGAGTCTTGGGCCAAGTTGTTTACGGTCGACCAGTCATTAATGTACAGTTGGAGATTGAGGGACGTCGATCCCCTTGATTGGTATTTGATGACAAACATGGCGCTATGTGAACCTCGGGATGGCAAAAAGATTGCGGTGTTTTGGAGTCACTACAACCGTCACTTGATTTGGTACGATGTCAAGGATGGCTCGGCCAAAGTGGTTGATTACTAGAAGAATCTTGCCAAGTGATCGAGGAGCATACAATGCATGAGCTAGCTAGGCATATAAATTTCGATTATATTGAGTTAATAATTTGATTGAGGTTTGATGATTTGTTTGAGATTTTTGCCCGGGAAGATTGATTCATTGTATTTTTTAATCATTCATGCAAACGCTATACAACTAGTTCAACTTAATTTCTTGTATTCACCATCGTTGTAAATTAATTGAAATTATTGATGCGAAGAGTTGGAATGGATATAGAGAAAAACAGGTAACAAATCTCACTCTATTGAATGTCTCTAGAACTTAAAACGACAAATTATATATTGATCAAAATTCAATAGTTTTTTTTGGTAGAAATCAAAATTCAATAATTTTTTTTGGTTGAGGGTGCCGATGACCTTTGGGTACTACCCTTAGAGGCTTAACCGTTTTGACTAAATGTCCGAAGGCTCAAAATTCAATAATTAAAACTATACATATAGTTTTTTTCTTATTTTGATAACCAAATGATGCAAATAGTTGACATGGTTTTAGGTCTAAACTTTTTCATTTTCCTGCATATCTTAGCGTAATAATTTAAAAAAAGGACACTTGGAATAAATTTAAATCACTTATGCTAGAACACTATTTGGATCAAGTAACATATTTGATCGGTCATACATTCTTTTAATGCAGCTAAATCAATAAGACTCTCAAAGCCAACCCAGATCAGCAGAACACCAATCGTTGTTTATTATTCTGTCAAAAAGGAGGCAGCGAAGAAACCTGAAGAAATATGAATGCAGGACAAGTTGTTTATTATTGTGTGTAAAAACGTGTGTTAGGGAGCATCTCCAACAGATGCTCCATTTTCTTAGAAACTACAAATTTGGAGATTTATGGGTGTTTTTTAGCCCAACACATTCTCCAAAATGGAGAAAATCTCCAAAGTTAGAGTGACATTCTCCAAATTTGATAAATCTAGACTTTTTATTGGAGGATATAAATGTAGTATTCTCCATAATAGGGAAATTGTTGGAGTTTGATCACAATTTTTTTGAAAAATATGTCTCTTATTTCCCCATTTTGGAGAAAAATTTGGAGAAACTCTTGGGGTTGCTCTACAAAGAGAAGAAGAAGAACACTATATAGCATACATCACAACCGTGATGATTAAGGAATTGGTTAGAAGATATGAATAAGGAAGTGGCTAGAAAATATTAGCCTAAAATAAAGAGATAATTAAGGACATTATCTCTAAATGAAGATACGTATAATATGAAGGAGCTATATTCTCTACTAACAATGAGGGTTCTCCTTATAATAACTAGGGTTCTATATTTATGCTTATTCATCTTGCCCTAGCACAATCCTTTTAGATTGAAGAAGATCAAACATGACGACAAGCCACTCAAACTACCTCCCTCAAGACATACTCGTAAAGATCCTCCACTTGCTCCCATTCGCATCCCTTGTAAAATTCAAACGTGTGTCAAAGGAATGGAAGGCCATCATCAACGATCCAAAGTTCTTCAACCGTTACCACGACAAATCTCTGACCTTGTTCGTTAGCAAAGGAAGGCTCTTCTGTGTATTAGTAAGGCACAACGAAGACAACAATGCTCACAAACTGGCCACCGATCCTCCTTGCATGGTGCGCCGTATTCCGATTGGGCTCGTAGGCAGGGTGCATTGGTTGTATTCGGAGCCATCCGACGCGGTGGCTTGTGTTGCTTTAGGCATGTATCGCTTCCTTTTGTACAACTTATTCACCGGAGCTTCGTACAAGGTTGCAGATGTCCCGGTACGACTAGGGTTTTGCATCACGTGGAGCTGTTATGGATTCGGCTACGATCATTATGATGATGACCATATAATTACGGCGGTATTCAAAGAGAAGCCGGTGACGATCGATAGTACTAACACGGGTTTTGAGAGGGAGGATGGCATTGCACTTTGGATTTACAGCTTTCGAAACCGGGCTTGGAGTAAGAGACAACTCGAAGGGTTTCCTTACGGCGCGTGTAATTGGATTTTGAAATGTGGAGCTTGCTCTTCGAACGGTGTCCTTCATTGGGGTTTCGATCAAGGAGGGAAGGAAAAGCTGGCCATACTCACTTATGATCTACGTACTCGTAGGTTTGGGGAGATGTCCGTGCCACCGACGCTTAATCCTAGGCATTGGAGTCTAAAACTGTTTCAAGTAGGCGGCCAACTTTGCTATGGGTACATGGATAGATGTGTTTGTCATGTGTGGGTGATGAAAGAGTACGGAGTCAAAGAGTCTTGGGCCAAGTTGTTTACGGTCGATAAGTCATTGTTTAGTACGTACAGTTTGACATTGAGGGACGTCGACCCCCTTCATTGGTATTCGATGACAAAAATGGCGCTATGTGAACCTCGGGATGGCGAAAAGATTGCGGTGTTTTGGAATCACTACAACCATCACTTGATTTGGTATGATGTCAAGGATGGCTCGGCCAAAGTGGTTGATTTCGAGACGAATCTTGAGAAGTGATCGACGACGAGGAGCATACAATGTACAAGCTAGCTAGGCATATAAATCTCTATCATATGTAGTTTTGCTATAAGCTTAATCAAAACCCTAGATTTGATCTTAATATATCTCTTGTACTCTCTATATAAAGACTCGTATGGACGATCTAATGAAATATCTGATCTCTCTCCCTCTTTCAATTCTCTATGTTTGTTCTTATTTTATAACAAGTTTATAATTTGATTGAGGTTTGATGATTTGTTTGAGATTTTTGCCCGGGAAGATTGATTCATTGAGATTCTCTATGTTTCTTGTATTCATCATCGTTGTAAATTAATTGAAGTTAATGAAGCGAAGAGTTGGAATGGATGTAAAGAAAAACAGGTAACAAATCTCACTCTATTAAATGTCTCTAGAACTTAAAACGACATTTGAAATTGATCAAAATTATATTCAATAATTAAAACTATCCATATAGTTTTTTTTTCTTATTTAATTTTGATAACCAAATGATGCAAATAGTACGTTGACATGGTTTTAGGTCTAAACTTTTTCATTTTCCTGCATCTCTTAGAGTAATAATTTAAAATTTAATAAAAAAAACTACACTTGAAATAAATTTAATTCACTTATGCTAGAACACTATTTGGATCAAGTAACATATTTGATCGGGCATACATACATTTAATGCATCTAAAATCAACGAGACTCTCAAAGCCAACCGAGATCAGCAGAACACCAATCGTCCACACTTACACAAACTCATAAAACAAGAAAACCTCATCAAATCCTAATCACCCTATTTCCTACAACGTAACTCCCATACACATTAACTCTCGTCTTCCAACCTTCCCATGAAACCAGCCTTCTATATAAACCCTACGTACCCTCCATCAATCCCCTCACAACATACATCAATCTCCTCCAACTCTCATGGCCTCCATAACCGCCTTCCAAGCCCTAGCATTCGCCTTCACAATGCTCCTGGTCACAACCGATGCCTCTCGGGCTTCAATCACGAGGCTCGAGAACGAAGACGGCGGAGATCAGTCCGAGTTTTGGACCGCCCTCTCGAACATAAGATCATGCTCGAACGAGATCATTGGGTTTCTCCTCAATGGCCAAGCCGAGATTGACAAGCCATGTTGTCTTGCTATTGCCGTCATCGCTGAGTTTTGCTGGCCTGCGCTCGTTGGCGCCCTCGGCTACTCCCCTGAGGCGGTTAGCTTCCTTCAAGCCTACTGTGAGAAGACGGGCTCGGTCGAGAATGGTCCTGTTGCTAGTGGCTCACCTTGATCTCGTTGTGTAGGATTCACGAGTGTGTAGTGATGAATAAGAATGAAGGTTTCGGTGTTATTGAATTTGAACTACGTTGTTTATCTTGGTAATGATAAAGTTTTATTATACTTTGTGTTGGACTAATTCATATTTTGAAATTAAGTGGTTTTGGGCTAATGGACTTTTAAGGGTGAGAGGCCCAAATTAAAAGAGTAGAAGATGCAAGGAGAAAGATGGTTCTAGATTAAGGTAGAAAATGCTTTAGTAGATTAGTCTAGAATATTATGGAGGATTAGATGGTTTTAATGTCTAGAATTATCTAGGAGCTTGTGGAGAAAGTAGGTGCTTTATGCAACTATATATATAGGCTTGTGTAGCACATTTTGGAAAAGTGAAGTGAGGTGTATCTCTTAAGAGAGATCAAGTGTGTTGTGTGAGTGTGTGAGGTCGAGTGAAGTCTCCCACATAATAAAGAGTCTCGAGTCACCCGTATAATTAGTCTTGTACATTTCACTATATAATACAAAGTCACTTTTGTAAATCGTGTCTTTGTCTCGGTTGGGTTTGGGTGGGTGTACAAGAGTCTTTGAAGGGGTCGATTTCCCAACAGTGGTATCAGAGCCAGGTTGGTGAGTGTCGTTGTTGGAGATACGGGTAGATTTCGTCAGTGGAAGGATCTCGTGTTAGTGTGATGGCGACCGGCTCGTCGAGGACGTTCGAGATCCCACTCTTTGATGGGAAGATGAACTTCACGTTGTGGCAGAGTACGATGCAAGACCTATTGGTGCAGCAGGGTCTTGATCAGGCTTTGGAGGATGAGAAGCCTGGCTCCATGAACGACAAAGAATGGAGCAAAATCCAGAAGAAGGCGGTGAGTGCAATCCGGTTGGCGTTAGCTCCCGAGATTAAGTTCAATGTGTTGAAGGAGACGAGCCCGAAGGCGTTGTGGGAGAAGCTCGAGAGCATTTACGCGTCGAAGTCGTTGACGAATCGGTTGTGTTTGAAGATGGAGTTGTACTCACTAAAGATGGATGAAGGAGGTAATCTTCACGACCACATTAACTCATTTAGTCAACTAGTATGCCAACTGATGAATGCAGGAGATAAGATTAAAGATGAGGAGCAGGCGTTGCTGTTACTAGCATCACTACCGAAGTCCTACAAGTCTTTGGTGCAGACATTACTTGTAGGAAGGACAGGCCTCACCTTAGATGAGGTGACTACCGCTTTGCGGGAGAGTGAGAGAGTGATGAAGAGTGACGCCAATGATGCTGGTGGAGATCGCATACTAGTTGCGAGGAAGCGGGAGCGAGGGAGGAACCAGTCAAGAGGGCGAGATGACCCGAGACGTGGAGGTAGCTCACGTCCGAGTAAGGACTGGAGTGACGTGGAGTGCTACTATTGTCGGGAGAAGGGTCATATGCAGTCTAGGTGTCCCCAAGTGAGGGAGGACTTGAAGAAGTTGAGAGAGCTGCGGACGAAGACTGGTGACTCAAATACGAATGTGGTCGATGACGTTGGTTATGAGGATGTGTACTTAGCAACGAGTGAAGAGGTTGCTAAGCCAGAGTGGGTGATGGACAGTGCCGCTTCAGTGCACGTGTGTGGGGATCAAGCGATGTTCGACACCTTGAAGACGGGTGAAGAGTTTGGCCATCTAAATCTAGCTGGAGGAGAGAGATTGAAGATTGAAGGTACCGGAAGCGTGACGATGAGGCTTCACAACGGTACAAGTCATACTCTTCACGGTGTGAGGTACGTGCCTTCAAGCAAAGTTAATATCATCTCGTTGGGTACGATGATGTCGAAAGGATATAGGCTTGTTGGCACATACAAGTGGTGCAAGGTGTTCAAAGGGAGACGCTTGATCATGCGAGGTCAGAAGAATGCGAAGAATATCTGCATCTTAGATGGACATGCTGTCAAGAGTGGATGCAGCGTTGGAATTAAGAAGCCGAAGACGGTGAAATTTACAATATTTGAAAATATGAATTAAGGGAGGAAATGTTGGACTAATTCATATTTTGAAATTAAGTGGTTTTGGGCTAATGGACTTTTAAGGGTGAGAGGCCCAAATTAAAAGAGTAGAAGATGCAAGGAGAAAGATGGTTCTAGATTAAGGTAGAAAATGCTTTAGTAGATTAGTCTAGAATATTATGGAGGATTAGATGGTTTTAATGTCTAGAATTATCTAGGAGCTTGTGGAGAAAGTAGGTGCTTTATGCAACTATATATATAGGCTTGTGTAGCACATTTTGGAAAAGTGAAGTGAGGTGTATCTCTTAAGAGAGATCAAGTGTGTTGTGTGAGTGTGTGAGGTCGAGTGAAGTCTCCCACATAATAAAGAGTCTCGAGTCACCCGTATAATTAGTCTTGTACATTTCACTATATAATACAAAGTCACTTTTGTAAATCGTGTCTTTGTCTCGGTTGGGTTTGGGTGGGTGTACAAGAGTCTTTGAAGGGGTCGATTTCCCAACAGTGGTATCAGAGCCAGGTTGGTGAGTGTCGTTGTTGGAGATACGGGTAGATTTCGTCAGTGGAAGGATCTCGTGTTAGTGTGATGGCGACCGGCTCGTCGAGGACGTTCGAGATCCCACTCTTTGATGGGAAGATGAACTTCACGTTGTGGCAGAGTACGATGCAAGACCTATTGGTGCAGCAGGGTCTTGATCAGGCTTTGGAGGATGAGAAGCCTGGCTCCATGAACGACAAAGAATGGAGCAAAATCCAGAAGAAGGCGGTGAGTGCAATCCGGTTGGCGTTAGCTCCCGAGATTAAATTCAATGTGTTGAAGGAGACGAGCCCGAAGGCGTTGTGGGAGAAGCTCGAGAGCATTTACGCGTCGAAGTCGTTGACGAATCGGTTGTGTTTGAAGATGGAGTTGTACTCACTAAAGATGGATGAAGGAGGTAATCTTCACGACCACATTAACTCATTTAGTCAACTAGTATGCCAACTGATGAATGCAGGAGATAAGATTAAAGATGAGGAGCAGGCGTTGCTGTTACTAGCATCACTACCGAAGTCCTACAAGTCTTTGGTGCAGACATTACTTGTAGGAAGGACAGGCCTCACCTTAGATGAGGTGACTACCGCTTTGCGGGAGAGTGAGAGAGTGATGAAGAGTGACGCCAATGATGCTGGTGGAGATCGCATACTAGTTGCGAGGAAGCGGGAGCGAGGGAGGAACCAGTCAAGAGGGCGAGATGACCCGAGACGTGGAGGTAGCTCACGTCCGAGTAAGGACTGGAGTGACGTGGAGTGCTACTATTGTCGGGAGAAGGGTCATATGCAGTCTAGGTGTCCCCAAGTGAGGGAGGACTTGAAGAAGTTGAGAGAGCTGCGGACGAAGACTGGTGACTCAAATACGAATGTGGTCGATGACGTTGGTTATGAGGATGTGTACTTAGCAACGAGTGAAGAGGTTGCTAAGCCAGAGTGGGTGATGGACAGTGCCGCTTCAGTGCACGTGTGTGGGGATCAAGCGATGTTCGACACCTTGAAGACGGGTGAAGAGTTTGGCCATCTAAATCTAGCTGGAGGAGAGAGATTGAAGATTGAAGGTACCGGAAGCGTGACGATGAGGCTTCACAACGGTACAAGTCATACTCTTCACGGTGTGAGGTACGTGCCTTCAAGCAAAGTTAATATCATCTCGTTGGGTACGATGATGTCGAAAGGATATAGGCTTGTTGGCACATACAAGTGGTGCAAGGTGTTCAAAGGGAGACGCTTGATCATGCGAGGTCAGAAGAATGCGAAGAATATCTGCATCTTAGATGGACATGCTGTCAAGAGTGGATGCAGCGTTGGAATTAAGAAGCCGAAGACGGTGAAATTTACAATATTTGAAAATATGAATTAAGGGAGGAAATGTTGGACTAATTCATATTTTGAAATTAAGTGGTTTTGGGCTAATGGACTTTTAAGGGTGAGAGGCCCAAATTAAAAGAGTAGAAGATGCAAGGAGAAAGATGGTTCTAGATTAAGGTAGAAAATGCTTTAGTAGATTAGTCTAGAATATTATGGAGGATTAGATGGTTTTAATGTCTAGAATTATCTAGGAGCTTGTGGAGAAAGTAGGTGCTTTATGCAACTATATATATAGGCTTGTGTAGCACATTTTGGAAAAGTGAAGTGAGGTGTATCTCTTAAGAGAGATCAAGTGTGTTGTGTGAGTGTGTGAGGTCGAGTGAAGTCTCCCACATAATAAAGAGTCTCGAGTCACCCGTATAATTAGTCTTGTACATTTCACTATATAATACAAAGTCACTTTTGTAAATCGTGTCTTTGTCTCGGTTGGGTTTGGGTGGGTGTACAAGAGTCTTTGAAGGGGTCGATTTCCCAACACTTTGTTCATGTACTCTATGAAGTATGAACATCAATTTTTCTTGCTTAGTATAATAACATTAATTAATGTTATCATAATATTCATCGTATACGTACGTTCATCTCAAATGCAAATGAAATAGCAAAGGGCCGTCCGCAGTCGTGAAATAACCAACATATTTACTAGTCATATAATTCTTGACTCTTGAGTTGAAAAGAAGTCTATATATGTAATTTGGATGACCTGGTGATCAATTCGAATTTTGATTACCACAATCATCTTAATCTCGATCCCTTTCACATCTTTTGCTCAAAACCACGAGAACGAGATCACGAACGCCTTTAGGGAGCTCGTTTAGATTACCACAAGATCAAGTCGGGCAACTCCTCAAACTCGGGTTCACATGGACTCAAATCTTCCGTCCCATGAAGCCGTCACCAAACCCATCCCATGAATTTTGATTGGTCCGTATCTTATATTATAACTTTAAAAAAACATTAAAAAAAAAGTCTAATTCTAAACTTTGTACCAATCAAAACAAGTGGGATGGGTTTGGGGACGGGTTTATGGGACAGGAGATATGGATCCGGTGATAGCACCAAGACATGGACATGTATGTTGTACGAATTTAATTATTTATTTTATAATATAAATTTGTTAAGATGTATATATACATCGAGCTCAAATGCTCAATATAAGCTATAAAAAATGAATATAAATTTTATATTGTAATATTATGAAGGTTATCAAAATCATTGGTTTGTGAGAGAAATAAACTTGATGTACTAATTCGACCCAAAAAAAACTTGATGTACTAAATATTATTATGTGATACATTGACTTCATAAGCTAATAGATTTAACCAATATGCTACTAGACTAATGAAGAAAATTAAAATAATTTAATGAGAGACTTATAAGTATTATTTTATTGTTCAAATAAATTTGTTGGTTTTTTTTCTTAACGAACCTTGAATAAGACATTGTAAAGATTAGTTTATTGCGAATATCTTCTATTAAAAGTAATATTCACTATTTAGTTTTTTGAAAATTAAAGTGGGTCTCAAAGATATTTAAATGAAACTAATTTATTACAGGACCTATGATTTTTATAATTAGTTTGGGACCCAATATTTTTATAATTAGTTTTGGGACCCAAAAATTTATAATTTTAATTAAATTGTTTATTAATGTGCATACATTCATTGAGCGACATGTAGGTCGAAATTAATAAAAGGATGACATGTGACCTAATTAAAGGCTATTCCTTTAATATATATGTGTGTCTTCACTGTCTTGTGCTAGTAGCAAAATCTTGCATCAAACAATGCATTTATATTATGGGCAATTTCCCTCTATAACATGTGAAATGTAATATGGAGTGTTTCTCCAACATGGTACAATAAGTGAAATACTATCATTAAACAGTAGTTTTGCAAGAATATTTTTCTCAAATCCTCCCATTCCAACAACAAGAATAACAAGATTTTGCTCATCCTCACAAGTTGAGGAGCTTACAAGGCGGGAAAGAACTCAATTTTTGTCCTTTTCTAATCCGAAAACATCCTATTCGTAAATTTTCAAACACGTTTCTCTTTGTTGAGAGGGGCTATCAACCGGAGCTAATTGACATTCTCGGAGATTGAAATTCCTCTGAATTTTTGTGAAGTCGGCTGATGTTTGTCCTGTTGAGTTTGAGTTGGGTTTCTAAGTCTTCGGTTGAAATTAGATCTAGCAAATTCTCGATGTCACTCATAAGTCACGTCCTTGATTACCGAAACCCAATTTCTTGTATGTCATTTGGGATAATTGCAATGTTATGAGGTAAATGCTTGTGCAATGAAGGTCGGATGCTGGTAGCAAGTAGAAGGTGGAACACAACATGAGTTTTAGTCAATGTGATCTCTACAAAATATACTAATTTAAAATTTTGGTTTCTGTTAAGATACTATATTTTATGGTAGATTCTATTTGCTGGCTATCTGCACCACGGAACCCGGTGGCGGAAAATCCCATGGAACCTGGTGGCGTGGACGGTAAAACCGGATCACGGGTCACCCGTTTGAGGAGTTGGTGGCGTGGACGTCCACTAAACGTGGTGGCGTGGACGTCCACTGAACGCCGTGGCGTGAAGGTCCACACAACCCGGTGGTGTGGAGTAAAGATTTTGAAAATTTTGAAACGGCCACGATAGTGTCTACTAACTGTAATAGTATAGATACCGGATTCTTCGTGATATATATTATCTATTGTATTTTCCTTAAGAAAAAAAAATCCTATTATTGAAGATATTGCAATGTAAATTTCTAATTTATATTTATTAAGTAAGTTTATTCAATACCAACTTGCTAAAGTTGTCCTATAAATTAAGCATATTTCAAAACGAAATCAAATTATAAATTTTCAGAAAAATATCTTACTTCGATCCGGATATTTGATTTTCTCCTGCGGTGAAAAGTTTTACGCTCCACGCTACCGCGTTGAGTGGACGTCCATGCCACCGCGTTGAGTGGACGTCCACGCCACCACGTTTAGTGGGCGTCCATGCCACCACGTTTAGTGGGCTTCCACGCCACCAACTTCTCAAAAGGGTAGTCCGGGATCCGGTTTTACCATCCACGCCGCCACGTTCCGTGAGATTTTCACACCACCACGTTCCGTGGTGCAAATAGACAAAAAAGAGTGTGCAAATAGTACCTCAGTATTTTATACACGGAGTAAATTACTGGATTAAGGGCCCGTTTGGTTGCCTTAAAAAAGGCCTTCGGAAACGGATTGAAATCCTTGATTCCGTTTGGGCCTGTTTGGTGGGCTTTTTTCATATTTTTTGATTGAGGAAAAGAACGGAAACAATAATGTTTCTGTTTCCGTCGGGAAAAGGGGCAGAAACAATACGTTACCTTCCTCTTTTCACCCGACACCTCTCACGCGACTCACGCCCGACTCCCTCGACGCTCGATCTCTCTTCTTCGTGAAGCCATTCGTCGGTGCTCGATCACTCGTCCCCGTCCTCGTCTACAAGGGCATTGTCCGCGAATTCGTAATCCCTCTCTCTCCTCTTCTCTTTCTTTCTCCCATTCCTCTTCCATTCCACTTGCAATTCCTGCTTTTGTTTCTCTGATCGATCCAATTTGAGGATTAGGGTTTCCGCTACGTTGGATCTGATATGAGTGTTGTTGTGATCTGATGCATCTTGTTAAGCCTCTGCTTTGGTGGATTTTGGCTTCTGTTTTGTGGATGTAGGCTGAGAGAGTTGACCTAATTGTTTGAGTGTTGCGAACTGGTTAGGGCTTAACCAATCCAAGTATCAGTGGGCGAACTGTATTCATCTTATGTGCGATTCATCTTCCTCTTTGTTGAATTTTGTGATGTTGAGCTTTGCATAGTGTTCTTCTGAGTGTTGATCGATTTATGTGGCTAATTGTGTAGTGGTAAAAAGTTGGGGAGAAAATTGGGGATTTTTCAAACTGTTTCCCACAGATTACATAAGCCAAACAATTAGGAGAGGTAACGGATTGGGTTTCCTTTCCCTCGATTTTTCAATCCGTTTCCGTTTCCGTTTACCTTCTTGTCACCAAACGGCCCCTAAAACTACACCGTCCTCCTTAATGTCGACAATTGTTAATTCACTGAGGCGGTGTTTTTTATTGATGATTTTTCTATAGTCTATTCCAAAAACACATTATAACATACTTAACTTCTTTTTTTTAATCTAAATAACATACTGAATTTAGAAACTAAATCTTAAAGAGGAAATAATAAACCTTTTTAAAAAATCTTAAATAATTCTAAATATTAAGTCTAATCAATTCAATTATTGATTCTTAATAGGACACATTTTTTCTAAAATGGTTTTACTAATTACGGAGTATAGTTTATCCAAGCCGAAGCCTCGGGCGTAGCGATGCACATTTCTAACGGGGCGGGGATTCCCCGGTATATCGGGTATCGGGGTCGGGGGCAAATTAGAAATACCGGTTCGGGTTCGGGTTCGGATCGGGGACGGGGGGAGCATTACCCGCCCCGAAATATCCCCGGTATGTGTTATTATATAACTTTTTATTATTAATTAAAAAAGTATGGATACTTAGTATTATTTATAAACGTGTCTACCAACTATGATCTACAAATGCATTACAAATTTACAACAATTGTTATATATTCATAAATAATTTTATTTCATATCTAAAATAAATTATTTCATATCTCGTAGAATTATATAAACAGGGTCCCGTTAAATCCACTAAACCCGACGGGTATTCCCCGTCCCGATCCCCGCCGGGGATTAAATGGGTATGGGGCGGGGACGGGTATTAAAATAGTAGATGGGTACGGGGATGGGGAATGTATTACCCGACCCGCCCCGACCCCACGTGCATCCCTACTCGGGCGTGTTTATTTATCATCTTAATAAATCCACACACACTCAACTAAGATAAGCAACCACTGGGCCAGGCCTATGACTATTTGGGCCAATCGTTTTCGTAAAAGGCCGAAATGGGCCAAACCTAACAGGCCGGATCCTTCTGTGCATTCTAATAAGATCCCCTTCGCTCGTTTTGCTCCGCTCGATGTTTATTTAATTTTATTTTTTTGTAATTTTCTGGGCGAGGTTCTAGCTCGTTGCAGTGTCGTGTTCCTCCCGATAACGAACCAAACGATTTTCAACTCCGAGCTAGACGGAAGCCACTTTGACTTCCAACTCCTCATTCATGGATACGACTATTGTCTTAAGATCAAGAAAAATCCCTTACTCTAGTCATAAAACTAGCGATTGTGGTCAGAGATTGTAAGCTCAAAAAGTCAAAGCTCAAGCTCAGATCAGATCAGATCGAATGAGATAAGAGAGAACGGATCTTCTTCTTCTCCAGTTTTCCGGTGTTTATGGAATTCGTGCTATCGCTATGATTCGCAACTTCCTCTTTGATATGAAGTAAGTCTTACAAATCCTTGGATTGATCTTCGTCTAATTACACTAGGAAGTATTAATTTCTCCACTGCCAATTTCTCTGGTCTAGTTTCTCCATCTGAGCTGTAATTAATGGCGGATTATTGCTCTCTTGCTGGATTTTTGGTTGAATTCTGTATTATTGCTTTTGATCTTGTCCTTGCGGGCTGTTACATTCTGTAGATTTTGTGAATCTAGCTCGTCAATTTCTCGCTACAATTTTCAGCATATTGCGTTGCTGTGTTCGATTTCCTGTTCATCAACAAATAGGCACCTTCTGGTGTAGGCTATAAGTTGTTCTTCATGAGCCAAAGTATAAAAAAATTCCCCTGTGCTGCTGAAAATCTGATTTTTGATGAAATTTAATGTGGAAGGGCCTTTTGATTTGGTAATAGTGGATTGTTTCATAAACAGGAGAAGTTGCCATTTGTGCTAGATTTTTGTTATTATGCTATGAGAATAAGGAATCTATTATTAATTTCTCTGGTCCTACTGTCAAAGTTCCTACTGTCAAAGTGGCCATAGTGCCATATCTGCTGTCATTATAAATGTTCTCACAGGAAGTTCAATGAATTCTGATTACTCTAATTGAGTGCAGTTTGCTCAGCATATCTGATGGTATTATTGACTAATGTTGTAATTGATGTGTGACAGAGCAAGAAAAGTTTTCGGAATCTCACTATCCCTAGTGCTCATCAACCTAGCATCCATATTGGAGCGAGCTGATGAGAATCTCCTTCCTTCAGTCTACAAGGAAGTCAGCGAAGCCTTCAACGTGGGCCCATCCGATCTCGGTTACCTTACGTTCACACTGAAGTTCGTTCAAGGACTGTCATCGCCCTTAGCCGGTGTTCTAGTCTTTCACTACGATAGGCCCACTGTTCTCGCCTTTGGCACCCTCATTTGGGCAGTCTCAACTGGTGCAGTTGCCATAAGCCAACGGTTTTTGACCGTTGCCTTTTGGAGGGCGATAAATGGAGTAGGATTAGGAATTGTGATACCTGCTCTTCAGTCATTCATAGCAGATAGCTATGGAGATTCTGGAAGAGGAAAGGGGTTTGGAATGTTAAGCCTTGTTGGTAGCTTAGGTGGAATTGGAGGTGGTGTTCTTGCGACGATTATGGCTGGTCATGACTATTGGGGAATTCCTGGATGGAGATGTGCTTTTATGCTAATGGCTGTTGTTAGTATACTAATTGGCTCCCTTGTTTACTTCTTTGTCGTTGATCCAAGAACAAATTATTCTCTAGCTGACGGTGATGCTGCTTCATACAAGTAGGAAAAAAGTGGCTTTTATTTTCTTGCAAGCAAATTTTCACTATATAAGCTTAGCTGTATATGGCTGATTTTCATTTTGATTGCTGGATCTGTAGAGGAAGTGGGAAGTCGGAATCCGTTTGGCTGGAGTCATGGACAGCCATGAAAACCGTCCTTAAGGTGCGAACGTTTCAGGTTATTGTGATGCAGGGGCTCGTTGGCTCTCTTCCCTGGACAGCAATGGTGTTCTTCACCATGTGGTTTGAATTAATAGGTGAACAAATCCTATAACTCATACAATTAGCCAGTCCCATAGAATTTTGTCTTTGGTTTATATAGCATCAAGCTAGAATAGTACTATGATAACAGATTTTCTAATATTGATTTGGAAGGATTGTCTTAGACTTCGTGCATATATGAATGTCTATCCTTCTGAAAAAGATAAACTAACTTGCTCATACCTCCAGGATTTGACCACAATGGAGCAGCAGCATTAATTAGCATATTCGCCTTCGGAACAGCCACAGGATCGTTCCTAGGTGGAGTAATAGCAGATAAAATGTCACACGTTTACCCTTACTCAGGCAGAATCATGTGTGCTCAATTCAGTGCATTCATGGGCATACCATTTACACTAATTCTCCTCACAGCCATCCCTCAATCAGTCACAAGCTGGTTCGCCTTCTCGGTCACCCTCCTCTTCATGGGCCTCACCATAAGCTGGTGCGCCACAGCCACAAACGGGCCCATGTTCGCTCAAGTGGTCCCCGCCAAACACAGGACCATGATCTATGCCTTTCATCGCGCATTTGAAGGGTCATTCTCGTCATTTGCTGCCCCTCTTGTCGGGATCTTGTCTGAGAAGATTTACGGGTATGATCCGAAATCTGTGCACCTGGGCTCGTCGGCGTCTCCCAGGGAGGCCTTTGCTTTGTCCAGGGGACTTTTGTGTATGATGGCTTTGCCATTTGGATTGTGTTGCTTGCTTTATTCACCATTGTATTTGGTGTTTAAGAGGGATAGAGATAATGCTAGGATTGCTAGTATCAAGGAAGAGGATGGCTAATTTTGTACACTTTTGAGCATTATAACAGTCACAGAAGAATTTTACCACGTCAATTTAGAGTCAACTAAGTTGAACTAGATATGTTTGTTTTTATTTTGCAAATTTCCTGGTTTTTTATACACCAGTTTTTCATGTGCGGGCAGCATAAAGCATACATAGATTGTTTATACAATACATTTTAGGGACCAGAAGATCAATACAATTAGTATATATACTCCTAGTGTGTAACATTAGCATTAGGATTAGACAATAATAAAATGTCAAGGGAAAACAACGTGCTAAGCTAGATCATTGACAGATTAAGATACACAACTTTCTAAAGGCTTTTTTTAGATTACACAAGCAATGGGTTATGGGCATCTATACGTAAGACAGTTTATTTATTTAACAAAAAAACAGTTCTATAAGGTATCGTCATGAGCAATTAATACGTGTCCAGATCAGGTAGATCACTATCCATATATGGACACGCATCTTTTTCCAACAGCTAGAAACTAGCTTGACAACGTTTCAGCAGGGATGTAATTAGTCGAGAGCAAAAACCAACTAAAAATTGTTTTTAAAGGGACAATCTACAAAATTGATAAGTTTGTTGTACTATTTTATTTTTGTATTTGGGCTGATATGATTAAGTTGATTAACTAGTATATATAGTTTACGTTCCGACGTCCAAGTGCAATACAAAAATGTTGCGAGATGACTTGGGCAGTTGGACCATTAATCACGTAATCCATTGCATTTTTTCTTTGTCTAATTATAATCGTATGAATATACTAGTATATTGCAATGTTTTGTTGATGAATACGGCATTGTCCACTCACTTTCAAAAAGACAATTTAGTACTCCGTATCATTTTCCTCTCTTAATAGTTTAATCTAAGAATTGACGGGTTTGGTTTCCTACTATATACTCCCTCCGTTTCAAAATACATGGCCTTTTCAACATTTCACGTATATTAAGGAATTTTCATATTACCTAAATTACCCTTATACCATAATAATAATTCCAACTAAAAGTCATGCATGCTTTTTGTCAAAAAGAAAAAGCATGCTTTTAGAGGCAATCATGAGGGGCATATGCGGAAAGAAGAGGGAAAAAATATGAAATGATCATGTATTTTGAAACAACCTAAAATGTCTAAAAGGCCATGTATTTTGAAACGGAGGGAGTATATTGGAGATCTATAGTGATGATCACTGATCACCCAACGATTTCTTTTAATAAACTATAGTTATTCCTATCATCTACGGAATTAACTTAATTTGAATAATAATCATATACACTAGATTTTCTTACAAGAATAATGAAAACGCAGTTAACTTCAATAATTCTGATATGCTTGAACAGAATTCCATCCAGGTCAAGCTACGTTGACGCAGAAAAATAGGCATGTCCATGTATTGGCGTATTGCTTTCACGGCTAACGGCTATCACCGTATACAGCTAGCTATGATTTGTATAATGTCTTTGTTACGTATCAACATGAATTCTACGGAATATTATTATTTTAGTTTGTAACTTTGTACGCATTTAAGGTTCCAATATGTCTGGGTTTCAGGTTGAATGCATCAAATTTACTTCATTTCGGGTTATTATTTCCCACTTGCACGTGTTCATACGCGCAGTGACGAACGCAGAACGGATTTAAAGGGGGGCACAGCCGCCCAGCTCGTATACGAAATCCAATGATTCAAGAATGATCGATAAATTTAGCTACTCAATACTCTTATATAGTAATAAAATAGTTACTTATTTTTCAAAAAAAAAAATTACGGTATGTATGAAATCTAATTTATGCAGTAAATAGCTAGTTTATAAACAAAATTTTGAGATGGATGCATTAAATTTGAATAAAAAATCTCTTCTACCAAAAAAATTTGAATAAAAAAGCAAAATGGTGCTATGGAGATTTGAACCTTGGTGGAATTAAGACAAAATTAAGCAAGAAACGATCTAGACTAATTGATTTTCATGTCATGTTAATACAAATTTAATTAAAATATATTAATATTTAATCAAAAATTACATATATATACCGAAAATTAATCCGACGGGAGGGGGGGCACGGGCCCACTCATGCCCCCCTAGGTTCGTCACTGCATACGCGTACGTGCATATTCAAATACTATGTTTTAAGCATGGTTGTTTTAAGTTTATGTTAGATTTGTCCAATCTAGTAGACTAATCATCGATCAACAAATACTATAATTTCTGTTTTTTATTTAGTCTCGAATCAATTAAGTTAATTTTATATTTACAATACGAGAGTTCTACTTAGTTTTTTTTTGGTTGAGGGCACTGCCCATGAGAGTTGAACCGGTGACATCTGGTTACTACCGTTGGAGGCATAATCGTTGGACTGAATGCCCAAAGGCAGAGTTCTACTTAGTTTAAGAATTACACAATGTCCCTCTACATATAAATTCTTTGATTCATAAATATTTTGTTGTGTAGGTCAAGTCCGTGAACCATCAGGCGGCGCCAAAATCTTGTTCTAGTCCATTTCGAAAAAAATCTTGTTCTAGGACCATCCACTAACTAATCCACGTCGGCATACACTTGAGGCCTCTGATTCAGATTCCGCTATCGTGGGCCCTGCCCAAAATAATTTAAAAAAGATTAGTATATTCACGGAGCCTTTTCCTTTTCCTTTTCCCCATAGCAAAAACAAAAAAAGAAAGAGGACGTTGCCAAGTTGGCCACAGCCCTCTCGCCTTGTCACTTGCCTATAAATCACAATTCCACCCCCACAACACAACAAAATTCCGCAATAATACCAAGCGAACGCCATTCGCAGACCAACGAGTGGCTCCCCTGCCAAAAGCCATTGCCGAATCCGCCATATCCACAGAGCTTTTCAGGGACCTCCTCCTGCTCCTCCTCTGCATTCATGGCAGCTTCCACCGCCGCCGCCTTTAGATTTCACAGCTTTCTTGTTCTTTTGCTGGTGTCGCTCTTCTCTCTCTCCTCTGCGATCTCTCATGGTACTTTTCCGCTCTTTCGTCTCCTTTGTTCGGTCTTGATCGATTCGACGATTTCAATTCTCTGATTAGTTCGAACTTTTTACAAGTTTTTTAGATGTGAAATTTGCACATCCATCGGGTTTCTAGGAGTGAACTTAATTGCTGAATCTTTTGCTATTAGCTTTTTTAGCTTCTATGAACTCTGTGATGTTGATGAATGCTCAAATTAACAGATTGGGGTTTGGATGTCTGTAGCGTAATTTTTTGATGATGTCATAGGGCATTATTGGGGTGAGAAAGTAGGCAGTTTCATTATTCCGGTAGATAGTGATGGTACCTCTACTGTTGCTTATGCTTCTCTATAAACTTTGCTATTTTTTTGCATTTTTTCCTTTGTGTGAAATGTCATGGATTATTTTGTAGGCAGAATTAGATGTGCAAGTCATAATAGTACGGGTTTTGTTTGAAAATGATGTGATGCAGATAATCAAGTGGCTGGTAATGGAAGGACAAATTTGTTTCAAGAAGTTCTTAGAGACGAGGCCGTGTCAAGATTAAATGAGCTTGCAGAGGTGCTCTACATCCTTCATTCTATAACTGAATAAGTTTTGGTCATCACTCATCACCAACCTTTCAGTTTTTATTGACAAACTGGACACTGATACTAATATATTTAACTACAAAATAGGATAAAGGTGAACTCATAATCTTTAAAACAAGCTCATGTAACATTTCTTGTTTTTATGTGTAAGCTCTTTTAGGATTGGATCGCTGTGACAGTATGAATCCGATTAGGGTACATGTTATTGTTATCTCTAGAAAATATGGTTAATTGGGCATCAACGTGACAGTGTTATTCTAAAAGGGACTCTTAATAGGCATCTCCACAGTCATGGAACTTTTTTGTTTCTTTTTTTATTGTGCTTTGTCATTATCAGCTGTCATTTTCAGGTTTGGTTTGCATAATTATTTTAATTTGGCTTGGCTAGTTGGCTTAGCTTGTGATGTATGCTTTTTCATCCACATTCCACAAATATAGTGATATTTATTATATTTTCAATGAAAATTCTTCATGGACAACATGAATTCATGACTGCAGTTTGTCACTGCTGACCTGTAAAGAATAAAAAATACATTTTTTGTCTAGAGTGTCTCCAGACTATTGTGATTTTGATTGATAGTGCAATTTGTTGTTATATAATGATTGATGTAAAGCATATTGTCATTTGTGTACATGCTATTTTTTTGCATTAGCTTCTCAAGACAATGCTAATTAGTTTTCAATTTCAGAAAGAAGGAACTCCTTAAAGCTACATTCTATCTGATAATTTCTTGAATACTTAGTAATAGTATATGCTTTCTTGGTAAAAATGTTAGTGCTTAATACTGATCATAGGCACAAAAAATGAGGATGGTAATCACCCCCAATCATTTCACTAGATTTCAGGATAACTGTGGTTGAGTGACTCATTGCATCCAATATAATTGTGAGTTCATTACTGCTATCTTATTCTACCTTTTCCATTGTTATAAACAATGGGTTAAGATAGAGGAACGCCAATGCAAGTACAATGTGTTATGTTGGCCTGAGTCCTGTCAGTGGAATCACTGTATATTAATGTATTAGAAGAGATTCCATTTGAGGACTCTTCTTATGAAAACTACTTCCCCACACCTGACTTTCTTCCAGAAAATGTGTTATCATCTATGATTGCAATGGTTGATGCAATGTTATATCAGTTTTTTTTCCAGCCAATGCCAATTGTGTCAAAAGAAAATTCTCTATGCTGGCTGTGATGCCAGTATATTCATAAATATACAAACTCAGTTTGTGTCAAAGAAACAAGTTCTCAGTATGTTGTTATTTCTGCATAATGTGTCAGGTTAGTGATGTAGATAGCTACCTGGAGAGGACGTTCTTAAGCCCTGCATCTATAAGAGCTGGTAATGTCATTCGTCAATGGATGGAGGATGCTGGTTTGAGAACGTGAGCTAATTTTTGTTGTCTCTGTGAAGGTGAAAGTTTGAAGAGGGAAAATAATATGTCTCATATCTATTGGCAGGTGGGTGGACATGATGGGCAATGTTCATGGCCGAGTTGATGGGAAAAATCCAAATGCTTCAGCTTTATTGCTTGGTTCTCATCTGGTAATGATTCTGTTTATTGTTTATGTACAACTCTCAACTCCTCTTCTTAAGCCTTTGAGGGCATACCTTTAGTTTTTTGCTGAAATATTATCTTCAAACAGGACACGGTGGTTGATGCTGGAAAATTTGATGGCGCATTAGGTATTATATCTGCCATATCTGCAATGAAAGTTCTCAAAGTCAATGATATGCTCAAAGAGCTAAGGCGTCCAGTTGAGGTCAGTGATACTGTCTTCTTTCATTTTCTTCCATAAAAATTCATGTACAAAGTGATGAAGTTTGGGCTAGCATACTTTCTTAACTGATATCTGATTATTTGAGCTAGCCTTATATATATCTGTTTTTTACTTCGTTTTTCAAATGATACACTAAATATTTTCTTTTTTGTTTTACAACAAATCAAGCATTTGTCAAATTTACATGTTTTAGTAATGGGTAAGTCTGACTGGTCAATCTAGGTATATTAAAAAAATTAGGGGTGAGATATTTTTTTCCTTGGTAAAACTCCTGTTCTGTATATATTATTTTGCTTAGAATTGACTCTTTCTTCTCCAACAAAGATTCTTCATTATTATCATTATATGGTACAGATCCAGCTACATAATGTATAATATAGTTGTATTGTGGTATTTGTATCCCAGTATATCTAGATAAAGGTTTTTTCTTAGCAAGTATAAGACATAGCAGATAATTTTTCACATTGAACCCCGGAGATGACCTGAACTGATGACTCAAACACTAGGGGAGCATGCCTTAGACTCTTTCCTCTACGACTAACTAGGTTGCCAGGATAACCCTTCTATGACTTTGTCCATAGGACATTATCATTCCTCCTGTCTTGTTTTAAGTAATAAAGAATGTATCCTTCTAGTAGCATCATTATTATAGATCTAAATGCAATTTTCTTCTGGAAACATGTTCTTTTTCCCTGATTCAAAAGTAGAAATATTGAATTTCAATTTAATTTGGTTGCTTCTACCTAAACACATCAATCATGTTTTGCTTACACTTGATGTTTGCAGATTATTGCCTTCAGCGATGAAGAAGGCGTCAGATTCCAATCAACTTTTCTGGGGAGCGCGGCAATAGCTGGCAGGCTACCAGTTTCGGCTTTAAATATATCAGACAAGAGGTTGCCACTGTAATTCATAGCTCAGCTCGGTTCCTTACGCCACTCATTCGTGTACTCATGTATATTTGGTATCCAGAGGGAGAACTTTGCAAGATGTCCTCAAGGAGAACACCATGTTTACTTCAGAGGAAAATCTTATGCAACTCAAATATAAACCAGAATCTGTTTGGGGTTATGTTGAGGTATTTGAATTGACACTCATAATGCTAAAGGTCATCAGTAGCTTGGTTTATTTCTGCACGATACGTGTTCTCATTGTTCATGTGCTGTGGTTGCATTTTGCAGGTTCACATTGAACAAGGGCCTGTATTAGAAGCACTGGGTCTACCTCTAGGTGCTGTCCAAGGTATAGCTGGACAGACACGCCTAAAGGTATGCATGGTTATTGCTTCTGTGCATATGATTAAGATTGGTGCTCTTTTTCTTGCTTCCTAACCTTCTTGAATGTGATTTGTCATTTGATTTGAGAACCTGAAAGATGATAGATGACTCATATTCTAGGTAGATGAGCAGAATACAAACTAAAAAGGAGGACACTTAGTCCCAAGTATTACTTTTTCATCTATTTGATGTGTAGCAATGGGACAACAGAAACTACATAAAAATGACACTTAGTCATAGTCCTAGAGGGTAGAGTATCAAAACCTTCACCATTTCATATTTTTCATCTTTCTGCGTTGATCTCATAAATAACGGTAGGCTGCATATTATGATTAAAACCCAAGCTCTTTGTACATTTCCACCGTGTGTATTGATTAATAATCTAATTTAATTATGATAACTTTTGATGAAAGAGTTACAATTGAAGAAATAGATCCTTAATCTTCTATATTCAGGTAGAAGTTAGAAACTACATCAAAACGTGATTTGAAATTGTAGGTAACAGTGAAAGGTTCACAAGGCCACGCTGGGACAGTTCCAATGTCCATGCGCCGAGATCCAATGGCCGCTGCTGCTGAACTAATGGTGCAGTTAGAAAGTGTCTGTAAACGCCCCGAGGATTTCTTACCTTTTGATGGACAGTGCAGTCTCTCTGGATCTCTTGTGTGCACTGTTGGTGAAATATCATGCTGGCCAAGTGCTAGTAATGTGATCCCGGGTCAGGCAAGTAGTAAATCTTCAATGCTTCAGTTCCTTCTACTGACATGAAGGCAACATAAAATAAGAAAATGGCTGAAATATTCTATCTTAGTATCATTTTAAGAACTTGGTTTGTGCAGGCAAAAATCTTTTATCTAAACTAGTTGGGGTGTGTCCTGTCTAAATCCAACACTGTTGTTTTTCTTGTTTGTTTTCAGGTGAGCTTCACTGTAGACCTTCGTGCAATGGATGACAAGGGACGTGAGGCAGTTCTCTACGAGTTATCCAACAGAATGTACCGTATATGCGAGAGCCGTTCAGTTTCTTGCCTCATTGAACGCAAGGTAATAACACCTCTTTCCCTTTTGAGTTATGTTCTCTTTGGTATGATTTACATATTAGTGCTCTGAATCACCAAATAATTGAATAAAATTTCAGCATGACGCGAATGCTGTGATGTGTGACAATGAGCTGAGCTTGCAGCTGAAAGCGGCAGCTCTCTCAGCGTTCAAGAAGATGGCAGGCAATATTGAAGTAGCAGACTTGCCTAATCTGATGAGTGGAGCTGGTCATGACGCCATGGCCATGTCCCATCTCACCAAGGTATGGACAAATTTAGAAAAAATTTACCCGCTCAAAAATTGACCTACCTAAAAAACAAATTATACCTGACATGAATTTTTAGCTTCCACATGTATGAGTAAATATGCATCTGTGTACATTTGTGTAAACAAACCAAAATTTTGAAGTACTGGGTTGCAAATATTTTTGGTATCTGGAATGACCTAAACCAACAACAGTCTGGAATTGATATAGGAATCTTATTAGAATTTGACCAAACTCAACTTACTGGCACCTCTAAATGAATAGTTTTGTTTTATGGCTAAGCAGGTTGGGATGCTGTTTGTTCGTTGTCGCGGGGGAATGAGTCACTCACCGGAAGAACACGTTTTGGATGAAGATGTATGGGCTGCTGGACTGGCACTTCTGTCACTCCTTGAGACACACATCTCCTAATTTAATCACCATTCCCCCTTTCGAGTTTGTGCGCCTTTTTTGTACATAAAAACTAGGGGTGTGTTTGGATTACAATGTTTAATGCATCAGATACAGTAATCCAAATGCACCCTAGGACTCTAATAAAGTAGTATTGTCAAGATGTATATACATATAGACATTGATTTTCAATTCTATTGCAAGCAGAGGCAGCCTTTTCTTTGTTCAATTGATAATGTGTCTAGAAATCAAGCCAAGTAGTGTATGGAATAATTGCAGGGAAGATTCTTGGTAGAAATGATGGGTTACAGAGGGTTAATAAAACAAATAGGTACACAGATGAGTACATTAATTTGGATCTGCAAATTGGTTGTGTTCTGACTTTTGAGTCTAGTGTTGGTTTGAGGTTGTTTACAGTACAGTAAGACAGCAGTCAAAGGAAGAGAATAATCAGTGATTAGCTTAAATAAGCAATTGATAAGAATACTGAATGCAAGAATAAGAGTTTATCCTGCAATTAAGAGACTACAAGGCAAATATTACTCTAAAACCAACAGCATGGCCGAAAGGTAGCTACCTCACATATTGAATCATCAAATGATGGCCAACAGCAGTTGTTGAAACAAGCAACTACATACGTTAAGAGACTGATGATGATTACAATTACAAAAAAAAAAACATCACTGGCATAAATAATCTCTTGCTACCTCACACCCCAACACAAATCGGTTGCATGTATGTTCTACATATTAAATGCACTTCGCTGACCTAGATGAAGCTCAAGGGGAAAAAAAACAAGGCAATACATCATTTCTACACAAGAATACTGAAGTAGGATCTCAAACTCTCAGTCAGTTATATCAAAACAGAGTTTGGCCTCGTCCCAGGGACCGTTAATTTCAAACTTGTACTTCTGGATCCTGATAAGCCAATAAGGGCATAAAAGTGTGACAAAGACCAATAAACCCAGAAGCAGACTGAAGAGAAACAGGTTCAATCTGTAATATAAGACTAGTGTTGCAGCCATCAAACCCATTGAGAGCCAGAGATGCAGTCTGAATGAGTACCTCTTTATACAGTAAGTGACCAGCGGAGCGAACAGAAAAACTTGCAAAGAAAATAGAATGATGGCAAAAACATGGTGCCTTGACGGAAGGCGAGAAGCAATCAAAACTGAAGCAACAATAGAAGTATTCAGAGAAATGTTGCTTCTTAATGAAGGATTATCCCCGGAGCCAGGTGCCTTTACTGTGCAACCGGTGTACTCATGTAAGAAGAGATGGAGTATGATAAGCATGGCTGTAAGAACCCATATGGAATCTGAACTAATGGATCTGGTGAGAGTGTGGTATATGGGCGATAAGACGTATAAGCCAGTTATGAAGTAAGAAATATTAAGAACATAGTTCATTAGAAGATTGAGGGAAGTGATTTCTGCGGTTAACAGGAGGACCAAGAAACCGGAACCTAGCAAAACTGTGTCAAGAAGAAGGAGGGCATTATAGTCAATTGTAGAGCAGAGAGTGTAGCTCCATACCAGGACCACAAGGGCGACAACGCAAAGGTACTGAGATATGGAGACTGAATCACATATCACTTTGAATAGGTCTCTGTGAACGACGTTGGCGTTTGTAACCATGTGCTCTAGGAAGGACTCATCAGTGTGGTTATCATCAAACCCTGGTTGCATGCCGCCATATGCCACTTTCCTCCATTTTCGAGGAGAGGGAGAAGAGTTTTTCCCTCTGGTCATCTCCATTGCTAATGTACAATTCAAAGTATGTAAATCATCTTTTCTTAAACCGGTAAGCAATTGGCAATGATGTGAGAGGTTCTGAGAGGTTCATCTGCATACAAAAATTGATGGTGATAAGCTCAGTAATTGTTCAAAACACACAACTTGAAGCAGAACAAAACAGGAACAAGTAAGATCTGAACCATGAGACTCGTTAAATCATAATGATAACATATATAAACTTGTTGCTTGTCCGAGGCCAAAAATTATAAGAAAAGAAGTTGAGCAAGGCAATGATCCTTGACCAAAAGCATAAAAATGTGTTGATTTTATTCAATTCCAAATTCACTGACTAATTGCCTAGCTGTGTTTCATTTTCTGTAATCTGTAGGAACTTTATTTTGTGGTCAGTCTCTTTGCTTATTGGCAAAACCAATTAAATGAATACCATCTTGGGGACAAGACAATAGATTAATTTCAAATACTAGAAGATATAGGAATGTGCTTGAGCTGTAAACCAATAAAAGGCAAAATCAAAGAACGAAGTAGTGCAAGGGATAGAGGAACTATGCTCAAGTACATGACCTTAATCAAAATTGGCCAGGATCTAAAATTGATGCCAAATCCCTAAACTAGAGAAATCACAACCACGAATTCCTCGATTGACATAGCAACATTAGCACAAAAAAAATCAATTAAGAAGAAAAAAAGCTCAAATCGATCGATCCAAATTAGATCGATCGTGTAATTTCTTAAGAATTGCAAACAAGACGAATATAAGGGAAACCTAGAGATATATACACGAAGTTTAAACATACCTAGACTTTGACGAGACAGAGGAGTTATGCCGACGGCGAAGAATTCTTTCTCCGGAGTCCTGATTCTCCCTATCTCTCTGGTGCCCAGTGGTTTGTCAGTTTAGTGAATTTTTGAGCATGTTTGAAGACTGGTCCGGTTTTGGTCATTAGGCTTGTTTTTTTGTTTTTTTGATAAAAGGTCATTAGGCTTGTTAATGCTTATAGATTCGCTTCTAAATCGATTTTCACCTTCTTGAGACAATTATGTTGGGTTATTTTGATATTCTTGAGAAATTGTTTAAAATAGTTGTTGATAGTTCATAAAGTTATTCTTATTTGTTAAAATTGATAACTCTCGGACCTCTTGGTAACTTTCCGGAATATTTTTTGAGAAAATTATTGTTATATATTTAAACTAAATTGTTATGTTCATGATGATTATTTGAAAATTTAAATTTAAATATACAAGTAGCAAATTTGCCACAAGTACATATTCTAAGTAAAAATTTATTAAATAAAGTAACATATTTAAAAAAATACGCACGATTATACAATGTTTATTATTGATTCAATTGGTTTATAATTATATAGGCTTTGTTCGGTCCATCAAATTAATAAAAATAATATATTGTAAAAGTTTTGTTTGTCGGTTCGTTTTTTTCGCCTTCTAAACTTCTACGTATTTCTTCAATTTGAGTAAACTCTTTTTAATAAAAAAAACTGAAAATAATCTATTATTTACAATAATATGTTTATATCGAACAAGACCATACAGCCATTTTGACTTATCAAATGGAGCCAGAGATTGGAAACAAGAAGAGACATTTACATTTTGTATATAGAAGTTGGGATGCGTGATTTTGGAGATTAAACGAAGGTGTGCTAACACTTTTTTAACCACTTATAATTAACTTGAGAACTTATGATATAAATTGAAGCCCCAAATATAAAATTTCCCAAATCAGAGCTCTGTCATCCATTCTTCACAAGCACACGGCTTCCCGCCTGTTTCCGGAGGGAGAATGGCTTCCAACTCACACCTTCCACAACCGACAACAACTTCTGCTGCAACTCCAGATGAGACCATCAAACTTGCAATCGCCGTCGCTCTTCTCCGATCAAAGCTTCCTTCTACTCGTATACCACCTGCTACATCGTCTTCTCTTTCCCATTCGCAAATCGTCTCTCAGATCCAACGATGGAAGCGAAAGGTTCGCCTAATTATCGACTCGCTCGCTCTTTCTCAAGTATCTATCTGATTTAAACGATCTGTGACAGATTTGAGTGGATTTTCAGGCGAAAGATCGGAAGCAGGAAATTCTCCGGCTCAACGAGTACCTCAAGGAGCTCGAAAATGTTTCACTTGGCGATCTTTATCCGCAAACTGCGGCTTGCAGATGCTATTTCTTCTCGGATTTGGGGAAATTTAGCCCTAATCTGTTCCCGGAAAGCAACGCCTACCATCGCAGTTTGAACGATGCTCTTCGCCGAAGATTTCTCAGACAAGGTCTAGGTTTATCATCGCTCTCTCTTCGTGTCAACATTTGCAATTTGCAGTATGATTTAGTCTGAACAATCTGCTCTGTCTCTTTTCGCTTGTTACAGTACGTCTCAGGGAGAAAAGGAAGAGAAGAGCGAGCAGTTCTATAATTCCCTCACCGTTTACAGGTTAATAAACGATATTTGTGGCATATGTGAAACTTCATCTGTCAAGTGCAATGGCTTTGTTGAATGTTGATCATCAACAGTAATGTCAAGTTGTGGATTGATTAGGTTTTAGGTTGAGCAATGGAAGTTTGATCTGTTTCTTTGCTTAATGAAAACAGAATCCAAGTATGAAGATAGCGTAGACCTGCTGAGGCTTTCTGCTGATTTCCTCGTGGATCTTTGTAACACCAGTTCTGTGGTTAGGCTACACCTTTTAACTGAATTATATGCTTGCTACTCTCAGTTCTTATCCTTTGTTCAACCTCCCCAATTTTTGAAGCATTACCTTCATTCTTATGTGAAAATCTGTTCCAAATGCAGATGGAGGGGGCTAATTTTGCAAACTGGACGCATCAAGCTGTGGACTTCATCCTAGGTAGCTTCTGGTGATTTTTTTTTTCTTCACCAATGAGTGAATTCTTTGGTTATTCAGTTTTACGCAATCATTTCTGATAGAGGTGGAATGTCATATTTTTCTAATACATGTTGGAGTCAAACAGTTTTCGCTGACTGCTTTTAACTTCCAAGAGCTAATTGTTATGGTATCTGGTGTACATGCGCTCACATGTTCACCAGTGTTTCTTGTTGCCTTAGAAGGAACATTTTTCATAGAACTGCTTATTGCCTAAGATTCATACCATATATAGATACCACCGGGCAATTTTCTCAAAAGCTGATTTCATACATCATAGGGATTAGTCTCACTGGAAATTTGAACCTTTGTGTTGCGAAGGTTCATTGAAGAATTTACTCTCGGTGGGAAAAGACACAGAGCTGATTCAAACTACTGTCAACAGCTTGGTTGTGCACTTGGTTATGAGGATGTCTACAAATCTTGATCATGGTGGTGTTTTCTTATTCTTCAAAATAATACTATCTTAATTTACTTTACTTAGCATATAGATTCTTAGTGGCCATTAAAGTCATATTATTCATTGGGATGTGCGGTTCCTCTTTTTAAAGTATGCTGTGTGTTTGGTTGCCTGGAATGATAGTAGATTAGCATCCTACCATTTTGATCACAACAGCTTGATTGAATTAATCATATGAATTTAGTAGTCACCTGTCCTATTAGTGTCCCACTTTTTCCTAGAGTTTTAGTGAGCTAAAATTTGGCTGACCTATATGGTATATTGGGTTCAATCAACAACTTTGTTTCTCATCCACAATAATGGTAAAGTTTTTGAATGTCTTCTGAATCCCACTAGAACTGTGAATAGGTTTAAGAAAAACTAGATCCATTCACCTTTTTCAATATTTCCTTGGCACTCAACTGACAAAGTGCCTGCTTGTCTGGTGTGTAAGATGTTATGCTTCATTCACACTATTGCTTGACTGCCTATCAATGCACAAGTAGAATGTCTTTAGAACAAGGCAATCAGTTCAACAATTTCTCATTTGAAGTCCTGTAAAACTCTGTTGAGAAGCATTAGTCCACCTAGCAACTGGCATCAGTGGAATATGGAGATATTGTAACACTGAGTTCATACTATAAGCTTCATGGTGGTGTGCTTTAATTGCAGCTAATCTGTTAACTTTTGGTTACTGAATAATATGGCAACATTACCTTCAGATGTTCAGAATGCTGAAAGTGATAGACAGCAAGATGTTCAACACATCATCCGGAAGCTTGGAAGTATGCCATATGTGGGACAATGTGTTATGGTCTTCGTCTCCCAAAAGATTCCTGAGCTCGCAGAAAATTTGATCGGCGTAGATCCTTTTGAAGCCTCATTCATGAACATGCACGATTCCATGTTTCTGCTGTAAGTACCTTAAGCTCTGCTATTTGATCCTGGACTCAGTCATGTGATGTACTTGAACTACTGATGTTTGGTTCTCATGTTTGTTTAGATAATCCAATCTAACATGTCCAGGATCAAGTATATGAAAAACTTAATGATCAGGGTTGAATAAGCTTGTATTGATCAGATTGGTTTGATTGACAGGATTCAGCTTATTGAGTTCATGATATCAGACTACTTGCAGTCTTGGCCAGATGATGAATATTTTGACAATGGTATGTATCTTGTTTGATATCAAATGTGCACACGTTATGCTGCAAGAGATTTGATGAAGTGATTCTAACGCTGAATTATATACACAGGTCTCCTTGAAGAATGGGTGGCCTTATTTCATGGCGCTCACAAAGCCTTATATTTACACGAGGACAGGATGGGACTTTACGTGCTGTACTTGGATAGAGTGAATAGTGCATTGGTTCGAGAACTAGGCCAAGCTTCATCTTTGCTGAAGCTAAATCCAGAAATTCTTCATTCCCTGTTTAACTGAACTGCATACTCGTTTCATGTTAGTTGAGCTGCATATAACTTTCACTTGCATTTGTGTGCATTTCAAATTACCTGCTGTAAATCATAGTCTCATATGCTATTACTCCAGATTACAAAACATTATTTTTTTCCGGTTGCACAAGTATCTCCCACCGAGGGATGCAATACAAATTATAGTGAGTTTTGAGTTGAAGTTTAGAATATAGTAAAGGTGCATCTTTTCACCAAATCAATGTGATAAAACAGAAAATGTAGATTTTCAAAGTTCACTCCTGTTTAAACAGGGGAAAGAAAACTCTCTGAATGAATCAGATGGCCAACTGATTAAACCATAGACTCATTGCAATTTGCAAAGCTAAAACCTAAAGGTAAAAAGAAAGTGAGAGCTTCATTCTTTGCAATTCTCCAATTCAGTCCAAGCAAATTAGAGCCTCTACTTGCGTTTGGAAGCACGTTTACCCTGTCCCTTCTTGGGTGGACCCTTTCCACGACGCTTCAACATTTCAAGCTTAGTCAGCCGCCTGTACGAGTACGCACAAGAGTTCAGACATTCTATTGCCAACACTTCAGTTCAGATGCAACATGAATTGCCAAAAGCAAATCACACTAGTAAGAGTAGCACAGTATACAAAACGAATGCTATATTATGCAGCTGTTTCAACACGGAAAGACATAGTTTGAGTCTTTATCAGTAGTATAACTTTGGATAGGCTTATCATGTAATTTTGGGATATCGGTTACAAAGGTGCCCAACTGCAATCCATAATTCCGGAATCAAGTTATATTTCAATCAGGCTTTAGATCTCTACACACCAGTCATTTTGGATTTCAGCCAATATTGGTGGGGTTATTTTAGGTCCAAGACAACATGGATAGTTTTGGGTTATCATCAGCTCTAACCCTACAATGATCGGGCAAGTTAGGTTCTCAAGTCAGTTCAGCAAGCCTGCTAACTAATAACCAGCGGACCGATAATAGCTAAGTTAAAAGGGTCTGGCAAGGTCAATTTACAGAGTAGTAAGGTTAACTAGTTAAACTGGCCATTCAAGATCAAACTCATATAAATGGCCCATTCAAAATCCTATACCCTTGTTACAGCACAAGGAAATAAACAAAAGATCAAAATGAATGGGAATACATTACAAAGATCAAAACACATAAGCCATCAATAATAAAATCCTCCACTATGAGAGGAACAGCTTCCCATGCACATCCAGAAAAGATCGAGTCTTTTTCAGCAACAATGTAAAAATACTGCTAAATCAAAACCAGATTCATATCTCAACATGACAATGAAACCAAGTCACTGGTCAACAACTAAAGTCTCTCGCCACAAGTGGGACATTTCAAGCTTTCATTTCCCCTTTTCAACACACATCTGCTCCATCCATATAAGGAGGGACTCCACCAGGACTACTCTGAAGAAACATTTGAGCTAATTGACATCAACAGATTAAAAAAAAGACTCCTACTTTGATATATCACATGATTACTGGACATTAGACCTAAATTAGGGTTCTTTCATGTAGATATCCAATGATCACATTATATATGAAAGCCTGCTAACAACACAATTGCAACTGTTCGTGATATTTGCAGATATGCACACAATTAGCCCAAATCAACCCCACAAACAGAACCCTATTTTAACAAATTGCACGCCAACAAAGACAAACGCCTCTCATTGGCAAATCATCGAACAGGTGGTGTGCATAGCTAAACCAGAAGAAGAAAGGAAAGAAAAGAAAAGGATGTAGAGATTACTCGGTCTCTTCCTCGGCCATGATAAGGGGATCATCCTTCTTGATATCGTAAGGATACCAAGCGGCCACCTTGTCACCGATGAGCTTCTTCCTGAGGAGCTTGTGGGCGGATCTCTGGCCTGTAGGGTTTAGCACATGCCCGAATATTCTGGCCCGAGCCTCCGTCACGCCCCTCGTCACCGCCGCCGCCACCACGGATTTCAACCCTCCGACTCCGCTCATCGTTCTCCCAGATTCGGATTAAACAATCCCACTTCCACTTTTGTGTTGTTGGGGTGTGAGTTCAATGAGTAAACAAGGGTTTTGCGCCAATGAGTCCTCAGTTTGCTAGACAAATTATATTTCTGTTAAATGTTGTTTGTATGCATTTTTTCCATTTTTTTTTGTATAAACTATTTTAGAAGAAAAACCATCAAATATCCAAGATTCATTATTTTTATGTAACTAGTACAAATCTCGTACCATGTACGGGTAATGTAATATAAATTCAAATTAACCTGTTCGAGATTAAAGTTTGATACTAATCCGTTTTTAACTCAAGAATTTATAATCCAAACTTGAAGACTAGAGTCCGAACCTATTGACCTATATATGTACTTTTTTTAATACAATGTTAATTCTAAAATAATTCTATTCAAATTTTCATATTTATATTATTATTTAGTATATTATTAGTATATGTGAAAGTTTTTCCACTATTATTCAAGATTTAATAATGACAAAAACATATACTAATTAATAAGGAAAAATTAATAAGTTATCAAAAAAATACTTGGTTTTTTATTCATATAAGGATATAATGTTAATACAATCAAGTTAGAAAAAAATCTTAAGATATGGTAAGATATCAAGTAGATATAAGGAAATTGGATAAGATATCAATTAGATAAATGAGTTATTTTTAGAAAATATAATGTAAAAAAATAAAATCATTTTTCTATTCAAGATTGATGATGTGGCACAAATTTTTACACAGACTTGGGTTCCGCTTTATACTATACTATAGTAGATATCATAATAACTTACGCCCTCCGTCTCCGAATGTTTGTCCGTCTTTTCCTTTCGAGCGTTTCGTTAAGACTGTCCACCTTTATATTCTTTCTATTTACTAGCGGTCAGGCTCATGCATACGCACGGGTTCATATTATAAACAAATTTTATATACATAAATTTTGAATTCTTTGTTTTACTAAACATAATTTAAGCATATTGAATCATTTTACATATAGTTTAATTTAGTGTATTATTGAATTATTTTTTTAAACATACGTGTTATTGAATTATATTGTTTTAACAACCTCTTTTGTATTTTACTTCACTTTACGTTTAGGTTAATTGAAAAAGACAATAAGTTGAAGGATAATTTCAAGAGGTTGTTGAAATTTCAACAATCACTTTCTTTTGCCGTATAGTTTGTATAAAAACATATGAATATTAGTTGTTATTATTTCCTAGTCTATATGCCTATTTATTGACTTATAGATAGATATATCTATATATTTAATGTTAAAATAATATTTAGTAGATCTGTGTTATAATCTACCAGATAGAGTAATAAATTAATCTATTAAAAGTAAATGCAAATGATCTATAATATTGAAAGTGAACAACAAATATTGGTATCTTCCTACAATTTTGTAATATTATAATACAAAAACAATTAGAGTAATAACTAATATTTTAAAAATAAATTCAAATGATCTAGTCGAGCAAGACAAGATATCGATCTGATAGGTTACATGTCGAATCCCTCATTAATCCCCTTGAGATGAGATATATGAAAATATTCTAATCTTTGAGCCCTTGGGCTTGAATTGGGCATCATACCTCACCCTAAATTTTACCCACGCACAAAAAAAAACTACTCCTTAGTATCTATTTCCTCAAACAAGAAACACAAATAAATTTGTGAAATTTCTTTTGGTACCTCTATGGTCCTGACAATTCATTTTGGTGTACTAAGAAAAATGTTTTTTCTTTTGGTCCCCTTGTGGTTTGTACAATTTTTTTTTTCGTAACCAAAACTATACATAAACTCATTTTTTTTCCAAAAAAAATATAATTTCCGTTTAAATTTTACATAAAAACTAATTTAGAAAATAAAATATTAGATTTTTATTGAATTTTAAACGGAAACTGTATTGAACAAACTTATCCAAATAGATTATCCATTGAATTTTTTTAATGGTTGGTCAAACTTTTTTTTCATTAAACAAATTATTTTGCCCAAGTTCTTTTTTTTTTTTCTTTTTTAAAAATATTTTCCAAATTGGTTTTTATGTAAACTTTACACAAAAATTTGTATTTTTTTGGATGAAAAATAGGTTTATATAGAGTTTTGTTTAAAAAAAAAATATAAAATCACGGAGTATCAAAAGGAAAAACATTTTTACTTAATACACCAAAAAGAATTGTACACTACAAAAAGGAATTTCCTCACACCCACAAAAGAATTTCCCAAAAAAAACTTCGAACAAAATAAAAGAAACACAAAAAAACTAGCGTCTATCCATTTATCCACTCCTGAACACTACACAATCTCACCAGTCACCAGCAAATCAGCAATGAGGTCTTTGGCATCTTCTCTTGCATTCTCCACACCCACAAAGCCCACCACTCCATTTCTCCCCAGAGCTCTTCACTCTACTGAATCCCAAGTAATCCACCCACCACCTAAAATCTCAAACAGCCCTCAATCTCACCTCAGGAGCTCACCTTTGCTCAACAGAAGACACGTGTTGGGACTCGGCCTCGTCTCCGGCGGCCTCCTCGACGCTCTCCTGCTTCAGCCGGCGTTGGCTCCGGCGGCCGAGGTCGGCGGCGCGTGTGACTTCGCCGTTGCCCCTTCTGGGCTGGCCTTCTGTGACCGGACTCTGGGCGATGGGCCCCAGCCTTCCAAGGGTCAACTTATCAAGGTGTTTAACAAATCTCTTTCTTCTACTAATATGTAAGATAATCCAGCTTATTGGTAAATCTAGGCTCTTTATCTGATCAAGTGATCATCGGGCTAAGACGGCTCGGCTAAGCCGAGCACAAACGAGGCTTGATTTATAAACCAGCCGAGCTCGAGTACTCGAAAAGATAAATGAGCCGAACTATGTGACCATATCGTGCTCCGATGGATTAAATGTCTGTGCTTTTGCACCCTCTCATTCAAGAAACATTATGTGCAATTATGGAACATTTTGGTATCGGTGCAGGCACATTATGTAGGGAAGCTGGAGAACGGGACCGTGTTTGACAGTAGCTATAACCGCGGCAAGCCTCTGTCTTTCAAGATTGGCGTCGGCGAAGTATGTACACGTCCTCTTTCCTTGAGCATCCTTTACTCGAAAATCCTTGATCACTGATTGAGCCATGTCAGTTTACACACACGGGTTATTCGTTGCGATTTATAACTAAAATCATCACATTTGAAAATCGTAGGTGATCAAGGGCTGGGATGAGGGCATTCTTGGCGGCGAAGGAATTCCTGCTATGCTCCCCGGTAACTAGCACCTTCCACTTCGTCATCGTCCATTTTCTATGTCTTCAAACAACGTTTGATATAAGTGTCTCGTGTTCAATCTCTAATACCTTTCGGTTTAGGCGGGAAGCGCACACTGAAGATTCCGCCCCAGCTTGGATATGGAGGGAGAGGTGCCGGGTGCAGAGGAGGTACATTACATACATCTGTTTATTAGCTTATGAAAGTTCGAGTTATCAAAAATAATGCAATGCTTGGATGTTAAATGCAGGCTCCTGCATAATTCCTCCAGATTCGGTGCTCTTATTCGATGTGGAGTACATTGGCAAAGCATGACAAGTACAACTTTAACAGATTTCATGTGTGCCATGGTCCATGTAGTAGTATATATAGATCAAATTCCTCATGAATCTCTTTTTTGTACTGTTTCTCATCACCTCTCCTCTCTGACCCTTTGTTGATCTGGCTCATTGTTCAAGTCAGGAATAAAAACTCTATTGCACCTTTGTGGACTTGATGCATTATAATTTGTAATGTGGGTCGCCTGAAAATTTAATCAGCCTAGCCCAAACATTTTTAGTACAAGATTCTATAACTGATCATATTCGAGAGTTGGTCTTTGGACATTAATTGAATTACAAGGGTGTCGTGAAATTGTACTAGGAAGCTCTCGGTCAAAGCAGAACTAGCGGGACTTCATAGGGACATGGGAAGTTGGGAAAATAGTGTAATCTTCTTTTAAAAAGGGGCACTGATACGGCTAGGGTCTGGGGTCAACAACAACAAGAGACCGTTTGGTATCGTCCTCCACTGAAGTGTTACTCAGCTTAATGCTTATATATTTTGTGTTTTATTTTTAGAACAATTTGTTTTATTTTGAGAATAATTTTTCATATTAGAGTTTTATAACTCTCTTTCCAAGTTTTCTATTCGGTTCTTTCATGGACAACTTTTCATTGAACCGGTAGGGCATAGCATATAAATACTCTTTGTAAGCTAATAATGAGGGAATTCAGAAATATACTCCTTTGCCCTAATTTGCTCTATATTTTTTTAATCAGAAACCCCCAAGCTTAAATAGAAAAGGCCTTAAGAGTTCCGAATGCGCGGGGTGGCCCGTCCCGCAACACCCTCAAACAAAATACGAGAGATACAAGAAGGAGCATCCAAACGTACATGAAAACCAATAGGGAACTCGAAAGCAAGTTTGGTGAGGGAGTCGGCCACCATGTTCGCTTCCCTACTAATTTGCTCTCTTTGTTCATTGTTCTTTATCGTTCCTTGAGTTGTGTGACCACATCGGGCGCGGCTCGCACCCTTGACCAACAAGGGATCGATAGGCACATACTGTAAGTTGTTTGAATCACATTGCTAATTAATCTCTCCAATAAACTTTAATTTCATTTCGCTTTAATCACCCGCTTATTCTAAGTTTTGTAGAAAATCGCCCATATGTTTCTACAAAACCAATCTCGGTCGTTATTATCCGAAGGGAGGAAAAAAAACCCGGAAGGCGGTGTCTACAACAATTACGCGCCGCTATAAAACGCAGCGTTTTTGCAACGCAATGTAAACCACCAACCGCCATGGCTTCGAACGGTCTTCTCCCTCTTTTTTGATTTTCTCCCCGCAAACGCAGAAACGAAGCCCTAGAATTCGAATCCGTGTCTCCTTCCCTCTCCCCGCGCTTTCACGTTCCGAAGAAAGACAACGATGCCAGCAGGTCAATCCTTCTAGAAATCTCTGCTTCGTATTAACAACTCTCTTGCTCTCTTTCGATTTCCAATCGATGGATTTTTGACCTAATTTGAACTTAAATTGGTTGCTTGAATTTGATTTTGATTTTGACTTTCGCCAGATCTACCTGGATTCTACTTTGATCCGGAGAAGAACAGGTACTTTCCTATTAAGGGCCCCATTCCTGGTTCTTCTCGTCAGTCAGCGCCTGCCCAGAAACCCGTTCCCGAGCTCACCCAGGCGAGTAGTCTCTTGTTTTCATGGAGGTTTTAGGCTTTTTTCGGCCCTTTCATAAATTTGCGAAGAATTGATTGATCTGTTAGGGTTTAGCTTTTGGTTTGTAGGATTGTAGTGTGTTGGGCGAAGCTAATTTTAATGAACCATCTATGTTTTTATGGAGTTTGAATGAGCATTGGTTGGACTTTTTGACATGCCCTTTGTTAGTTGTTTCCTTCCTTTTTGACATGAACCATTTTGCTTTATATATAGGTGAATAAGAGTTGTAAGAAAGTAAAGAAGATAAATAAGCTGCTTTATTGTAGAGAACTATCTGGCAACACAATTTCTACGGTACAATGGAGTGGTAGCTTCCAGGAGGGATACAGAAACTATCAAGCTTCTCAACCTCTGGTAATTTAATATGTGGACTTTGATTTGCTCTTGTGGTTGCTTTTTTCACTGGTATTCTCTAATGTTTTGTTGCCATTGGTAGATGCTGGATCATTTATCGAGGAAGAATTAGCATGTATTCATTTTAGGTTTTGCGGGAAAGTTTATACTCATTTGAAATGTGTTCAGTTAATCTGTTATATGAACTGTGGTAATCTCCGGAATCTTTGTAATGCTCAATAGCAAGTATTCCATTACAGGCTCTTATACATGTACAAGTATCATTGCAAAGACTCCTTTATTGTGATTACATTATTTTGATATGCACTTGTCAAATTTGTTGGCTCATTCTGTGAACCTAAGTGTGATTTTATTTTCTTGTTGCATCTGTTATCTTTGTAATCACTTCATGTTTTTTCTCGTTTATAACTTTATATGGGTATTCCTTCCCTCTAATGTAATTGATGTTTCTGCTTATTTGCTATACAATTGGAGGCTGCAGCAGTGTTTGACTTATTCACATTGAAAGATCTTTCCCGTTAGAATTCAAAATCCTATCTTACATGAAGGGTGTTTTCTGCATCTCAGGTTTGCAAGTATCGGAGAACAGAAAGGGATTGTGATGGTGCATTAGCACTGAAATGTACAAGCGTCCAGACACCTATAGGGGAAGTTGACACAGATCTTTTGTTAACAGGAGGGTGTAATGGTTCTTTGAGGTATGTCCAGGCCCTGCACCGATTGTGCTTGTGTAGATGTGTAGGAGGTCTTCTTGGCTGATTTCGAATGTTTGATTGGCTAACACAGACATTTTAGTATCAAATAGGGAGGGTGGGTGAAAGGCTTCTATAAATTTAAACTTTGTTGGCATGTTTAACATGGTAAACGGATATAGGAACCGTTCACATATATCTATTTTGATACACTTGTCGTACCACATGTATATTCTTTTGGTAGGAACTATCTTTCAGCTTAGTAACGTTGAAGTAGGGATCGATTTCACATAGTAATGCTCTTAAATGCTTGGGGTTCACTTCAGTGAATCGTTTTTTTTCATCTTGCTTCTCTGCTTTTGTCTACCACAGTTCGTGATGGACTATATTTATGACTGTTTTACTTGTAGTCTCTTTGACGTTGGAAGAGTTGGACAGAATTTTGATCATGGGGTAACATGGACTGCAGAGTATGTATTTCCAAACAGTTTAGAGTGCCAAGCAGATTGTGTGCCAAAGGATATCTGCAAACTTAATGGGGCCTCATTAGTATTGCCTTCAAATATATCGTCTATAAGCACTCCCAGAAAGGAGGCATGGCCTGTGGGAAATCATGCATCCACTTCTCAGCGCACACTGTATCCGTTTGTAGTTCATGATTTGTGACTGTTTTCCGCTAAAACTGAGAGAATCTTTTTTATTGCAGGATTTCATTTTGTGGTTGATGTTCTTCGCTTGCAACATTACCTAATGTTTTTGGCCAGATGCACAACTTTACCTAATTGTGATAGTATTCTGTACGACTTAACAATATTTGTTGGTGCTCTGGGCAAACTTTGCTATGATGATTTTATTCCTTTGAAGCTTCTACCCTTTTTTTAGTCCCTTAACCTAAGTTTCAGAGTCACCACTCTGGGGTCAGAATCATTAGGAGGATCTCTCTATACCCTAAATCTTTCTGAACCATTGGATCTTGATGCAAATACTCCTGCAGTAGGACATCTGCATGAGGTTACCTCTCTTAGCTGTACCATATTTGCAGCAGATTGCAGTTCTAACAGAATTAAATCAGTGATTGGTGAGTTACCTCTTACAGTATCTTTTTTGCAAGTTATAGCTGTATGTGAAGTTCCACTCTGGTGTACCTGAGATGCATTTTTAGCATATTCACGCCAGCCTACTTGAACTTTGTCTTAAAAATTCAAATGGAGGTATTTATAACATCAGAAGACTGTTAAATGCTCTTAGAGAGGGTGTGAGTTCTTATTAGGCCTAGACTTTGACTCCTTAACATAGGGTTGAAACTTAGAAATGTTCAATGGTCGGCAGCTTTTTCGTCTTCTTACAAGAGAAATACTTAGCCTTACTGGGATCATGATTTAGCTTATGTCTGGAAACAGCGTTTTGGTATTGAATTTATCCTGAAATTTCTCTTCTAAGGAACCAATTTTCGAGCTATGCTGGTAGACCTGGAAACCGGAGTCTCTTCAACCTTGTGCCACAGCAAAAGTGACGTCTTATCAGTACAGTACATTGATTCGGTAATTTGGTTACCAGTAAAACATTCTTTTATGGTTATGTATTCTGTTTGACTTGTTCTATAGGACTTTGTTATGCATGCGATGTCTGTTTGTGTGTTATTTTGTCCATATTGTCTATGTCATCTTTCTTGCTCTTTTCAGATTTTTTTTATGACCTTATCATGTATACACTTACTCTAAGGAATCATGTTGATGTTTAAAGTATGAATGTGGTCATAGTCATTGTCTATGGGGGCAGTCTATGTTTGGAAGGATACCAGGGTGAGGTCATTTTCTTAAACTTGAACTTGATGCTTGGGATTCCTTTTCATGAACAGGGAAACACTGTTCTGTGTGGACTCAGAAATGGGCTGATAGTAACAGTTGATGTCAGACAGAGGCAGCCTTCACTTCCTAGACATCATATTCCTATCTCAAATCCAGATTGCACTGGCACTTCAAAAGCAGATCCAACTCGCAAGCAACGCTTTAAGGTAATTTAAGCTTAAACTAACTGCAGTGACATTTTTTTTTTGAGTGAATGATACAAATCCGCTTCTACTTTATTCTACTTTACACAAACCCATCTGTTATAAACAAAACTGCATTTAATTATAATTATTTTCTGTAAAACTCATACATATAGCACTGTTATCAAAAGCATGAAATGGTCAGTATGCCCCATTTATACAAAATCAAAAGCTAAACCTGTTTGGAAGAGATTGGATTTTGTAATGTTTATAAGCCGTAAATTGAATTTGATTATTCAATAGCTCATGAAGTATGACTACTGAGCAGTTAAGATTCTAATGCGTGGTTTGTTGGAGACCTATTTCAAAGGGTTTGTACAAAGGGATCTCATTGTCTTTCAGTTTCTAGTGACTGGTGTCATACTTCCAATTCTTAGAGGTTCCAGCAGCTAATTTAACACAATCTATGATGGGAAGCTGAGTAGTTTATGGAATGAGCCATGTATAAAGCAAAATTTGAACCTTCAACTTCTGCCACTACTCTTTTAATTGGAGAAATGTTGGACGCATGGCATCTCAATCTGCGCTTTATTCAAATGCATGTAATTTAAAATAGCTATGTTGGACCCAAAGTTTCAATTAAGTCTCTTGACTCATGAAATTCTGTTTTCTTGTTCCTGCGGTGGGATGGTGGCTGCAACTGGTCTCAACGTTTTGCAACCTGTTCTTTATTAGTATTTCTTTTTAGGAGCACTCTAGTAATTGCAGCTTTATCTTTTACAGTAATTTATAAGATGCTCGTACAATATATATTACTCTTAAATGTGCAGATTAGAGGGAACATCAGACCTAGCTGTACCGTCTCCATGACTTCTTCAATTTCATGGTGAGTTCAGTAGTTGGCACAAGTGTGAATTCAGACATCACTTTCACCTTTGAATTTCTGTATCAACAAATTGAGTTAACACCGGGGCTTCCTTCACTATGTAGTTTGATGGCACTCTCATTGTATGACCAGTACTTTCTGGCCAGCTCCATGGATGGATCGGTTAGTATTCATAACTCACCTTCTGTTTAGTGGGACACTGAGGCTATGGGTTCCAATTATGATGCTATTACTGAGATATGTGTATTGCACTGCATATTGTTTTCTTGATTGTGCACAGTACTTACTATGATCCAGCTTCTTGCTTCTATTGAAAATACAATGCCCTCTGTCAAGAATCCATAGATGATGTTTGGCACAGATTTTTTATTCTTTTTTATCTTCTCCTGCCAAAGGGTTATAATCCTATGGATATTTTCTTTACATTGGTTATCCATGAGCTTGTACATTTGAAGATAATACAAAATATGGAGAACATTTGAGCATGACCTTAATTCTGTTTAATATTGAACTTTCATGCCTTTCAAATGCTAATCATGTACTTCTCGTAGAGTGACCCTTTTTGATGGTAGATTCTACACTTATCTACAATATGATTAGGGGTTAAGTTGAATTCTGTATTGTGAAGCCATGCTTTCTCTTTTACATAGGTCAAGCTGTATGATCACCGCCTGACCCAGCGAGGGCCAATGCAATCCTATGAAGGTCATGTTAATACTCATTCTCGCATTCAGCTCGGAGTTGACCCAAATGAGAGATTTGTTATTTCAGGTGCAAATATCACGATGCATATACTTTGTCTCTAATTTCCGCCGTTTCTAAAGAAATTAATCAAACAAATGAAAAATGATGAATATGTCACTTTTTTTCTTTGTTGGTTATGGTTCATTGTTTATGACTTCGTTTGTCTTGATTTATTGTGAAAATTGTACTGAACTTGGAAGAATAATTACTTAAATGAAGATTTGTGATATATCATAACAAGACCGAACATTGGTTAAATATACATTGGCCTCTCCCCTTATCTACAATTGAAGTTATATGCCAATATTATTCAGGTGGCGAGGATAGTAAGACAAGAGTGTGGAGTATCAAATCCGGTGAAATGCTCTTTGAAGACAAGTTCACCAGCTCCATCCCCATGACCGTGTGCTGTCAAGGAAATGGATGTATGCCAACGCTATTATTTTCTTTCAGCTCCATCTTATTAGATTTTAATTCTGTGTTGAGCTAAAACTTCTATGACATTCTACAGTCTCTTCACGGGGGCTTACCAGTAAGCAAAAATGCAATGATTATAGCTGGGGGGCATGGCTAGGTGCATCTGAAGGACTATGCTGGATGCAGTTCACCTGAATCAATGGCGAATCTTCGGACTCGAAGAATTCGGTACGCTAATTTGGATACATTTAGAAGCTCTACTTGATGGAGCATAAGGCAAATGGCAATGTTTTTGAGATGAAATGGAGTTATTTTAGTGTTGTGACGTTGACAATGTAGGATCAGCTGTCATCTTGACCATTGTGACAAGTACAGTAGAATAGTTAAAGTGTAAAATGTAACAAGTTGTTCATTATGAGATCTTTTATGTTTGAAGAAAAGATATTGGTTTGACATTGACAATGCCCATTCATGATGAGAACTTGTTTTTTTTAGTAGACTAGTTAGTGTATTTTTTTAGTACACTAGGGAGGAAATATTGATCATGAACCAAGTTTTATAATTACTGTCGAGTTTAAATATTAAAATGTTATTTGCTTCTAAGCTTTGAGTTACATGAGACTGTTAAAGTTTGATTGGTATTGTTTTAATGTTTTCCTTAATTAAAGAGAAAAAAATAAATTTGTATTAGAGATGTGTTTGCACCAAACGCTTGTAAAAGCAAACGTTATAATCTAATTAATCATCCCGTTGGTTACATTTGCAAATCACAGCCCAGAACTATTTTTTTTTTTCCAGTAAGTTTGCCTTAATCTACTGCTGTAGCGTTAAAAGGACCAAATTAAGGAAATGATGATAGAAAGAATTTAATTGTGGTGAAGCTTGTTTTTGATAAGGGACATAGGGTGTACAAGTCTACTTTTAATGAAAGCTAGCATTAATCATCTTAGTTTTGATAGTACATAGACAATCACATATTGCAAGTTATAGATACTTGTCATTGCTTAACATCATTTCTCTAACAAACCCAGAAAACAAATGTGTTACACATCTGGGTTTAATCAGGTACAACAGGGAGATTAATTAACGTCAAAGCAAATTACAAATACAGAAGGATCAACCCTTAATCAGGAATAGCTTCCATCTGTTGATCTTCCACCTTCGTCCGACCATCTTGACATTCTCGTGGAACTAGGCCTCGAACACTCCTGCATTCTTGTTACTATTATAAACTATGTATCATCAACAAATGACAGTCAGCTCTATAACTAATTAACTACCAACTGACCTGGCTCCGGAGCGGCGATCTCGACGAACCACCAGACCAACCGCCACCGCCACCACCGCCACCGTACATCCCCAACTCCTTCCCACCCTCCATAGCAAAATCCCTCAGCCTTACAAGCTCAGGCAACACCTCCTTAGCAAGATCAGGCCTATCCTTCTTCCTAAGCTCGGAACACCTAAGCGCGAGCTTAGCGAACGTGGTGGCCTCCTCCACGGGCCAATCCTCCACCGTCGGGTCCAACATCTCCTCAAAAGAGCCCCTCTCCAGCGCCCTCTCGGCCAGGTGGCTCAGGCCCATGGGGGCCCGGCCCGTGATGATCTGGAGCAACATGATCCCGAGCGAGTAGACGTCTGACTTGGTGGTCAAGACTCCGGACTGCTGGTACTCCGGGTCGATGTAGTAGAACGTGCCGGCGGCCGCGGTCACGTGGTACTGAGTGACGGTGTCGACGACCGAGGGCGGGACCAGGCGCGCCTGGCCCACGTCGCTGATCTTGGACACGTAGTTCCGGTCCAGGAGGATGTTGGCTGGCTTGAGGTCGCGGTGGACCAGGGGCTCGGGTTTCGCTTGGTGGAGGAAGCAGAGGGCGGTCACGATCTCGGCTGAGATCTTGAACCGGATTTGCCAGGGGATCGGCGGGGTGTTGTTGCGCCGCAGGAGACGGTCTTCTAAGCTGCCGTTGTTCATGTACTCGTAGACTAGGCAACCGTATTCCGGGCAGGCTCCGAGGAGCAGGACCATGTGCGGGTGGCGCATGCAACATAGCACCTCCACCTATAGTGATGAAGAAAATTAACGTAAGAGTTAGAGAAATCGTGTATAGTATAAAACCTTGTATATTACTTCTAATGTTGCGATTGGTTATAGCATATGTGTTGGACATAACGCACACATACAGGACCGACGACACTCGAATTCGCTACATGCTAATAGGAGGTGACCATGCGCTTGGCACATCAACTCACTGATCGAGTACTCATGGGTTTACTATAAGGCCTTGAATTCGAGACTCTAGGCAAGCCCAAGTATTAGTTGTGGCAACCCTAATTCCTTTACTTATCAAAGGGGAAAAAACTAATAGGAGGTGACCCGAACCAATTGCTTTTACGATAGAACCCCATCATGGACGGACGACTTTTACTTGCCTATAACAAGATTCTTAACTTAAGGAAAATGTTGTGTAGGAGATCAATGCTTCTTAAAGCTCAGGGGGTATGGAAGTGTTGCATATGTGTTAACATGTGACAATTTATACCTCTTGTTGAAACTGTTTCCTTCCTTGAGCAGCATCTGGTCTCAAAACCTTAATAGCAACCGGCGTATGATCAAGCATCCCTCTAAAAACCGGTCCATATCCACCCTCTCCAACCTTAAATTCTGCCGAAAACTTACCCGTTGCCGCCTCAATCTCCTCTATCGAGTACTTCCTATACCTCGTGTCATGTTGCGCTAGCGCGTTCAATGCTCGGTCCTTATCATCGGCCTCCCTCTTAGCCTTCATCTCCGCGTGTCTTCTCTTCTCTGCCTCCATTTGGGCTAGCCTTTGTGCAGCCTCGGCCGCTTCCATTGCCATCCTACATTTCTCCTTCTCCTTCTCTACCATGGCCAATGCTGCTTCCTCTGCATGCCGAGCTTGCTCTAGCCTTCGCCCTTCCTCGGTTTTCTTGTCACCAAGCTCCTTAGCCTGTGTAAGTACAAATCCACTATTTATAGTACTTTCTAGTATGTTAGTCTCATATGTGACATATGAGACTTCAACATTTTGAGAACATTGGCAATAAGAAGGTTGAAGGGGAGTGAATGGAAAGAAACTAATACAATTAGTCATCATCTGATTACCTTGTGTTTGGCTGATATGGCTTCTTTGCAAGCATTATTGTACAAATCCAAGGTTTGCTTAAGCTCTAATCTTAGCTGCCTCATCTCAGCTTCCGCATCTAGCTGCTAGGACCAATGAGAAAACCAAGTTACAAGCCCAATATATATCAACCATTATCAATATTGATCCTCCTGAAACTAACTAAGCGACTTACCGGCGAGTGACCCATTTTCCTCATTGCACTACTACTTGCATCGGGCATCGAGAAATCCGAGCTTTGGGAGGAGGTCCAATCCAACGAAACGAACCCCATGCTGTCATCTTGGTCGTCTTCGGTGAGGGAGTTACTAGAGCGAGTGCTCGAGATTCTTGGCTTGTTTGAGATCTCATGGCCTTCCATGGCCGGTGGTGCTGAGCTGTGTCTATTTAGTACGTTCACATATTGCCTTCTTCTTGAGCTGTCTTGGTTGCTCCTCTCCAACATGTTGTATCTTTCTGGCCCTGGCGAATGTGCTCCATGTACAGGCGATGTTCTGTTCGTTTGCCCAAAATATGAAAACATGGATCTCTTTATAGTAGTTTGCACATTGTTAACGTTAGTTGTTATGATGAATCCATGCAACATTGTACCTGAATGGTTGATCAGTGCTTCCTAAAGAGTGGGCATGAGGGAGTTTCGGAGGCGTTGCCGTGTTAATGATCGGGCGTTGTGCGGACTTGACGCTCAACAGCTTCTCCTTCTGGACCACGTACACCGAGCAAAACTCCGGCGCCGATTTAGACACGCCCGTTGGCACATCAACCTTCTTAAAATTCCTACACGTTCATGTTTTTCATATATGATCATAACACATTAAGGCCTAGTAACATAACTACATTGAATGAACAAAGAGGAGAGTTTGCTGACTTGATGAAGGATCTTGATGCAGCCCCAAGGACAATGTTGGAGACGAAGTTGGTAGTGATGTAGTTGAGAAGACCTTTCGCGATGTCTGTGTCATCGATCACGACTTCCTTCATCTGGACCTGGAATGAAAGGAACGCGCGCAGTTTGCTTATCAATGGTGTTGTGTTTAGGGCGACATAATGGTTTAGAAAGAGTGGATTGATGATCACGAACCGATTTACGAGCACAATATCCGCGGTATGGAGTTAGAAATTGTTGAATCTCGTGGTCGGATAGCCCTGCACATTGCACACATCCAATTATGAGTTGAAGCTTGATACCTTACACATATGGTATCAAGATGACCAATACCATGTGTACTTTCTAACAAGAACAATGTTCTTAAGGTTAATAGGTTATGTAACGTAGTTGATTAAAGAAAAGATATGATGACAATGTCTATAAACATGAACCCTATTAATCAAGAAACTCAAGTCTTTTAACACAACACACCATCAGAAATTTATAATGGATGGGATACCTACGATTATGAGAGGTGCGACATTTGACATGAATCAGGACGATGAAAGGTGGGTCATTCAAAAGATGATCAATCGCCCACTTCAACGCATGTTGGCTGTTCTTGTCCTTGTCTATCGCCACCGCCGTGCAATTTATGGGCAATGAGACGTCGTTGTCTTCGTATCCTGTCGACGTCGTTGGGCTAGCCGCCATCCTTATGACTTGTATTCAATCGCCTTCGCTCCGCCCGCCGCGCCCTCAGCCCGGTGGCCAGGTTGAATCAATGTCACGTTCACGATCTCACTATATATACTAGGTTTCGATTTGGCTAATGTTTAAAAAATGGCGTGATTCGATTGAAGATGATGGATACAAAACTTGTTGCAACTCAACAATTGGGAGGGAATGGAAGGGGTGTAGATTTTCTTTTTGTGTGCGAGGAAGGGGCGGGGTGTAATTATCTATGTTTTGTTTTTTGGTTGAATGTAATTATCTATGTTTAGATTGTCTACTTTAGTCCATTTAAACGGCTTTTAGATTGTCTGACGAGGATGTTGTTTCTTTGATTTTGAATGATGTAAGGGGTAGGGTGGCAAATTCTGACCCGATCCGAACTAACCGATTGAATTATCTGTTTCGAGAACCGAGAGAGACCCGAAATTTATTTTTATCAAATCAAATCTGAAACCGACTCAATCCGACCGAATTTGACCCGGAGGTATAAGCAACCCGATTAAGAATGACCCAAAACCCGATTACATCCGAAAATCTCAATCCGGATTCAAACCGAAACCTGAATAACCCGACCCGAAAATACCCGACCGAGTTATATCCGAAACCCGAAACAATCCGAACCCGATTGTACCCGACATCCAAAACAACCCGAACCCGATTGTACCCGATAATTATATATGATATCCGAAACAATCCGAACTTAGTACGATATTCTATATAATAGGATATAAAACATATATTATTAGTATAAAGTGTAATATAAAATTGCAAATGTAAGAAATTGTATAATATGTTTATCTGAACTGTGATCTCTTTTTCATGTTATTTTAAAATTATTGATCGTAATTTGACAAATATTTATAATTTAATACATTACTAAACATATATTTGTTTGACAAAATATAAGATCTTATTTATTGATATATGAATCTGATCATGAGAATGAATATGATTTTGAGAATGTACAAGATCTCGTAGATATTAATATCATTATATTGGTATATGCTTATGTTGTACACTTGAAATATAAAAAAAAAAACATTATTTAAAATATAGTTAAATCAAAATTATATTGATTCACTGTTCCAACTATCAAAACCTAATTATACAAACACATTTCTAATGTGACCCAATTCAATCAAAAATAGATTTAACAAAAGCTGATTCAACCATAACTGATTCAACCGAAACCGATTCAACCGAAACCGATTCAGCCGAAACCGATTCAACCGAAAACCGCTTCAACCGAAATCTGATTCAGCCGAAAATTGAAAAAACCGACTCAACCGAAAGCCGAATTAAATTAACCGGTTATAACCCGCTAACCCGACTTATCCGACAATTTGAATATCCGACCCGATCTGAACCGACCCGAATGCACCCGATTTTCCGTTTATATCTGATACTGTTCACATCCGAATAACCCGAAACCGATTTATCCGACCGAAACCCGACCGATTATCCGAATTGCACCCCAACGTACTACTTAACCCTTTTTTGAATTATTAATAAAACGCCCCTAGTGGGTACGGAGACTACCGCCTCTCCTTCTAAAAATACAATTTGTCTAGCAGGGTTTGACTTGGTCAATATATAGGTTGCCTTGTGTGCACCACAAAATTCATAGATTATGGGACAAATGTTGGTCTTGATCCCTATTTTGATTTACATGGTCAAAGCTATATAAGCCATGACCTTCTTTATAGATAGACGTTGCTAGGTATAGCTTGACTAAAGAAAGGAAGAATCTCATCTCAGATCAGAGTAGGAGAAATGGAGTGTTACGGAGTGAACAACATCAACGAGTTGTTACAAGATGCAGCTCTTAAAGGTGACGTCGTCATGTTGAGAGACTTGCTTGGTGGAGATCCTCTCCTACTCCATAAAACATCCAACATTTACCCTCTTCACACAGCTTCGAAGCTCGGCCACCTCCAGCTCGCACACGAGCTCCTCCGCGCAAACCCTGGCCTCGCGGAAGAGCTGTACCCGACCGATAGGTCGTCCCCTCTCCACCTAGCCTCGGGAAACGGGCACACCGAGCTCGTGAAAACCCTAGTTTCTATCAAGCCTTGCATGTGCCTGGCGTTTGACGTGCATGGGAGGAACCCGGCTCACGTGGCTGCCATGAAGGGTCACGTGCGTACCCTGGAGGAGCTGCTGAGGTCCGTGCCCGCGGCTGCTAGGGAACGGGTTGGTCTCGCCGGAGAGAGTACGATCATGCACTTGTGTGTCAAGTTTAATCGGTTAGAGGCGCTCTGGACGGTGGCAAACACCGTGGGCGATGCCGGAATGTTGTTTAATGCGACGGATGGTGATGGCAACACCGTTCTACACCTAAGTGTGGCTGACAAACGACTAGAGGTCATACACTCATACTTTATCCTTTCACTAGTTCAATGTATTAATGTATAAAAGTCAAGATAATACAGCCCACTTAGATAGACTAACAAAATCATTGTGATCTTAGACTAAGAAAATCGTGTCCTTTATAAGGGAAAAAGAAAGAAAGATAATAGGGAAGTAAAAATATTGTCTGAATGGGAGAGAAAAGATAATTAAATATTTTAAATTAAAGAATGTAGTTTATCATCAAATGTTTGACATACGTGAAGGGCGAATCTAGAGGTAACCCACCCAAAAAATAAAATGTATTGATATTAGTAGGTACGAAATTAAGAAAGTCATATTAGTTTCGACAAAAAAAAGAAAGAAAGCCATATCAGTACAAGTGGTAATTTTGTACAAGTTGATATCGTGTTGCAATTTGCTTACGTGTATGTTGATCGGTCATAGGCAAAGGTTATATCGTGTTGCAATTTGCAATGACTTGACTTGGTATACCACCGAATATGTTTCGTGCTAATAGGTAAAGATTTATCTTGATGCAATTTGCAATCACTTGACTTGTATACCAAAAAAACTATGTGGACTAATCAAGTCATCTAAACTAACATATGGGTCGAAATCAACTTACAAAAATCGAACGTGCAGATTGTTCATTTCCTGGTCAACAACAACCGAGTAAGAAAAAACATGCAAAACAGGAACGGCTTGACAGCAATGGACATGTTTGTACAAGACAACCAGGGTCATAACAAGAATCCAGTGTTGAGATTCACCCTTGAACAAGCCAACGCTTTGCAATCAAAGGACATCAAAGAGGAGAACACAAAAAACAACCGTTCTACTAGCTGGGTTAAGTACCATGGAAGTGCACTTATGGTTGTAGCCTCCTTAATTGCCACCATGGCTTTCCAAGCAGGATTAAGCCCTCCCGGAAGATCTTCACAAGATGATGGTCACTATTTTGAGTTCTACGATAGGTTCGTCGTTGCCAACACAATCGGGTTTGTGTCGTCGATGAGTAGCATAATCTTGCTCATAAGTGGATTGCCTGGAAGACGGTTCCTTGTGGTACTTGTTATGGTGATGATGTGGGTGGCCGTAACGTCCATGGCCTATTCTTATGCGATCTCGGTTGACCAAATCAGAGGAAGGTCAAACAAAATTGCGGGTTACGACAGAGCTCAACTATACTCCTTATATGTGTGGGCTTTTGTTATGCTACTTCTTTTTATAGGGCATCTTGTTACATGTCCAAGGAGGTTGAATTCTCGTTTAACATGCTTGTCTGGCTAGAGATTATAGAGATTCGATTGAGAGTGTACGGGCCTTGTACGGTTTTGTTTAATTTGAACACAACCTTACGTCTAGCCGATTATGCTTAGACCGACAAAAGCAAAATTCTATGGTTTACATGGAATTCTAGGCCAAAAATGTAAGTTTTCGGAACCAATTTGTATTGCTCAAAACTGTGATGTTCAACGAACTGGTGCTACTGCACACACATCGAGTATAAGCGGCCTGTTGAGCTCCTTCCTTGCGCAACGAACCGGCAACCTTGCACAAAGGAGGCGATAATAGTATAGCTTCGATCTTGTACGTGTTAAGTGCAGTTTTAGACCCAAAAAAAAAAATGTAGAACAAGCATTGTTGTTTTAGTGCTTGTTTATAAACTAATAATAGTGTATTGTAGCACGGGATCCATCATATGGAGTAACATAAACGAAGATCTGAACTTGCGTACTAATGCAAGTGTCAAAAAAAAACTAAGGGCTTTTTTTTGTGTACGAGGCTACGAGCGGCTTAGCGCAATGCAATGAAGAAGTTGCTAATTGGCTATGCGGATGATAAGACCAGCAGTGCTGTTGTCAATGTCAGCTTCAGCGACTTGGCGCCCTAACTCTTGCTCATCCCTTTCTCCCCTTCGTCGACCATCTTTCTCCCTCTTCTCCACCTCCGTCCGCCATCAAATTCAGCCATCAATTCTCCGATTCAACTCCTCAGCTCACTCCAATCGGTCCGATTTCAGGTGCTCCACAACTATGGCTGCTTCTTTCAAGCCTGAACAAGCTAGGGCTCCTCCCGCTCTTCCTCTCCCCTCTCCTCCGATCACCAAGGCACTGCTTTCTCTTTCTCTTTCGCTGTTTCGCCCTCCGATTACTTCAATTTTTGTTGATTTGTAGATTCGTCGTTTTGTCTTTCGACTGTTCGATCTTTGAGCTACTTTTGCTAGGGTTTCGGCGGTTATAGTTTTTGCGAATTTGTGAATTGACTTGCTCCGGTTGTTTCGAGTTGCAGTTCAAAATTGCGCTCTGTCAGCTATCGGTGACGGCTGACAAGGATAGGAACATTAGTCATGCGAGGAAGGCCATTGAAGAGGCTGCTCAGAAGGGCGCCAAGCTTGTTATGTTGCCTGTAAGTCTCTAAGGACTCAATCATTGCTCTGTAATAATGCGTGAATGTGTATTCCATGATTTTCAAGATAGAGTGTTTGGATATATGTAACCTGTATGTTTATGGAGCAGTGCTTGGGTTGCAAAGTGTAATCTGATTGAGCAAGAGAATGTAGTAGTGTACAGTAGTCATAGGAACATAATTAACTCTCAACAAATTGATTTACACAAAAATCATCATGCTCTGTCAACTTAACCCTATTACTATCATGTAATGTAGTGGATACCTCTAAGGCTTTGTCTAGTGTTCCTTTTCTCTCCCCGGAAGAGTGAAAATAGGTTTAGATGGACCACAAAGTTCTTATAGTTTGAATGACAAAATCCGCTTTCTGATTTGCAAGTCAAGATTGCATGTGGGTGAACTCTGGAGATTTAGCCCCTTTATCATTACATGAATCTCCCTTCCCTGCAATAGTAGACCTACAAATGTGGAATATTTTGCAAACAAAGCTGTATGAACACAGCTACTAGGTGTATTGATCTCTTATGGATAATGAAATGCTTTGTTGGTTTTGAAATCAGGAAATATGGAACAGCCCTTACTCAAATGATAGCTTCCCAGTATATGCTGAAGATATTGATGCCGGTGGCAGCTCTTCACCATCAACTGCTATGCTGTCTGAAGTTTCTCAGGCCTTGAAGATCACTATCATTGGGGGGTCTATACCTGAGCGCTGTGGAGATAAATTATACAACACGTGCTGCATTTTTGACACTGACGGAAAGCTGAAAGCCAAACACAGGAAGGTGAGTGTAGAAACTCTTATCTTGATTTCTTGTATCAAGCATCTGATGTAAGCGATCTTAAGCTATTACCATGTTGTACCCTTGCTGGACAGTTTGTATTAAATTTGTTTTTGATGCATGATGGGCTTTGATGCAGATCCATCTTTTTGATATTGATATACCTGGGAAGATTACATTTATGGAGTCAAAAACCCTTACTGCTGGGGAGACACCTACCGTTGTGGACACAGGTTGTTTTTTGCTGCACTTCAATTGTTATACCATGGTTTTGTGTTTAAATATATTCAGATTGCAAAGCATCTTTTGCTACTGACTTAACACAGTCATCTATGTCCATATGCAGAAGTTGGACGTATTGGTGTTGGCATCTGTTATGACATCAGATTTCAGGAATTGGCAATATTGTATGCTGCCAGAGGTAATCACCATGACTTATTATCCAATCTGATGGTCATAGAGAACTGCCATTTACATTTTGACTCTGATTATGTCAAACTTATTATCCCCTTTATTCTTTGGATATCACTTTTGACGCTGAATATTAAACTTATTCCTCCACTAAGGACATTTGTAAGAGGAGGTCCATCAATTGTTAAAAGCATTTTTCTATCCATTAGTTATTCCTTTTCCAAATTTGTTCTTCTTGTTCATTTTTCAGTGATTAAGATTGCTGTCTTTATGTAGTCTGTAGTTTTATCACTTTTGTGTGAGATAGTAATGTTTGTTGCTTACAAAGCACCATGTTTCTGGAATTCAGGTTGTCACTTGATCTGCTACCCGGGAGCATTTAATATGACTACTGGACCACTCCACTGGGAACTGCTACAGAGAGCAAGGTATCATTCTTGCAACTTCTGCATTTTCTAACGCCAGAGACTGTAATTTTTATTGGAGGCAGCAACTAACATATTTATCTTTCCTTTCATCCCTTTCAGGGCGGCTGATAATCAGGTATGTCTCTTCTCTATTTACTTCTAGGTTTTTTTCCATCACATGCTATCTTTTTTTAGCATTATCTTCCACACATGTTTTTTTTATATGAATAATATTTGAATAGTAGCTCTAAATTTGGGGATGAAGTAGATAGAGTCACTATCCAACTTTTTGACCTGAAATATTAGACTGCTTACTTTGTAAACTATTCAAACATAAAGGTTACTCAAACCTTACTGGATCCAAGCTACCTGACAATATATGAGACGGGTGGTTGTTGGCTAGCAAAAGCCTTAGATATCTGATTAGTGGCATCATATTCCGTGTTCTTGAACCAGATCTCAACATTGCACCCAGTAAAAGTAGTTAAACTGCATGATATTGATTGAATTCAGTGTCTTTGCATCATCAATATGACGCTGCTTTGATGTGACAAAGATTTCACTCGTTGTTTTTCACATATCTGACAGCTATATGTTGCAACTTGCTCGCCTGCACGTGATGCCAGTGCTGGTTATACAGCTTGGGGGCATTCTACACTGGTTGGACCAGTAAGTACATTTTAAAGCATTTTGATCTCTTTTGTCTATAACATTTTTTATTTAGTCATCATAGTTAAAGCTCGTCTGATTTCTGATGCAGTTTGGTGAGGTGCTGGCTACAACGGAACATGAAGAAGCGACTATCATCTCTGAGGTTGACTATTCAGTAATTGAGGTTCGAAGGTAAAAATAAAAACCATCTTCTTGCAAAAAGTTGCTAATGTCATCTAACGTGGTAAAGTATGCACTTCAAAGCATGTGATACATTACGAATGCTGAGCACGGGTTTCGTACTTCTGTAGGACTAATCTTCCTCTGGGAAAGCAAAGACGAGGTGATATTTACCAGGTGGTTGATGTTCAAAGATCACAATCCTAATTGTGGTAGGGACTCAGATTGTCTTGAATCAGTCCCTTTTACCTTGCCATGCTCTCAAGTTTAATAATGTACAATGGTACAAAGCTTATAACTATGCATCTTTCCGGTAAAGCTAATTGCCTCTTCAAACGCCATAGTTAAAAGTGTGCCTTTATTTTGAGAGTCAATAATATAATAATCCTTCTTTATCCATACTTGTCAAAATAAATGTTTGATTACCTGGACTTTATTTTGATTCATTGGGGGCGCATCTATTGCAACTGGTGCTTAAAGGTTCGAAAATTGAAATTAGAAATGTCAGGATCCCTGAAATGTAGGCTAAACTTCCATGCCCAATTGTCCGTACCCCCCTGCAAAATTTGGGTTCAGATTTTGGCAGTCTTAATTTGACTTGAATTAACCCAGTAGCCCTACATGTATTTTTTGCAAATATTAACAATCGTCTTTAATGCAACTATGCAAGTAATTTATCATTGATCGTAAGCCAACACAGAGCAGCCACAAGAAAGAATATTGTCCCTCCCCCATGCAAATCAAAGCTTATATGCATCAAGATAAGGCTATCCCATCATTCATTCATTCCCTACAAAACCAGGCTCAAACTCCTCCACGTCAGACAACACTAAGTTGCCACATCAGCCTACAATCCGACTCCACAACCAATCAAATTACAGAACCCACAACTCCCTCTATCCAACCCCACTCTCCTCATCTCACCACCCACTAAAAAACAACTCAAAATCTCACAACCCCTTCTTTTTACAACCTCCTATACTACAATCCCAAGAGCCAAAAAAAGGAAAAACAAAAAAGAGAGAAAGAGAATTGTAGTAAAAATGGCTTCAGTCTCAATGGCAACGATGGCTGTTCCCGTTGGAGGCCTAAACAAGCAAGCCACCCTCTTCAACCCACTCCAGAAGACGACGACGGCGATCGGAAGCAGCCGAAAGCTCACCAAACTTCAGGTGAAGGCCTCGGCCTCCTCCATGAAGGAGAAGGTGGTGGTGGCCGCCACGTCAGCAGCGATGACGGCGTCCATGATGATGCCTCAGGTGGCGGAGGCGGCGGTTTCGCCTTCGCTCAAGAACTATCTGCTCAGCATAGTGTCTGGCGGAGTTGTGGCCGTGGCCATCGTTGGAGTTGTCGTCGGAGTCTCGTACTTCGACCCTGTTAAGAGAGGCTGAAGAAAGAGAGGAAGAACTGCTGAAGAAGCTGTTATATTATTTTTCTAGTTCTCTCTTCCTTCTCCCCTTGATTTTGTCTCAACACTTCTTTAATGGATTCTTCTTGTTGTGGTTAATGTGATGTTTGTTAATAAGTACCAAGACAATGTGATGTTGCTATTTCATTATTGCCTTTCCTAGCTGCTTGTGTTTATTTTTCTTTTCACATTAGTTGAACTTGATTTCATGGCAGCGTTTGGTATAAACTTAAGTAAGATGCTATCACCTGTTGGGTTAGAAGTTTGGGAAAATGCGACCGAGGCTGTTATAGTTGATCAAGGTCCCACGGTATTGGGGCGACAACCGTGGAAGTCGAAACGGATGACCTCTCGCTGCCCTGTCATTCCGAATTTCTATTGTCTAAGCTCATTCTCCTCCTAAAACTCTTTTATCTAGGATCATTGTTGATGTGAGATCCGTATATCTTCCATTAGTTCGGTTTGTTTATTTGCTCACATGTTTATAACTAGAGCCTTAATGTGGCTTTATTGATTTTCCTCCCGGTTCGATCGGTCTCGTCACTCTAGTAGTCTAGTTCAGATCAAGTAATGCTAATTGGCGTTATGATAATATGTCAGTATATTGCCTACTAAATACAATAAGAGGCCTACGAAAAATCCTAACGTCTTCTCATAAAATTTGCACACAGATGATTGTTTAGCCAGGACGTGTTGTAAACTTGTAGGGTTGTAGCGTAACTGGAAACTTAAATCAAATTTTAAAGGAGAGTGAAAACCAGTTTTTTTGCTTTCTTCTTCTAATGATTATGAAAATTTGCCAAGTATTGGACACGGACAGAGCACTGACAAAAAGTTTGGTTTTCCATAAGCAGAGTGGCTCATTCACCTCAAAACTTAACCATATTACGAACAGAACATCTTAAACGACTTACCAAAATTACGAGGAAACAAACAAGTGTTGTACATCTAAGCGTTCTATAGCCCAAAGCTCATTAAGACAACATCAAGAGTGAAATCAAAACTTCTATCATCCTTGCTGAAACATAGATTTAGAAACAGGCATATCAGGAGCCAAACCTCCTAGACCTCAATGGGAACCTCGATGTTGGTGGTTGGAACCACGGGCAAGGCAGGAGGAATGTAGGTCTCTTCTTCCTTGGGGGTGTGGATGACAACCACATCAGGCAACGGCGTGGTGGGGCCCTGCTTACCCTTGGGATCCCAGTCGAGCATGATCTTGACCTTGATACCCAGCACACCCTGTCAAAAAACGAAACCATAAGAATCTGGCTCAATAAAAAAAATGGCGTTTATGAGTGTTAAAGCACATACAAGTTCATGCAAGTAAAGAAGAACCAACCTGTCTCATGAGAATATGTCTCACAGCAGAGTCAATGTAATCTTTGACGGGTTGACCAGATGAAATCATGTAGCCATCCTTGAACTTCATTGACTTGGCACGCTGAGCTCTGAGCTTTCCACTCACAATGACCTGAAAAAAAACAGTGAGTGACAATTGAAACAAAAATCCAACAGAGGAAATGCGATTAGATCTTTGAAGATAAGAAACATACCTCACAACCCTTAGCTCCACTCTCCATGACGAATCTCAAAACACCATAGCAAGCCCTATAAGATGACACAATGTACAATTAGACACATACACATATTTAGATGTACTTTGGCTTGACCATAAAAAAACAGATAATTATTCGACAATGAAGATCAAGAATTAAAACAGATAGTATATACTCCCCACCTCAAAAAAACTTACAAGAAGCAAGAACTAAAAATGCAAAGCAGTTGAAATATTTGCCATCCAATCATAATATACTCCAGTAGAATCTAATACACTACTTGAGCAGAAACTAATGGATGGATCAACTTTATATAGTCATCCTCAGACACGAGAATGGTATACAAAAAATGAACCGACTCGCTGTAAAGATGACAGCTTAGCTATTATCGATTACAAAAAGGATCTTACGAAACACTGCTCGTTAATATATAATAAAACAGCAGCTCCAAAATGGTTATAATACACAGGACTGGAAATACGCATGAACACGAATGCATTGTGGCATTTCAGCAGAATACGGAAATATTACGAGGCAAATGAAAAGGATAGACTTGGACATCAAACAATAACACATAAGAACAAAACAGTGATAACAAAAAACCATTAAAATGTTTTCAAGTATTAACAATGTACCTGCGAACTGCAAGCCCCCCAAGAAGCTTGTAGCGCAGAGACTCTGCTTGAGCAATTGCACAGAGACCCCTGTTGTTAACTTTCTCAGCATAGAGCTCTACACTGTTCTCGGGAAACTTGAACCTCTTTTGCACAAGAGATGTAAGTTCCCTGATCCTCCTACCCTTCTCACCTGGACACACCAGATAAAAAATGAGCATAAGAAAGACAAAAACTAAATTTGCAAGGGAAAAATTATTATTCTAAAGACAATTGAACTTCCAGTCACATACAACAGTGCTTTCTTCATTTTTTCTCGAATTTAAGGCAAATAAACAAAAATTTATCCTAACAAGTCAACAAGAGAAAACAATCAAACATGACATCCAAAAAACATTCAGCTAAATTATATCAGCTCAACACTAGCATACGAGACTGATCAGTAGAAAGCATATACGATACTTGATAAATACAGTATCATTATACAGTTTGCAGGTACTTAATAAATATTCCTTCGAAAGCTGTGAATAATTAGTCTCAATACCTCTACGAATAAAACTAGAATCTATAAATTCATACCTAGAATCATTTTCCCTGCACTTCTACCCTCAACTATCCAAATGGGGAAATATAAAAAGCCCCATCTAAAACTTGACAATCCAAATTTGTTTTTTCTTACCGGGCAATGAGCAATCTTATATTAAAACAAGAATGCCTGCACTGATTTTACTCGACTTTGACAATACATAATAGCAAAAAATTGGGGATTCAAACAGCACTTCATAATCCAAAAACATTCAAGCTTACCCAAAACATTCTGGGTACGGGTTGCACGGATGATAATTTCAGTTCTCATTGGGGTAACACGAACTTCAACACCAGAGTAACCATCTTCAGCCAGCTCCCTTGTAAGCACCTCGTTCAGCTCGGCGAAGAACACTCCATCAGCAACAAACTGTTTCAACGACCACCAAAAACACAAGGAATCAATACAACGCCCGAAACAAATCGGTGACAGCAGACTCCGATGGATGAACTAGATTATAAATCAGTGATATCCATTTTGAGAAATGATGGGAATATAGTAGATCTTCATATGGCAGATTGAGTAACAACTTATTTACAAAATTGAATCGATCCAATCAATAGAGACACAAACGCAATCTTAAGCAATCACTCGAATTCAACGAATAAGAAGTTCGAATTGCCAAATCTTTGACAAATGGAAACTCAATCGAGAAAAAACGAACAGAAGAACACCGACCTTTCTCTTCTTGCTCATCTGAGTCGCCATGATTGGGGGATGTGAACGGCAGAGAACTACCGAGATTTTGGGTGGCGGGAGAGATGAAAGGATGCACAACGCAGGAAAGAAAAGTGAAACCCTAGCGAGCCATATCCATCAGGGTTTATATATGTGATTAGGGTTATCGTCTGTCGAGCACGTCCTCAGGATAAATTTTGGAACCAAACTTTGGTATGCACTTCGTTGAGCCCATTGGGCCTGAACACATCACAAAGCCCAATAGCCCGTTCATATAAAATTTGCGTCTTGTGTTATCATTTGCGTCTTGACCAAAAAATATGCTCCTATGTTACTGAATTTGCTTGACCAAACAAATGTTACTGAATTTGTTTTGCATCGTGGAATCCGCTAGTTCATCACATTATTACGGGTATAATGGCTCATTTTTGGTAATTGGATGTCATACCTGGAGCAACCAATCTACTATAATACAGTATAATAAAGCAGAATCCAAGTCTTTGTTAAAATTTGTACCACATCATCAACTCTGAATAAAATAATGATTTTATTTTTTACATTGATTTTTAAAAAATAACTTATATATCTTCTTGATTACTTAAGCAATTTCCTTATATATACTTAATATCTTACTCAATTATATTCTTATACGAATAAAGAAATTCAAGCAATTTTCTTCTATATCTTTACAAATTTTCCTTATTAATTAGTATACATTTTTATCATTATTAAATCTTGAAGAATAATGAATTTTTTTAACATGTATAGGTCAATAGGTCTATGAGTAGTATAGATTAGGTCACATATAAGTATACAACTACTGTATTTTTTTAACAATAAGTTGAACCAATTTTTTTTCGCGAGTATCAAAGTAGATTGAACGAAGTTTTTGTATATCTCATTTATAAGTGTTATGTTATTGTTGTTGTTAGTGTTGTTTATATTCCTCTCATGTTATGAGAATAGTTTCATTTATATATTCTTATATAGAAACCCAGCTATGTTCAGTTCGACCCGAGTTGTACACCTAGCTTTGATGGATAATTAAATACGGTGTCGGTATCCAAAAAAACAAAATTGCTTAGGTGCTAGGCAGGGCCTTGGGCGTTTCTACACTCTTTCACCTCTTGTGCCTTGGCCCTAGGTGGCACCGTGCTCTCACCCTTGTGCCTTGGCCCTGTGCGGCACCAGGCTCTTGCCCTTGAGCCTTGGCCTTGTGCCTTGGGCCTAGGCGTCCACGCGCTCTTGCCCCGTGTGCCTTGTCCCTGGGTAGCACCGCGCTCTTGACCTTGCGCCTTGGCCTTGGGCGGCATCACAATCTTGCCGTTGTGCCTCCACCCTCATGCGCGCTCTCTCAACCCTAGTCCATCCCACATCAGACAATTGGTTCCAAGTAGACAAATCCCTATAACAATATAAGGGGAGAGATGAAGGACTTAGAAAGAGATCGAAAGGGCTCGAGCCTGGGACTTGTTCTCGAATGACGAGCTCCAACGTTTTTGATTTACCGAAGACATCGCACTATCTACGGGTTTCAAGAGTTGAGAGGTCTCACCCTATACATCATTAGTGCTTGATTTTGAGATTAGTTTCATTTACATTCTCTTACATAGAAGCTAGTTTTTTTTTTTAATTAAAAAAATCCAATAAACAAATAATCCGTAAGTTTCAAAAGTTGGTTATAACGAAGGCTTACACAAATACCTTTTTTTTTTTTTGGTCGAAGGAGAGGCGGCACTCTCCGTGCCCTCTAGGGGCATTTTAATAATAACTCAAAACGGGCTAAGTAGTACGCAAGCGGGGGATAGCCCGACCCCTAACATCATCAAGCAAACAAGGAATAACACCCTCGGGAGGGTCAACCAATACATGAAATCCAGTTTGAAAAGTAAAAGCATAAGAAGCAATAAAGTCAGCAGCGCTATTCGCCTCCCTAAAAATATGACGAAACTGGACATCCCAGTTTCTACGAATCAAGCTTTGGCCCTTCCGGACCAAGCTAGCAAGAGGATGACTACCATCCATAGATCGCCCTAAAAGTAAAATCACCAATTGCGAGTCCACTTCTAGAGAGATCCTCCTGTAGCCCTTGTCCCACGCAAGTTGCAATCCCTGAATCACCCCCCACAGTTCTGCCATAGGCACAGTGCATAAGCCGATATTGTGAACAAATCCCACCTGCCACCTACCATCACAGTCACGAATGAGCCCACCGGCTGCTGCCATGCCGCCCTCCTGGACCGAGCCATCAGTGTTCAGCTTGACCCACCCAACCCGAGGACGCGTCCAAGAGACTTCTACCACCTCCCTATGGCGTTGAGGCTTAACACAACACAACTCCGACGCATGTTTGTACTCCTTGGCGTAAGAAGTGACAAAAGCCTCCCTATCACCCGTAAAATTTTCCTGCTGAAACACAAAAAGATTACGCCAACGCCAGATCCACCATAAAGATATAGTAAATAGCTCAGCCCAAACGAGTCCGCCAGCAACTCGTTGAGTACAAGTAATATTCATACGAATCCAAAAGGCAAAATCGGAGTCGAAAAAGACTTCCCTATCAAGAGGAGGGTGAAGATTATCCCAAAAACGAGAAGTAACAGGACAATCTCGTAAAAGGTGAATCAACGACTCCTCCTCAGTAGGACACTTCGAGCAAAGGGCATTAACAGCGATATGGCGCCTAACCCGCTCTTGATTCGTAAGAATGACCCCTTTCAACGCCAAAAGAAGAAAGATCCGTTGTCGCTCCGGAACATGAAGCTGCCATAGGCCCTTGTAAATCTGAGTGTCGGCTGAATACAACACACGATCAGCAACAATACGGTGGTAGGCAGACGCCACCGAAAACGCACCCGAGGCAGTGCCACTCCAGCTCAAAATGTCATGTTCAGCAGGGTTATCAGACAACACAACAGCAGCCATTTTGAGAACCAATTGTGCCGGTAAAAGCTGAGCAAACATCGCCCAATTCCAGCCGGTATCAGCCAGCCAAAACTCGCGAACCACTTTGGTCCGATCAGCAGCAGCAATAGACGAGAGGGCGACATCCTCCAACGGCATTGCCAAGAGCCACGGATCAACCCAAAAACGTGTCTGCATACCACCATAAACGCACCATCTAGAACCCGGGACAACAACTCCACGCATGCCCTGTTTGATGGCTCTCCAGATATGAGAACCCGACGCCCTCTCAGCCTAGTAGGGGAGATATATTTGGTTTTGACAACCGCTGTCCATAGCTTATTGTCATCTGTCAAAAAACGCCAAGCCAGTTTCGCCACCACAGCGGTGTTGATGTCCGACATACTCCGAAGCCCCAAACCGCCCGAATGCTTCGGAAGGCACATCTCCTCCCAACTAACAAGATGTATGCAACGACGCTCCTCCGAGCCGCCCCAGACGAACCGAGCAATCATACCATCCAATTTCTTACAGACTTCCTGCGGGATCACAACCGTGGCCATAGTGTAAATCGGAATAGACGAAAGGACCGATTTAGCAAGCGTAAGCCTACCCGCCATACTTAAATACCGACCTTGCCAGCCCCTCAACTTGGCAGAGAACCGTTCTAGCAAGGGCTCAAAAGCATCGGACTTCAACTGATCCTGAATAATCGGCATTCCAAGGTACTTACCGAAATCCGAATCAAGTTCAAATCCACTTTCCACAACAAGCGCCTCCTTAAGATCAGAAGACACATTGTTAGAGACAAAAATACGAAACTTAGCAGCATTCACTCGCTGTCCCGACGCTCCACAGAAAGCATCAAGCACGTCCCTAACCACGCGAATTTGCTCCACTGAGGCTTCCGCAAATAAAACAATGTCGTCGGCAAACATAATATGCGAAAGCAGAGGGCCTCCACGAGCCAGCTGGATAGGTTTCCACCGGTTCTGAGTCACAGCTGCATTGATCAAGTGACTCAAACGCTCAACACATAGGACAAAAAGGTAAGGAGAGATAGGGTCACCTTGTCTAATGCCACGAGACGGGGTAAAAGCCGACGTGAGCTCACCATTCCAAATCAGGCGGAAAGAGGAGGAGTTAAGGCATTCACGAATCCAATTCACCCAGTCGATCGGAAACCCAGCCTCCATGAGAGTGTCCGTCACAAACTCCCACCGCAACCTATCATAAGCCTTCTCCAAATCCAATTTAAGGATCATCCAACCCTTATTTCCAGATTTATGCTTCATCGAAGTAACAACCTCTTGCACTACCACGATGTTATCCGTAATGAGCCGACCCGGAAGAAAACTCCCTTGAGTAGGGCTGATCAGAAGGGGCAAAATATGCTGCAATTTTTTCACAAGCACCTTGGTGATGATCTTATAAAGGACATTGCACAAGCTAATCGGACGGAATTGGCTAATGCGCTCCGGTTCCTCCACCTTCGGAATCAACGCTATAATTGTGTCGTTAACACCCGCAGGCAAGGACGCTGAAGTGAAAAAATCTCGAACAGCTGAGCAGACAGAGGGGCCAACTGTATCCCAGCATTTTTGATAAAACACAGGCTGAAAGCCATCACTACCCGGAGCCTTAAACGCCCCCATACACCGAACCGCCGCATAAATATCCACGTCCGACACCGGTCTTAACAAATCATCCCACAGATCATTAGTAATAATTGGAAAGCCACCACAAGGGAGAGATGGCGGACTAACCTCAGCTGCCGGCAAAGAATAAAGGTTGGAGAAGAACTCAACCGCATGGTTCTCAAGATCAACACGGTTCTCAATCCACGAGCCATCAGGTTTACAAAGAGTGTCAACTCGATTTCGACGACGCCGAATGACTGTGGACATATGGAAGAACTTGGTATTGCGATCCCCTGCTTGGAGCCATTGAATGCGAGATTTCTGCATCCATAAGATCTCTTCTTGCTCTAAGACTCTCTCTAACTCCGCCGTGAGCTGCCTCTCGTGAGCAATCAGACTGTCCGACGGGGAGATCCCAATTTGGCCACGCACGTTCTCCACTTGGCGGGACAAATCAGCTTTCTTCCGCTCAATATGACCGAACTCTTGGCGATTCCAAGCAAGAAGCCGAACCTTAAGATCAGCAAGAGCAACATGGGTTGGGCAGTCATGACTCCAAGAGTTCTTAATAAACTCAAGGAAGCCCGGATGAAGGAGCCAAGCCGCTTCAAAACGAAAGGGCCGGCGGGTTTTGTCAAAACTCAATCTCGGCTCAAAATTCAGCAAAAGAGGGTTATGGTCCGAAGCTATGCTGGGGAGATGCCGAACAACAGCATTAGGCCACAGAAGGCGACCCGCTGGATTAATAAAAATGCGATCCAGACGCTTTGCAACATACTTCTAGCCGAGTTACCTCTGGTCCAAGTAAACGGCTGTCCGGAGACGCCAAGGTCAATCAAAGAGGAGTTGTCCACAAACTCACTGAATCGAAGAGAGTCACTAGAAAGATGACCTGATCCCCCCTGCCTCTCACTTGTGTGCAAGATACAGTTGAAGTCACCACCCACAATCAAAGGCTCGGAAATATTCTCTATTTCCGCCTCCAAATCAGTCCAAAACTGTCTACGTCTCCCCGGAGAAGGAGGAGCATAGACCACCACGACGTGATAGCGAACAGTGTTCTTTTGAACAATAGCATGAATAAAATCACCTGCCACTCTGACAATGTGCAAAGCCACAGTGCTGGCCTGCCATAGAAGCCATAAACCACCTGAGTAGCCTGACGCATCCACTCTGACGGAGTTCGTGAATTTGAGCTTCTCACAAACATCCCGAGCTTGATCCCCAGAAATCTTAGGTTCAGAAATAGATAAAATATCAACCTTGTGGCGTTTAGCCATATACTTCGCCACTCGGCGAAAACCCGGTTTCCCGGCCCCACAACAATTCCAGAAGATGCAATTCATTGACAACCGGAGGAGAGAAGGGCTGCTTCGGACCCAGGAGGAAGAGAAGGCGCATTCAACGTAGCCCCAGTAATCGAAACCTGATCATGCACTATATCCGGCGGAATGCTTGCACTACTAGGAGCAACGGGATTCTGTTTTTGGGCAGAGAAATCAAACACCACTCCATCATTAGTTCTCGGACGTTTTCGCTAGTGAGGGCTTTATCAATCTGTTTTGTCAAAGCCATGGTTTTTGCATGCGCAGCCATAGAATCCGACATAACTTTAGCACCCTGAGATGCCGTTTTGCGATGATTTTTCTTATTTAACTTCCCATTCAATTTGGGAACATTCGGATCAATAATCGCCTTACCTTTCTTGTCCGTAAAGATACCCGGACCCTTCGACGGTCCTGCACCACCACCCATCACCTCAGTAGCAGGACGGGACTGCGTCCCACCCTCCGGGATCGGCTCCTCTATACGAAGAGCGGCAAACTTGTTAGTAGACTGTTGTGCTTGCTCCCCAACTTTCGACGTACTTGCTTTCGGCTTCCTTTTACGCTGCACCACAGTCCACGGACCTTAGCGAGGGGCGTTATCCGCAGGGCCAGGGGTAGGCTCCACAGGGGCCGGGTCTATCGTAGCAGCAGACCCTTCCATCAATTCAGCAGTGGGCAAAGATTTAGGGCAGCGAACATGTTGGTGACCATAGGATCCACAACAAGTACAAAGCAGATGAAGCCCTTCATATTCAACGTGAAATTTACAGTCATCCACAGTGATGGTACCTTTCAACGGTTTAGTGATATCGACTTCTACGCAAACCCTAGCAAACCGACATCTATCCGAAAAGAGAGTGCGCTTGTCGACTTTGACGAGACGACCAACACCAGAAGCCAGCGCCCTCAAAGTCGTCTCCTCGTAAAGAGCCATGGGAAGCCCTGACAGCCTTATCCAAGCCGGAGTCGTGGTGATTGTAGCCGTATGCGGATTGAACTCGGGAGACCATTGTTGGAGGATCAGATAACTACCAAAAATCGTCCAGGGGCCACCCATTAACGCAGACAAGTAATCGTATTCCTCAGCAAAACGAACAACGTAATAGCCATTGGGAAGGTCTGCGACTGACATACGGCCCGTAGGGCGCCATAAATCCCGAAGCTTTCTATCCATAATGGCATGTTGAATTGAAGTCCCAAGGGGTTTAACAATTAATGCTGACTTCCAAGCCATAGCAAGAGCCTGATGCATTGATTGATCAATTTTAAACACCGGGTCTCCAGCAGCGTCGTAGGACACTTGCATTCTAGCGTGAACAAAATCCTCCCGGAGCACGAGTCGCTCCATACCGTCGTCCCCTCGGACGACATCTTTCCAAGCCCTAACCGCGCCGTCACCAGCAGGAACGACACGCTCAGCCATATTACTATCCTGTCCCGAATCAATATTCATGCCACCGGACTCCAGAGTCGCCGGTGGCCCTCCACCAGAGTTGGGCGGCGGCCCGTCCATGCACGTTGAAAGCGGAGGTCAAAACCCTAGGCAGAGAGATAAATATTATTAATGAGAGTCTTTCACGTTTGATAGGCATACACAAATACCTTATCCTAAAGTGAAAATGAATATTTTATAATTAAAAAAATCAGCTAATTCACGTCTCATTAGATTAATCTTGTTTTTAATTTTAAACCAGCCCCTCATTAGATTCACCAAATCTTGACAGGATAGATATCATCAAAACAGCGGTAATCCCACACCCCTCTCCCTCTCACAATTACGCGCACATTCATCTGCTCGCGGCAAAAACGCGAAAAGAAGAAGCCGAACAAGCAGCCTGGCAACCATGGACGACTACGCCGCCGCTGACGTCACTAGTCATCATCGCCAGCCCCATCAGCAACTCTTCTCGCCGCCGTCGGAAACCTTCCAACTTCCGACGAACTTACCGATGCAGGCCTCCTCGCCGACGCTTCAAGATCTGCACTCGCAACAGAGCTTCCTGTATCCGTTACTCAGCGACAATCATCAACAACAACAACAACAGCTTCAGCAACACCAGCAACTCTCCGAAATAATGCCCTTGCCTTTCGCAAGGTCAAAGTTTAGGGATGTGAACGCAATTGGCCACCAGAACGGCCTAATCGGACTTACAGGCGCCGATCAGAATGACATCGCTCAATTTCCTCACCGCTCTCCGCCGTCGGCGCCGTTTTGGTACTCTGTCAATGTTTCTTCCTAATTCTTGAGTTTACGCCGTCGATTTTTATGCTAATGTGCGGTCTGAAATGTGTGCAGGAGGAGCAATTCGAACGGAGCGTCTGAGCAAGGGTTCGCCAAATTCCAACGAATCGACTCCGCAATGCCGAGTTTCCAACACCAAGCCACCGAATTGGACTATCATTCGGGATCTGGCGGAGGAGAAGAAGTCTACGAGACTCAGCATTTCCCCAACCCTAACTCCGCAAGCGTTTCAGTTCCGGCTCCAGTTCCAAAGTGCAGTAAATGCAACGGCGATTGCAACGCCGAGGACGAGAAGCTGGAGAGGCAGTTGAAATTGCTGGCTCAATCGTTCGAGAGCCAGATCCTAGCGCACCAAGAACGCATGTACGAGCGATTCACGGCCAAAATCGAGGAGTTAGAGCGAAAGAGGAACGAAAGAGAGGAGTCTCGGCGCGTAGCCGAAGCCAAGAAGGCTCGGGCCCAAGCCGAGGCCCGCGCTCAGGAGCAAGCCGCGGTCGCGAGCCGAGAGGCCGTTTTGGTGTCCTACCTGGAGAAGATCACCGGCGGGAAGGTCCAACTCCCGGCCGTCGGCGGCGTCAACGGCGGGAGGTGGCCGACGGAGGAGGTGGATGCGCTTGTTAAGCTGAGGAGCGAGATGGAGTCGAGGTTCAAGAAGCCGGGATCGAAGAAGAACCCGCTGTGGGAGCTGTGGGATGAGATTAGTGCTGGGATGGGGAAATTGGGGTTTCATAGGGATGCAAGGAGGTGTAAGGAGAAATGGGAGAACATCAGGAAGTACTATGAGAAGAAGAAGAAAGAAGAGGGGGATGAGGAAGGCGGTGGCTCGAAGAAGAGGCGTCGGAACAAGGGCTCGGGGTATTTGGATAAGCTGAGTGAGCTTTACTGCAGCGGTTTGAAGGCGAATGGCAACAATGGCGATTCGAAGGGTTCGTCGAATTTGGAGTCTTACAGCAATGATAATGTTGATCAGATCAGTGAAAGGAATGAGGCTCAGATTCATGTGGAGGGCAATGCTGATGATCATCCATCTAGGTCAAAATCAGAGGAGATTCAGCAGGTAAATTAGTTGCTGATTGTTTTGGACTAGTTTGAGTGATGAAGATTCAGCTGGTGTCATTTCTTAGGTTCGTGTTATATTGGTGGATACAGAGTGGCATATTGATCAGTGCTACAAGACTACAAGTTTTTGTTTTTGCTGTTTGAATAAACCTATAGATCATAGATTTGTGTTTTCATGTTTAGGTACTTGAATGTTTTTTGTAAGTGGGTCAAAGACTCAAAGGCCAGGGAAACAAAATCCCCTTGGATTCTGTGGGTTGGTGCAGAAAGGCAACGCATTTTGTTCTGTTAATGCGAATTTAATTGGATGTGAGAAAGTAGGTGATAATTATTATTCTTATGACTTTATTATATGCAAATATGCAATACATTGGTGCGGTTTAATCATCACTTGTTCGAGAAAGCTTAAAGTGTGGCTGGCTTTTGGAATCGGACCTATTCAATCATGGGCTTATAAAAAGGAAATGAAGTGCAACATCATGGCATTTGTATTAGAGTACTCGTGCAACGTACCTTCTAATTATAACAAAAATTCCGCCCTCAAAAAATTGCTGTATGCTCACTTTTCCACAGCCTTTGCAGCATATATTTTCAAATTTTTAGCATGACAAGTGTGATGTCAACTCCCTAGCTCGTTGTATACGTTGATTGATAGTTCTGTGTCGTCGTCGCGTTCCTTTAGTTAATTTACAAAAACCAATGATTATGTTGTAGATCAAAAACAACAAAAGTAGGATCTAGAGGACTTGGATGAAATGCGGCTAATTAATAAAACTCAAAAAATCATACCAAATAACTCAATAAACTATACGAAAAACCTAAAAAACGATTTTTAAGAATAATTGTGCAAAGAATTTTCCAAATGACATCTTTTAAGCATAATTCCTTTGCACAAGTATGCTTACAACATCACAGACCTCTGATAATGTCAAGGTTGAAGAATTTAGGATTTCATGGCTTATAATGTCAAGGTTGTTAAGAAGGTACGTAGCTTAACTACTATATTAGCTAGGTTTCCTGATGCATTTGCATTGCATATGTCTCTTTGTACGTGTGTAACTGATTCACGATGCATAACATATGTAGTAATTTTTTCCGGTTATAGAAATGGTAACAGACTAAAAGGCTTGTACGTGTAGATACCATCAAATTCAACACTAAATTCAATATATAAATGAAGCATATGATACACTTATACGTTACTTTTTTGTAGTAGTGTAATATACACAAATAATTAGTTCTTGTACAATTCATATCAATTCCGGTCTATGTACATATTTACAAATGATCTACACCAATATTTACAACGGTAGAACTTCAAAGATGCATCTCCAAAAACCATAATGCATCGATCTAGACCCATTCAACAATTATCTACTCACGTTCTACAAAATTACAAACGTTGCTTACACATATATACAAATGTACATGCCTAAATAGCTATCTCTTACGTAGAAAAACCCTACCTTGTGCATCTTCATGTACAATCTCCACAACCTCATCCGGCGGGACACACCTCCAAATCCTAGGCCTTTCAAGCTTATGCCCCATCTGGGCGAACCTGTCCGCGGCCCTATTTCCCTCTCTATAAACATGTGTTAGCCTGAACCGATTCAACTCAGAAATAATCTCGTTTATACAACCCACATGTTTCCGAACCTCCAAGCACCTAACCGGTTTCTTCTTCACCACGATGTCAAGGAGGGCCTTAGCATCACCCTCGAGCCACACATCACACCACCCGTTTTCCAAGGTTAGCTCGAGCCCTCTCCTGAGGGCAACTAGCTCGGCCCCTATGCTAGTGGTGGGCTTGATGGACTCGGCGTATCCTAGTAGGAACTCGGCCTTGTGGTTCCTAAACACCCCACCAATGCTGGCTCCACCGGTTTTGCCCTTTAGGGACCCGTCGAAGTTGAGCTTGGTCCAACCCTTCTGGGGCTTCTCCCATGTGACTTGGATCGGCTTTTTACTATGGAGGCTCCTAATCAGGGCTAATGATAAGCATGATGGGCTTCTTGTAAGCAAAATCCCCTGCGACACCGGTCGTCCGAATCTTGATAGAGCTAATAACGCCGCCATTCGAGGAGGTTGTGAAGGAATTTGAGGGGGGTTAGATTAATGGTGGATTTGGGTTTGTGGAAATGATGCATCATCTATGTTTTGTGATGATGATTAAGATTCATAATGGAGGAAAATGGAGATTGAGAGAGGGTTAATACCTCGGAAGGATTGTCAAACAATCCCACCGAGCATGGAGATAATAAAGAAAGGTTCCTTACGTGAGAGAGAGATGTTTGAGGAGAGAAGAATTCAGATGTATATATCGGAGTTTGATTTCATCAGACGGAAGATCTGCGTGCACGGCAACGTTTGATGAATTGAACAAAATGAAAAGAAAAAAGATGGAGAAAAGGAATTATGAAGGTGAATGTTTAGAGATGAAGAAAGAGGACGTAGCCTGCGTGTTTATTAGTGCATGATCTGTCATTATTTGCATGCCAAGGGACAAATCAAATGTTAAGAATGAAGTTGTATTTGCATGGTTTCGGTTTACTTGTTGTCACAATTTTAACTCATGTATGTATTAAGGGTGTAGGATAAATTTCTTGAAATATAAAGATTTGTTCTATTCATTTATATAAAGATTTAGATAATTATTTTTCCGGATTTATATATTTTATTTTAAGGTTTTAATTTTCAAAAATCAAAAAATTTATTATATACTCTAACGATTTATAGTTAGAAAGACCGGTTAAAATATACATTTGATAGAATACTACTTTAATTGATTGTATTTATTTATTGGGATCTTTGGTTTATTACTTAAGGTGTATTTTGGTTCGACCAAAAAAAAACTTAAGGTGTATTTTGGTCAGTAGGATTAAAATTTACGTCTCAATGTTATCATGTGCTCCTACCCACGTTTAGCAAGCCAAGTTACACAAAATTGGTATGAAGTATGAACCAATGTTCTCAATTAAACGTGTGCTGAAGGTTGAAGTGCTACTCATATGCTTGTATTGAACTTGGACCAAGTTCTTAATTAAACTTATGGGCCTTTCTGGGTTTATGTTAATTTTTCATACTGAAGGAATTTTCTGATTAAGACTCGTGACATTTGAAATCATCTTCCTATTGGCTAGATTAAGACTTCAGGTTACCCATTAACGTATCAATATCTGGGGACATAATTAGCATATGATTAACAAGTCGTCAAATTATAAGACCGTTCTAATTATAGAATATATGAGGTGGAGGAGCATATACTCAGAAAAATGCTATGGAAATCAAAATCTCAGATTGATCATCATCCAAATTGAGCAATCATTACACGTCAAGCAACGTAGAAAATGGGAGATATCCCACAAATTCTGCAAAATCTCTCTTAATACATACTTTTTATATAGATAATTTTTTACTTAATAAAAAATTACAGCATAAGATATTAATCAATAAAAGATTACAACTAGATGTTGAAATATGCTTATTTCAACTTTCAAGAAGAAATCAATTTTTAGTACTCATTTGCCTTCAACCAATTTCATAGAGCTTTTCATATTAAAAAAAACACAATCAAGATATTACATTCCAGGCAAAAGTACAATGATAGATATGGTAAACATCCATATCATCATGTTAAATTGTTGGTCACCTGATTAGACCTTAGCAGTTATCATGCCAAATTCACATAGTTTGTTTACCAAACAAACTCTAAATAAAATTTCATACAGGATGAACAACATTATGATCAAACCCCATATTACAATAACAAAGAGAAGGCGGCAACATGAACTACACGAGACGAGATAAGGAAAAATAGGTAGCAGTCATATTCATAATTAAGAATCCAGAATGAAGAAGTGCAAGGTTTGCAGCACCATAATCTGGAAACATGTTGATAATTAACCTTAAACGTGCGTAGGTTAGTCGTACTTTACAGGGGATTGTGTAGCTAATTCAGCAGTTGGAGGAGTTTTCTACTGACGGACCGGTGGCTTCATTCCCAAAGGGAAACCAGGAGAACTACTATCAATCAAATAAAAGATTGATCAAGTAACGACGTACTGGCCAGCAGCGTAGTGCTGTTAGAAGCGCTACTCGTGTCTCTGGACCTGCGAATCGCACAAATGAGACTGTATAAGAGGTTGTATATATTATATAAAGGCAATTGCAAAACAAAATGAAAAGTTATGACCATATGACTGAAAGTATTGGCAAAGAACATTTTTCAGCAAATCATTTCGTTATCAAGGGTATTTCATCAAGGAGATACGTAAGAGATCTGGAAATTGAACAAGAAAGTTTTTTATTTTAAGGAAGTTACAAGAGAATTGAAACAACATAAGCATAGGTCTGCAGCAAAAATAACCCGGGTTTTTTTAGCTGTCACACTAATTAGGATACTGTCTTTCCTCTTTCTATGTTAACATTCCTGGTGGGAATATGGAATTTTGGCTTGGTTTTCGATGATAGTTCGGTATTTAACTCGCACAAAATCATTGTCCTTCCTTTCTGATACTTCATCCCATCCTTCGGCATCCCCTAGAGCTCTTTCCTTCACTACTTCATTAAGGCATCGCCAACATAATTGCTGCGTTAACCTCTAGGCTTACATATATTTCTTTGATGATGTTGCCAACACAATCATAAAGTTCTAAAAGCAACTGAATTGCAAAGGCTGAGTTTCATCAACTCCAAGTGCATCCAAACAATTAACCAAACCTAAGGGTTTTGAGTACTTAGCAGTTTCCCATTTAAAGTAAGAACCATATAATTGATGTTGGTAAACTGAACTTCGTGACATACTAATCTCCAACTAGCATTACAATCTTAACAACATGATAGCATATAAGATAACACTGGAAAACCATAACTCATGTTCAATATAATCCACAAAAGAAAGCATACAGCATTAGGAATTCTCTAGACTGGAAACAACAAACCTACTCCCTCTAAGTAAAAGCTAGAAGAACAGAACATAATAGCTAGCAACAAACAGCTGAGCCATTAAGGACAGTAATGCTAGGCAATTCCATTACCCACAAGTGTTTTCAATCTTTGGTGCATGACAAATCACTTGAAAACCACCTCCTTCCTGTTAAAGAAGGGGGCAACAGAAAACAGTCTTTTTCCAAATAACACTACGAGATTGTTTTCCACACACCAAAGGAGCACTGGTGAAAAATCAACTAAATCCAGCATTCAAAGCCAAAAACAGCCCTGAGGATCCACAACTTACATTTTCCATCACAAGAAAAAATTCAGCATAGACTCACACTATATACAACGAAATGAACTCAATCTAGCAGACCGGAATTTCCATAAGTATAGCCAAATGACATCTGGCCAAGCACTGATTTGAACTTAAAGCCCTAAATTCTGAATGTACAAAAAAGATCCCACCTTTCAGCACTAAGCTAAACAATGCCCTTAAACAAAGACTAAACCCTAAATGCAATTAAAAATAACAACTGAGATCTGGCAAAATGAGATGTGAAATTACCGATTCCAGGCAAACCCGCTTGTAGAAAACGCCATAGCAGGGTCAGAGCTCGTGAAAGGGAGCAAGAAACGAAAATTCGGGCCATCTTCATAGGAAGCAAAGGAGGCCATTTGAAACCCTAACAAACGAGCAGACAAAAAGGGCAATGAAAGCACCTGTGAGAGGGAAATCAGAGGGGAAGAAGGGGGTATTTGAAAAGGTAGAAACTTAATTGTTGGACCTGTTGAGTGTCGCATTCTTTGATCTAACGCTCTAGTTTTTGGGAGATTGTGAGCTTCTTTTTTATCTCTTTGGTAAAGGATGAAGAGAGGGAATGAGACATGAAAGAGTAATTTTGGGGGTTTTTGGTTTCACACAGAGTCACAGAACTCAGAGTGCCTAGCTATGCACGAATCCAGAGGCCACGAGCCTGAGCTTGAGAGGGACACACAAACAGAGAGTGGAGAGGGAAAGATTGGTTTTTTTAATTCGTGTAGTTTTCAGATCGAAGCGGATTTTCTTTTTTTTTCGATCAGAATCGAAGCGGATTTTCTGTGACTGTGTGAGCAATTAAATGGGAATTTGGTTTTTCTTTTTTGAAATGCACCCGCCCTTTTATTTTGTGGGAAATCACAAAAGAACATCACCTTAAATGGGTAATTCAGAAAAACCCTATTTTTAAATCTAGGGATGGAAATTATCCATATGAATATCTCAATTATTCAAAAGCCCAAATCGAATGTAGCGATAAAAAATCTGTCTAGTTCGGTGAGTGATGATTGATGTATCAGTAGTTCCAACTTTATTGAAGTCGGTCATACACGATGGATTAGGGTTTATTATATCTTGAACAAGAGAAAGAAAAATATCGATAATCAATATGTCTTCAAGGAAAGTACCTAGCTTTGAGGGAGTAGACTTCTCGAGAAATAGCACATGCGCATTATATGTAAGGTTAACATAGGAGTACAAGCAAGGCTTTGCTAACTCCTTTGAAATTATTGGGTCAATTCTAGCCAAAACACTAAGCGAAAATGGTTATAACTCTTGACTACGGGAACTAATAGGTAAATCAATACATTAACTAGAAAAATATTTCCCCTTAACTCGTACGACCTATATAAACACATATTAAATATTGCTGGGATGAGATTGTGGCCTTTCCACATCGAACAAGACAATAGAAATTCACTAGCATATAAATAAGGTAAACCCCCTACCCATTGGCTTAAACTTTTGGGTAGAAAGACGGATCCCGACTTTATATACGAAATGGTTAAATTTACCCCGACACGTCACCCAATTCTCTCGGCCCACCGGAATTTCACATGGTATCAGAGCAGATCCAGTCCGGGTCCATTTCTTCCTGGCTCTTTGAGCTCGGGTTCATCAAAATGAGCTCCTCGCCCGGTCTTTGGGTTCAAGTTGGCTAAAAGAGATTGAGATGTCACCGCTCGTTCTTTGGGCTAGCTATAAAGAGAATGAGATGCTAGGCCCGTCTTTCCAAGTATTGACTAACTCAGGCTAGTTACCGCTTGAGGGGGCGTGTTGGGATGAGATTGTGGCCTTTCCACATTTAACAAGATAATAGAATTCCACTAGCATATAAATAAGGTAAAGACCCTAACCATTGGCTTAAGCTTTTGTGTAGAAAGGTGGAACCCGACTTATACTTTTAGTTTTGTTGATTCCTTTTAAGCAAGTTGAAGGACGTCAGCCGCCCTTGTAGACCCTTACGGGTAATCAAGGCTTAGTGAGTAGACCCCGAAGGGTAATCTCGTGAGTAGACACCCTAAATAGGGTAATCTCGAGGGTAGACCCTAAATAGGGTAGTCACCCCCGACCTGTTTAATTCCTTTATAGCCTGACTTGGATAATGGTTACGAGTCGTGCACATAACACTTTCCTTCAACGCTTATTGCCCTTATATTTGTCAAGGGTATTCCGCAACAAAGTTGTAGGATAAAACGTTCCAACAAATGATTAAGTAGCAATAAAAACCATTGACGCACATACATACCTCGTTCTCTTTGAAGTGCCCGCTATCAAACTTCTCGAATTGATCTTCAATTCTCTCCACCGAATGCTCTTGAATTTCGTGTGGGTTTGCCTTGTGATTTTCACACTAATTTATGCCCTTTTTCTTTTTCCCTTGGCCCTCTATTTATAGAGCAAATACCAAGCCAAATGGGGCAGTTATGGACTGTCTAATGGAGGTTACAAGCGGTTACCAAGGTCCAAGAGGGCTAACAAACCTCCTAAAATCAAGCAAGTAACCGCCTCTCTCTCTCTCTCTCTCTCTCTCTCTCTCTCTCTCTCTCTTTCTTATCCACTTTATAAGTGCTCTATAGGGGCTCATTGGTGTCTCATTTAAACATTAATAGGCTAATAGCCAAGGATAATGCCGTTTAAAAAAAAAGGCCAAGTGTGCCCCTCATGTAGCCCACATAGCCGACCCAACATCAATCCAAAGCAAGGCCCCAAGGCCCAACCCAAGGTAGGTCCACCCAGGTGCCAAACTAGCATACCAAGCTAGCTTACTTAGCTAGGTCCCAAGCTAGCATGAAGCTAGCTAACCCAGCTAACTTTGGCTAGCTGCATTAGCTAGATCGGAGCTCGGTCTTGAGCTAGCTCAAAGCTAGCTTTTTGAGCTCATTTTTCCTCCAAAAAATGTAAAAATGTTTAGGACATATACATCTTGTCTTAGAAAGCTTCAACCAAGCTAAGACACCTCACGCACATGCTCTAGGCATCGCCCAAGGGGCGTGTCCAAACTTGCGGCTGCGCATAGGCATGCCCACACACGAGCGCACTCAAGTATGAGCGCTCGAGCGCCGAGCACCGAGCACCGAGCCACGCCCTTACTCGGAACTCTTGACACTCTACCTTCCCTTACACTTCCAACTTCCAAGTTCCATAGACACTTTAGACATGCCTCGAGTCCCTCACTTAAGCCGTGCCTCCCGCACACCCAAAGCCATGTGATACCCTCTAGACACGTCTCACACTTCCCATTCATACCAAGCACAAAATGGTCCTGTGACTTACACAAATCACCAACATATACAATATGGTTAAATTTATTCTGGCACATCACCCAATTTCCTTGACCCAATGTAATTTAACAAAGGCAAAATACATGTACGGCCCCTCATACTTGTCACTTTTTTGCAAACGGCCTCCTCTACTTTAAAATATTCTATTGAACACTTGTACTAATGTAGCCCTATTCTATCAAACACCCATCGTTCTCCATGCACTTCACGCGCTTGTTTAATCTCCACATCAGCGCCACATAAGGTTAAATTTATCCATGTCATCGTGCCATGTAAGCTTTTATTTAAAATCTTATTTTACTGAATAAAAAAAAAAGTCAAACAATGGGACAGAAACAAAAAAAAAAAAGAAGCTAAGAACACGAGGATCGTCTTTTTCTACATGAGAGTGCAGGTGATAGAGCCTTTGCAGCTCATTTCTTGCCCTAACCAGAACAAATCGTCTTCTCCTCTTTCCTTGTCATCAGCGACAAAATCCAAATCCAAATCCAAATCCCTAATCCTACCAAACGAGAGATGTCTGACTGGGACAAAGGAGTAGTCTACTACAAGGATCAAGCTTAGGGTTTAGTGAAACAGTAAATCGCAAATGAAATCAAATCATATAGTCAGCTGCCTTCAAAGACTAGAAACAGTAAATCAATTGAAATTCAAAGTTGGGATATTAGTGTTTAGTGAAACCAGTCAATCACCCCCAAATCAAAAAGTAAAACTCCATTTTCCGTTCAATTAGTAGACGACGATTGAATATAAAAAAATTGGAACCTTCAGACGAAGAAGTCATAACAAGGTTCAGAGATCAGAGGGGAGCAAAGCGATGAGAGCAGGCGAAAAGAGGAAGCGAAAGCAAGCGAGAGATAGATAGACAGAGAAAGAGCATAGGAAAACTCAGATCTGAATTTGCATGTATGTATGTGTGTATGTGAGTGATGAACGAAGAGGTTCTGATCCGGTAGGGCAAAGGCGAGGTGAGACGAGCAGCAATTTCAGATCGGAATCAATTTCCACATGTGAAATCGCCGCTTCCCTCCCTGAAATGCTCCCTTCTTCCGCCATTTTCGCTGTTGCTCTCTTCTTCGCTCTAACCTCAACCCTCTGATCCGATTTTGCATTCAACTAATAAACAACAACAACAATTTTTCATTATAAAAATCCAAGATTTGAGCAAGCAGCTCTTGAGGTTTCACAAGATTTGAAGTTGAAGGTGGTTGGGGAGACCGAGAGATGGAGGATTCACTTTGGAGAGTGCAGATTTGAGCAAGCAGCTCTTGAGGCCCATATTTTTGTTTAGGAAAACAATTTAATTTAATCTTTTTGTTTATAAAAATCCATGTCACCCATTTTTCATTATTCAACTCGCTCAGTGGAAAGTGTAGTGCACGCAACGTGTCACGTACGACGAGAGGTGTTCAATAGAATAGGGCTATACTAGTACAGGTGTTCAATAGAATATTTCATAGTACGAGGGGCCGTTTGCAAAAAATTGACAAGTACGGGGGGCCGTACATTTATTTTGCCATTTAACAAATACCTCAACTAGGACTAATTCACAAATTACCCACCACCATACAACGTGATAGATAGATAGTACTGTAGACACTAGAGACTCTAGAGTACTCCGTATAACTTATCACTAACGAACTAACCAGCTCGTGTCAACCCGCGCAATTTCAACAAAAATTTTCGGAAAAGAGAAGAAAATGAAATATTGAAACTTTTACATTTTCACGCTCGCGAAGCCCGCGCAATTCTAACAAAAATTTCGGAAAAAGAACGATCGTCACTCCAAATTGCCTGAATTGCGGCTAATGAACGAGTAACACACGCGCCCTGGTGAGCGCGTGGGCTTCTGTTATACTTCCCTCTTTCCACGAACCGGCACGTGTCAACCTGCAAATTGTATCCTATCAGATGTCTCCACGTGGACTCGTTCTAATGGCTGGAGCCAGTTGGAGAGGCGATCAAATCCCGGCCGTCGATTTTATCACTCTGAGATATAAAAGTCAAGGCCATCATCTCACCTGACCGTTCTAACGTGGTCTTCTTCTTCCTGATCTTTCTCTCTCTCTTTTTCCCCCTTCTCTTTCGCTGACCTCAATCCTAGAGAGAGAAAGTTAGATAGAGAGAGGTTTGGAAGTCCAAGCTTCTCTTCCAAGGTACGACTATGGTTTTTCTTCTGCTAAAGCGATTAGCTCTTGTATTAATTCCAGCTTTCAACTAATTTGATTGTTTGAATTGATTAAATTTCGTTTTCTCTCTCTATTCTGTGCTGCTAAATTTGTGGTCCTAATTCGTTTGTTTCGTTTGCTGATGCATAATTGCCCCCGCTTTTCTTCTTCTTCTTAGGTTTCATGGCTTAGGGTTTTATGGTGTTTGAGTCTTGGTCAATTGTCTCGAGAAAGGAATTGGTCTAGTTCGATCGCCTTGGACTGGAATTGACATAGTTTGTCTGAGAATTTGGGAAATTTGCTCCCTATAATTAGCTTCGTCCACGTAGGTTAGATTAGAGACTTCAATTAGGCCTTAGCCTTCTCAATTCGGTCAATTCTTGTTATTAACGAGAAGTACTTCTTAAATCAGTCAATACAATCAACGAGTAATAATTTTCAATTTTCTTTTTTCATATTTTCATAACTCTAGGGTTGAATTATCCTGACTTCTATATGTGATCTTTGCGTTGAAAAGCTATGCTGTTTTGAGAATAATTTTTACTTACAATTTTTGGTTAATTTCTTAATCTTGTGCTTTGTATTTTCCTGATTTATGTGTGTTTTTTGCCTTGCTTTTCTATCAATTTGATGTCTTGGTAGTTTAATTTGTATTTTCCTGATCTAGTGAAATGAAGCTAGTTTGTTTTGTGTAAGAATTAATGGTTGGTATCCAACTATCCATCAACTACCTGACAATATTTTACCACTGACAAATTTGTTTATAGAAGTACTATTTATTAACATTTAGATAAGGATAATTCCATACGCGGAGCAATCTAATAACTGATATACTAGCTTTCATGTTTTTAAGGATTTAAAAATTGCTTTAATAGACTACCCAATGAGGACAATACATTGTGTTTTTTCCTTAATTGAGTGGAGGGCTTTAACAAAATCGGCCGCAGTTTTGTCTGTTCAATCTTAATGTCTTTTCTGTTTTTATTGATTATTACATCTGACATGATTTTCCCAGGCATAAGCTTCAACTATAGTTTTCTTATTACATGCTTTTGTTCATTTGGCAGAATTTCCTTGACTGGAGCTTGATAGGGTGGTATATAATTTAACTGCTGATTTTTTTGGAGCAAGCCTGCAATCTACTTTATAAGTATCAATCAAATGCCATCAATAAGAATGAAGAATTCTTCAAGCATGCGTTTCTTGGGAGAAAAACAAGGACTTGGTATATGTCAGAAGTCAGCTATGATATCTAAAAGGTCTTCCTCCCAGGCAAATCTTTCCCAGTTGACAGTAGAATTCGATGCATGCACTCAGAGCTGCACAAACGGTAACTACTTACCCGATGCTTTTTTTGGAAGAATCATATTATGACATTGGCTAAGTCTTTTAATGTACACATACTTCCCCGAGGTTTAACTTTTTGTGCAGATCTTTTTTTCTTTTTTTAATAAAAACCACAGGTGAATTATGCTATAAAATCTGTCTGCTATTATGTTAAGAGACAAATTTGATGCACATGCCCTTCTGATTTGTAACTTCTGTGGTTTACGCATGCCTGGCTACATTTGAGTTCAATTAAAATTAGCGAAAACTTGTAGCTCATATATACCTGTAGCAAGGACATGATATTTCGAAAGGGCCAAGTTATTCCATGCCCTGGACATCTCAAGAAGTCTATTTTGAAAAGTAAAATTGGATTACTCTCGAGAGAAGATGTGTTATTGTTACTATCGTAGTTTAAGAACTTATGAAATTAAAATTACACCTTAGTAGCTCTCGGAAGTCGGAATAATAGTTAGAATCAGGAGCTCATTATTGCACATTGAGTATGCATGCTTAATAAATTTCTAAATTTGACATACTTGATTTGTTGAGTGACAAAGTAGCTTATTAGTTATTATCATTTCACTATTTCTTACCAAAATTAGATAAGAAGGAATATTTTCTTCTATTCTTCTATACATATGGTGGGTTCAAAAGTTAATTAGTAAATACCAGCAGGACAAGACATTGATTACATGATATCAATAAGCATGAGCCAAACATTCCCAATCAACTTGAGCGGGGAAAGTATCCAAATCAGTTTTGTTCTTATGGTGTCATGGCTCTATTTCTTTTGGCAGGGGGGAAAGGTTGGCGGAGTATTCCCCCCCTTCCATGATGTCTTTTAAAATATGCTGCTATGTATTGCTCTTCATATCAGACCATAGATTATTGGGAAGGGCTAGTTGGATGCTTAGAGTCAATCAGAGTGTGATAGTCTTGTCGCTGTTCTTTTCCTTTTCCTTTCTATATATATATACACACATATACGTATATATATATACACACACATATACATATATATATATATACACACATATACATATATATATATATATCAGTTCAGATGCATTATGTGTTTCCAAAAATACTTATGCTGAATGAATCACCAATATCTAACTGTTCACTTGCACAAAAACTTGCAGTATCATTAGCTGATGAAGAAACATTGCATGGCATTGGCGTGACAGAGCTTGTTGATTCTCCAAAGTTGTCCCCAGGAGAAGATATTCGATGTCAACAGCAGTCAAAAACACTACTTATAGAGGCATCGGCTACTGTAATGGTAAACAGATACACCATTGACTCCACAGCCTTTATAGAAAACACTACATTTTGTTACTCTAATGATTTCTGTAGGCATATAGGTATTTGGTGCCTCATTGTACATGTCTTCTTTGGGGTGATAAAGGAGAATAGATATTTATTAGGAAGGTCGAGAATGAATCATCCCAAGTTCAGTAATCTTTTTCTCAAACCTGGCTTGAATCAAATAAGGTGCACATAGATTTTTGTAGGCAACCTTCCTAACAATCTTGACCTGATGAGCCATTCCGAAACTCTTTTATCTTTCTGGTCTGTGATGAATTGTTTGTTATATCTTATATGGTCAAAGATGAGGCATATTGTTTGGTGCCTACTCTGTCCAACTTTAAACCATCTTATATATTTCCTTTCCACAAGTATGTCCAAATTTGGCCATTTATAACATCATTTACACAACCATGTGATTTGAATCCATTCATTATTTACACGCTTGAGTTTTACTAGCCTCCATGGATGAATAATCAACTTTTTGATGCAGGATATGAGTGTGGACTCCACCTCCACGAACCTTGAGATGATTTTCTGTCCTCTAGTGAATGAACTGGAGGTTCACAATGGTGGTGACATTTACAATGATGAAGGTACCATCACACTGTTGCCTCTGCAATGAGATAATTTTCTGGCATTGAGTTCTGTTATGTACAAACTATTACCTTTGTTATCTTTAATTTTTGAATTGTTGATATACAAGCTCTTCAAAATTTTGACATGATTTAGTGTTTAAACTTTTTACCTTGGGAATACTTGAAGCTACACATGATTTTGTGTTCTGCAACTACTAGGGGAATGTCCAGTATTTTCTTATATGTCATCTTTCTTGTAAATACAGGGAGCAACAATGATTCTGAGCAACCTGACAACAGTGGAGCAGATGAGAGTGATGGTAACAATGGGGGCTTGTTGGAATACCAAAGTTGCAACGTGTCAGATTTCTATATTTCAGATGTGGTTTTTGCAGGGTTACAATTCGATGGAACTATGATGGGTGTAGATATTGTAGAGAGCAATGCTCCTGAATATACTACTGCTGAACCTTCTCATTATGATGCAAGCCAAGGATATTTATCCCTGCCTTTTCTTCACGAGCCCATGAATTCTTGTCCAGCAAGTAAAGATCAACAACCTGAAGAAACTAACAAGCTGCATTCGTATGATTCAAGCTTGTTTTCAGTAATTCATCAGATTAGGCCAAGTGAACAAGGTCCAGATCTTGATGCTTACCTCAACTTGGATCAAGCTGAATTGGTTGACCCTCTCTCATTCATCAGGAACCTACCTGATCTATCAGATGTCACCCCAACTTGTCGACCAACCGTATTGCAGAAGGAATCTGAGAAGAGGAAACCTGTTACTTTAGTGCTTGATTTGGATGGTGAGAATTTTTGTTTTCTCCATCAATATAAAACTTGTATTTATCTGCTGCTTTTCATGCCCCCCTGCCCCAAGAAAGCTAGATTATATTAAAGAAACATTGCACTAGTTTTATATCATGCGTGCTATTTTCACCGTCTGGCTGTATCATTCACATAATCTTTACTCTTATGAGTAGATGGTGGCAATAGTTTACTAATTAAGTCTAATTTTATGAATGCGCATTATATGTGCATAATGTACAAACTTTCTGGTGTGTGATAAGTACGAGAGTCATTTGTTTGAATGTTCTCTGTTGGTCATCATATTTAGCATTGACGCTTAGTGAAAGCACATGTTCTTGTATCTGCCAGTCTGATAGATATTTTTTGGACTAAAGTGGCTTGATATAAAGATTCAACCTTATGATTTCCTCTTCCACTGCATTTCACTACAAAATGTGGCATTTTCTTCTTCTTCACAAACATTCATGTTTTAGCATGCACATGCATTTGGTCATGAAATGCTTTACATCTTCTGCACTGTCTACAATCCCCATGAACAGAAGAGAAAACATATATTTCCTTAAGAATGGTGTTCATTTGGTTTATTGTAACAGCATTCTTTTTCATGTGGCCAGAAACCCTTGTACATTCCACAATGGAACATTGTGAAGATGCAGATTTCACTTTTACAGTTTTCTTCAATATGAAGGAGCATACTGTCTATGTAAAACGACGTCCACACCTCCACACATTCTTGGAAAGAGTTGCAGAGATGTTTGAAGTGTTTGTTTTCACTGCCAGTCAAAGCATTTATGCAGAACAGCTATTGGATATCCTGGATCCAGAAAGGAAGATTATTTCTGGTCGTGCCTATCGTGAATCATGCATCTATTCCGAGGGCATTTATACTAAAGACTTGACAGTGTTAGGTCTTGATCTTTCTAAGGTTGTCATCATTGATAACTCGCCTCAGGTATTTTCCTTTCTTTTGATTTTTCCAAATAAATCAACAGCACTATTTTGGCTATATGTAGGATTAGTTTGGATCTCAGGCTCTCTGCCCATGTTTGTTAATAATGGGCTGCAACCTATACAAAACCGCATTATTGAATTCATTATTAACATGTAGGTGTCTTTCATTGTCAGTTTGATGTACTTTCATGTTGATTTAGCACTTGCAAATTTAACATTATAGAGCATCCTGAAGTAAGATTAAAAGGAGTTTAGTATGGGTGACTCGGATCTTTTGTAAGAAAATGGTCATCACCATTTACTGTGTATTTTTGGTTTTTGTTTCGACAATTTCAGGTGTTCAGGTTGCAAGTCAATAATGGAATTCCAATTAAGAGCTGGTTTGATGATCCATCTGACAGTGAGCTGACTTCATTAATTCCCTTCTTAGAGACCTTGGCTGACGTAGATGATGTTCGCCCCATAATCGCCAAGAGATTCGGTAACAAGGAATAAGAGCTCCTTGTCCCTTCTTTATGATCTATGTTGATGCTTGCCTTTTTTCCACTTTCATGCCCAAAATCAGACTTGCTTCGCTTGCTTTGATTATATAATCTATATATGACTATAATTAGCCTTTCTAGGTGACATAGGTCATGTGAGCTTCCTCTGTGTTTCTACCATGGCTAACTATTACCATTTTACATACTATTGGTGCCTTAGGTAGTCAAACATCTCAGACTGTGCTCCTTGTACATACGAGGGTGATATTGTTTAAGAAGGACGTGTACATAATTATCCTAGTTTGCAAGTATCTGTTGTTTCTGTCCTTCATAGACTTGTGAAATCATATATGAATGCCAAATTTGTGTTATTCCAATGAACTCGCTGATTTGTCTCTCCTTTCTCCCTATCCCTAAGCTGTTGATGGTCGTTAAATTTGCTGAATGATAGAATCTTCTCATATACTCCTGAAAGGGTAATAATCTGATATAATATTGAAGAAGAGTGATACAAGTATACAACAATACTGTGGCAGTATTCATGTATGGTATTGAATTCCCAAACCTGTTGGATGCTTTTATTAAAAAGTTCTGGAGTTAGGATAGTTCTTTAGGACATTTGCTTGTGTAGGAGGTCAAGATTTCTTGTGTGCAAGTGCTAATAGAGCTTTGTTGTGATGCATCTGCATATCAGCATCTGCATGCAGTTTTGTTTGATGTTGTGCTTTTCTACCTTCGGGTCAGGTTTCAATAACCTGATAATGTGTGGATTTTTCCCAGTTTTGATAACCAACCTTGTCAAGCATCTATGTATTTATATTATTTCAGTTCGTATCCCTGAGCCATCTTTAGTTCTGGTCACATCGATCTCTTAAATAGGCAAACTAGCAAAATTAAGAAGCTGTATTTCGGCTAGTGGCTCTTCCACATGAGAGTTCGCGAGAGCAAAATGGCAGGTCTTGACAATGAAAGTCAGTGCAGAGTTATAATTTTCATAAGATTATGCTATTTGCATGCTCTAATTGCAGGCCTTGTAGATGCTCTGCTAAAGGAAACTTAGGTAAGTAATTTTTTGTTTCTACAAATCATAGCCTTTTAAGATGACTTTAAGGGGGTTTTACAATTTTATTCTTTCGTTCTCTTCTGCATTTTTGCTGATTGTTTTCATTACAGTTACCGTGGCTGCTTAACTCGCCCCAATCACAGAATTTTCCTCATTCTTCTCCTTTCATATGACATTAACTCCACTCCTCTTTGTGTAAAGAAAACATGTGTAAATTTGCCAGGACACCCTTTAACTAATTAACCGTGTTGTTGACATTTGTGCCTAGACGGACTGTACAGTTTCCTGTATAATATTTTCCTGTTCTGAACTGGGGTCGTTTCTGAAGGCACAAATGGCCCATTTCTATGAGTTGTTTTTTTCGTGTTCTGACATTGGTTCTCTGTAAAGGCACATATGAAGTTTAAAAGCAAGTCTAGTGAAACTATAGTGTATAACTTCTCATTTAGATTTTCCGACTATGTTTTACTAGCTTTTGATTGCCAACTTGCCGTTGCCTCTGGCTGTATGAATCGTTTCAGGAAGGATATGCCTGAATAACCCAAACTGACTCGTAATTGTCAAATTATGCCTCATGAGTGTCCCAGTTTAGATGAAATTTTCAGGATGTAAGTTTTAATCGCTTGTTATTTCACTTTGTTTTTTCGACGAGGATTTACCGTAAATTGACGAATACTGACAATTAATTTTGTAAAGCTGCGCCTATCATATTTGTTCTGAATCACATACATATGATCGTCAATAGCTTCAAGGAATATCATTGAATAACAGTGGGATTAAGGTCTTGTTTGGCGAAGCTAAATGAGCTGTTTTTTTTTGGGTCGAAGCAAAGCTAGATGAGCTTGTTTTTTTTTTTTGTTTGTTTGTTTTCGGTTGAGAGCTAGATGAGCGAAATACGAGCTTAGGTATATGCCTATACGGTTGAATAAAAGCCATAGATCAGAAATTCAGAATGGCCATTAAGGCCTTGTTTGGTATAGCTCTACATGAGATGAATACGAGCTTGTTCAATCTTCTGTATTAAGATCAAGGCATGTCCTTGTAAGCTGTGTCAACTTTAACCAGCTTTATGAACCGAACATCTAGAAAAATACATCTACAAGATAGATTCTTAGTTCCGACTATAAGATGTATCTGCTCAAATCATCAAAAAAAATAAATCTTGATTTCAGCTATTAGATTTACATGTTAAAATCGTCTTCAACTACTAAACCAAGTCGAAGTTACCGAGCACCCTTAAATCTTACGTTTCATGTTCTCAATTGGGTCTAATTTAGGCAAATATATTTGATGTTTGGCGTTTGAATATGTGCATTACAATTTACAAGCACTTGAAGAAACTATGCTTTATGCATTCAAACATGGGTGTCTTGGTTTTGTTATGAAATGTTGGCCGGAGTGAATGTTAAATAACTAATTGTGTTCGGATCAAAAAAAAAAAAAACTAATTGTGTTGGTTGGTACTTGGCATGTAGTAGGTTGGTGATGGTGTAGCTGGACTTTAACAAAGGTAGACTAGTACTATATCTATATGTAAGCCGTGTATTATAAGGTATGCTATTGCTAATTATATTATTTTTTTGCTTAAACAAGTCCAATCTAATTCACAAAAAAGTCAAAATTTCGATTAGTCAATTCATTTTTTTGAGCCTTTTTCCTTTCAACTTTTATAAACTCAGTGAATCGAGTAGATTTGTGAACCAGAAAGCAAGAAATTTCCGTAGAACGAGAGAGAGTTCGAGAGAGAGAGAAAACGTGTTGGAGAATTTTTGTCACTTTCTGATTAACCTTCTAACAAACTGATAACAGAGTTTTTATATTCTTATTACAACCGACCTACTAGACTTGCCACGTAAGCGGTTATTATCATACACATATATTAAATGTCATTCCCCTATAGCCCCCCCTCAAGCTGGACTTGGTGAGAAATCAAGGCCAAGCTTGCTAGATAAGAATTGATGTTGTGCAGCCCCCAAAGGTTTAGTAAGAATATCAGCGTACTGCAAACTGGAACGAACGTGCACAGTATAGAGGAACCCTTCCTGCACCATTTCACGAACAAAATGACAATCAATACGAAGGTGCTTCGTACGTTCATGGAAAACTGGGTTGGCAGCCAAGTGCTGAGCAGCTTTGTTGTCGCAATGCAGAGGAATGGGACGAGGAACTGTCACAGACAAATCATGAAGCAATCCATCCAACCAAACGAGCTCACTAGCGGTGTGAGACATGCTTCTATATTCGCTTTCAGCGGTTGATTTAGAAACAGTCTTCTGCTTCTTCGTTTTCCATGAAACCAAGGATGATCCCAGAAATACACAATATCCAGTAATTGAGCGACAAGAGAATGAACAACTGCCCCAATCCGCATCGCAATAAGCAAAGAGACTCAAATCAGTTTTTGCTGGATAAAAGAGGCTGCAATTGACAGTACCTTTGAGATATCGAAGCAAATATAAAGCAGCAGCCATATGTGGAGAACGAGGTGATCCAACAAACTGACTTAACTGCTGAACTGCAAACGAGATGTCAGGCCTGGATAGAGTAAGATAAAGTAGACGACCAATGAGGCGCCTATAAGACTCAGGATCGTCCAAGACGTCACCAAGATCAGGTTGTAAACGCAAGTTCTTTTGCATTGGAAATGGAGCAGCCTTACAATCTAGTAGACCAGAATCAGTAAGAAGGTCTATAACATACTTGCGTTGATTCAATTTAATACCTTCAGATGATCTAGAAATCTCAATTCCTAGAAAAAATCGAGCCAAACCCAGATCCTTGATTGTAAAGGCCGTGTGCAAAGAAGACTTTGTAGCAGCAATTTCAGAAGCATTATCACCGGTAAGAAGCAAATCATCGACATAAACTAATGCCACAGTCATAGAATGAGATGTTTGCTTAACAAACAAAGAATAGTCTTGTTTAGATTGATGAAAACCAAGACCAACAAGATGCTTTGTGAGCTCAATATTCCATTGACGACTTGCTTGCTTTAGCCCATATAAGGAACGAGTAAGACGACATACCTGTCCCTTTTTAGCCTTAGAATACCCGGGAGGAGGAATCATGTATACTTCCTCATCCAAAAAACCATGTAAGAAAGCATTGTTGATATCAAGTTGATGTATAGGCCACTCTTTAGCTGCAGCCAGGGCTAGAAGTACACGAACTGAAGTGAATTTGGCCACTGGTGAAAAGGTGTACTTATAATCCTTGTCTTTGATCTGAGTATAACCTTTAGCAACCAACCGAGCTTTCAATCTTTCAACTTGCCCATTAGGTTGGAATTTAACCTTGTAAACCCACTTGGAACCAATGGCTGTCTTACCAGGAGGTAAATCAGTAATTTCCCAAGTATGGTTTTGCTCCAAAGCTGCCAATTCCTTGTCCATAGCCTCTATCCAGCCTCTGTCTTTACTTGCTTGAGCATATGAAGAGGGCTCATGAGTGGATAACACATTAAAAATAGCATGAACATACTCTGAGGAATACTCATGAAAATCACGAGAAGAAACCACATGAAAAGCATGAGCAAAAGCATCTGTGTCTGCTGAAATTTGCATCACATCCTTATGAGGTAAAGTAGGACATATAAAATCCTGTAAATGAGTGGGGGGTTTATGGAGTCTAGAAGATCTCCTTAGGGGAGGATGAGCAATAGTAGAAGAAGGCACATGAGATGGTGATGATGATGGTATAGAAGAAGGATTTTGAATAGGAGCAGGTATTGAAAAAGAATGATCAGGAGAAGGAACCTGCTGTAAAGAATGATCAGGTATTGAAGAGGATGGACTGACTTCCACATGAACCTGATCATGAACAACCTTGGACGAGGGTGCTGTAACATCAGTAGAAGATGTCTGCTTGTGAGAAAAGTATTCAAGTGTGTCATCAGGTGCAGGAGACACCAAAGGCAGATTAGGAAAAGAGTCCTGTAAAATAATCTCAAGTGTAGACTGAAAAGGAAAAACATCTTCACGAAAAGTAACATGTCTAGTCACAAACACCTTCTTGGAAAGCAAATCCAGAACCTTGTAGCCTTTTTGCCCTGGTGCATAGCCAAGAAAACAACACTTCAAAGATGTAGGCTCAAACTTAGATCGATGAGTTCTGTCGATCAAGACAAAACACAAGCAACCTACCACACGCAGATGATCAAGGCTGACTGGCTTACTATGCAGCAATTCAAACGGAGTTTGCCACTTCAAAACAGAAGAAGGAAGAAGATTGATTAGGTGAGTAGCACTAAGAACACACTCACGCCAATACTGTAAAGGCAAATTGGCATGAAGACGGATAGCTCTGGCTGTCTCAATCAAATGCCTGTGTTTGCGCTCTACCCTTCCATTCTGTTGTGGAACCCCTGGACAAGAGCGTTGATGAACAATGCCCTTAGTGCACAACAACTCCTTCATCTGACTATTCAAAAACTCAGTACCATTATCAGATCTTATTACTTGAACCTGAGAATGAAACTGTGTTTCAACATAAGCCAAAAACTGAGCAACTTGTCTGAAAGTCTGATCCTTACTCCTGAGTAAAATAGTCCAAGTAGCTCTAGAATAATCATCAACAATTGTTAAGAAATACCTTGCACCACAATAAGTAGGTGTTTTGTACGGACCCCATAAATCCATATGAATAAGAGCAAAAAGCTGATTAGCACGAGATTCACTGACTGAAAAAGGCAACTTGTGATGTTTTGCAAGAGTACAAATATCACATTCATAATGTTTCAAATGACCACACATTGATTTTGAGATATGTCTAAGTTTTGATAGGGAAACATGGCCCAATCGAGCATGTAACAAATCAACAGAAACAGCCTTATTACAAACTGAAGTCAGACTCTTAGGAACTAATAATTCAGAAACTTTTCCAACAACACTAAAATTCTTAAAATCCTTCTTTGTTTCTTCATTCGATTCTCCAGTAATCTTGTATAGCCCTCCTTGTTTCTGTCCAACAGCGATAACCTTTCTAGAGGAAAGGTCCTGTAGAACACAGTCACGATGACCAAACAGAAATACAATATTCTCATCAGTCAGCAATTGAGGCATAGAAATCAGATTGTGCTTGAAAGAGGGAATGTATAAAACATTGTGCAAAGTTAACATCTGAGACACTTTCACAACACCATGCTGTTCAACAACCCTAATAGTCCCATCAGGAAGCCCAATCTTGATCGGTTTAGGCAAATCACAGATACTAGAGAAAAGATCCTGATTGTAAGTAACATGATCTGTAGCCCCGGAATCTATAATCCAAGTACAAACTTGAGACATCAAGCAAATGTCATGAGACAGAGAATTGAGATTACCTGCAAAGTTGATGGAATTGACCTGACCTGAGCTAGGTCCTTCATCATCAGCAGGATATTTTCCTTTCATCCTCTTCATAATCCTGTTAAAAACAGCATTAACAAGTTTATCATCTGCATCTGTATCATCCATACCTTCATCTCCATCAAAAGGAGTATTCTGAGTGCATTCCATATCTTGAACATTGGCCAACAATTTCCCACTAGCATCAAACTTAGGCCCTTTCCACCAATCAGGATATCCTATCAGCTTAAAACATCCCTCCTTGAGATGACCAACTTCTTTACAAAAATCACATTTCCTGTCAGATTTATCTCGTTTCCCATCTCTGTTAAAACCTGTACCACCAGTTCTGTTGCCATATCCTGAGCCTGAACCATTTGTTCCTGGTTTTCCAAATCCTGAACCTCCTCCAATCCTGCCAAAACCATTTCCACCAAACCTGTTCACAGCAAGTGCATCATGATTCTGCACAATTCCACCTGTAATGTCCTTTTGCCTTTCTATCTGAATAACCGTATGAGAAGCTCTGTTTAAAGATGGTAGAGGCTCCATCGACAGTATATTACTTCTCACATTCTCAAAAGCATCAGATAATCCCATGAGAAATTGCATCAACTTGTGCATGTTCTCTCTATCAACAATACGCTTCATCAAACCGCAGCCACATTGTTCGAATATACCACAAGTGCACAATTCTGTCCCTTCTACAGACTGAATTTCATCCCAGATTTTCTTCAACTTACTGAAATAGGCACCAACACTCAAATTTTCTTGCCTAGTGTTACTCAATTCACGCTTCAACTGAAAAATCAAAGGAGCATTCGACTCCGCATACCTTTCAACAAGTTCATTCCACAACTCCTCAGCATATTGCACATATATGAAATTCTCAGCAATTTCACTTGTCATGGAATTGAGTATCCAACTCATAACCATGAAATTACATCTTTTCCATTTTTCATACTCATCGGAACCTCTCGAAGGCTTAGGATACATTCCAGTTATGAATCCTAACTTCATTTTTGCACCTAATGCCATTTTAATGCTTCTACTCCAGCTAGTAAAATTCAATCCATTGAACCTTATCGCTACTAATTGATTCCCTGGATTGTCAGAATTTGCCAAAAATAGAGGATCGAAAGAATCGGAATTACCTCTGTACAGACCGTACTCTTTCTCTCTTTGTTTCCTCGTCATCGGCGATCTGAACCTCCCATCGCGACCTCCTCGTCGCCTCATGGCTCGTGCTCGTTCGTCAAAGCCTTCATATCTCCTCTTCTGTGGAGACCACGAGAAATCATTCTCAAACTCCAATCTGGACCTAGAACGCGAAATTGATCGCGAATCAGCCTCTTGACCGTCTTCTCTGAAACGACGACCTCGAACAGGTGACTTCGAGTACTCGACTCTGTCTTTCCCTTTGTTTCTCCTCGGCGCCGGCGAGCGAGAGTCTCCTTCTCGTGCCTGACCATTCCTTCGTGGAACTGGTGATTTCGACCGATCTCCGGTCATTGAAGCTCTGTCCTCTGCCATTATCTCCAAACGAACACGAATCTTGAAAAACAGGAACGAATTTCACAGAGAAATCCCAAATTCAGACCTAGAGTTCCGATCTTGGAAACTCCAACAAATCCTCACTTCAGGACTTCGAAAATCTTCTCACAAGCTTCACAAGGATCGTCCTTGAAGCTCTGATACCATATAAACTCAGTGAATCGAGTAGATTTGTGAACCAGAAAGCAAGAAATTTCAGTAGAACGAGAGAGAGTTCGAGAGAGAGAGAAAACGTGTTGGAAAATTTTTGTCACTTTCTGATTAACCTTCTAACAAACTGATAACAGAGTTTTTATACTCTTATTACAACCGACCTACTAGACTTGCCACGTAAGCGGCTATTATCATACACATATATTAAATGTCATTCCCCTATAACTTTCAACCTTGCAAGTTGCAAACGCCGCATATCCCACACTTTGTATTTTAATTACATTTTTTCACACGGATAAGAACAAGCGAAAATGACGATTAAGTTGAGCTCAAAAAAAAAAGAAAATGACGATTAAATTGCATTAAACCATTTAATTAAATAATTAGTTAATTGTCCAGAAATCAAAACGCGAATCTGTGTTCCGTGTAAAACGAAAGGGCAAGAGCAACAACCTGAACCAACCGTCACAATCACAAGAACCACCGCCATTAATCCCTTCCACCACCAACCTTGGAAGGAGCTTCCATGAACTACTACTACTCTCACATACTGAAATCGACTTCTCCTCCGACATTTTCTCCCTTGTTCAAGCAACGCAACTAACCTCAACCTTCCCAAGTTCAGATCTCCCTCCCTCTCTCTCCTCCATTACCGTTTTTTAATTTGACGATTTGCAAGTATTTATTACGATCTACTACAGATTTCCATTGCCATTGTTGCTTTCCCGTTCTCTGATCAATTGGAGTTCCCCGGAATCGGAGGCTCTGGCGTTTCAGAGTCTTCGAATTTTCCCCCCCTTTGTTTTGATCTGGAAAATTTAGATATTTTTTCAGCGCGTTTGCTGTTGTTCTTCATAGCTCAGTTTTGATTTGGTTGCGAAGGTGAAGATGGTGTATTCAGGGCCAGTTACGCCTGGACAGGTCCGTATTTCTTTTCCTTTCTTGCTCCTATTTTTAGAGTATTTTAAATGCATCTCTTTGCTAACCTATTCACAAATTACAAGCTTTGGGGTTTAATTAGGAAACTTTAGCAGTGATTTTACTGGCTTATTGCTAGAGAGTAAATTAGACGGATCAAAATTGATAGCATTTGCTGTTAGAGGCTGGAGATGCATTACACTGCAATAAATGTGTCTGTGCTAATCTAGTTAAGGTGTAATAACTGACAAGTGATGCCTTGTGAAATCAATGTGAAAACATGCTCACTGATGAACTTACATTTCAAAGAACTTTTGAAGTGCAAACATTTGTCTTGTTATTTTCTCTGGTGAGACTTAGGACCTTCTTCCGTCTTTGAAATCCATAAGCAAGCCGAAAGTCGACTTTGTACTGTAAATCTTGTATTTAGTCTCTTCTCTCAATCATTTTTCCTGGCTTTGCTGAACTGTATTATCCACACCTTCAGGTGTCTTTCCTGCTTGGGTTTATCCCAGTATTCATGGCATGGGCGTATTCTGAAATTCTTGATTACAGAAAGACTTCTCATGCAAAAGTGTAAGCCATCCCTTTTCTTATTGTGCAGTGGTCTGACCTACCAAGTGAAATCCCACTGTTTGATTGCTAATGATGATTCATGTGGCAACATTTCATGCTAATAATTTAAGCTTCTCTTAGCAGACACTCGGACAACAATCTTGATGAGCTGAGGAACGAACATGTCAAGGAAGATGACCAAGCTGCTCTGCTTGAAGGTGGCCTTTCAAAATCAGCATCTGCAAAATTTCATAGTTCTTCCATCAAGTCAAACTTGACAAGGTAGTCTATAGTTTGAGATAACATTAAATGTACTTAGCTGTTATGATGACTGATTTTCTTACTTACCGTCACTTCCCTGTATAGGTTTATAATGTTGGAGGAGGCTTTCTTGATGGAAAATAGAGTAACTTTAAGAGCCATGTGAGTTGGGTAGTCATAAAGAAGCATTCCTTATATACTGCTACTTGTCCTTTATTTTCTTTTCATTTGTTCAACGTTTGCTGATTGTGATGCAAATTTATTGCAGGGTTGAGTTTGGGGCCATTGTATGTTATTTCTATATATGTGACCGTACCAGCCTACTGGGGGAGTCTACTAAGGTGATTTGATCTATTCTGAACAGTGCCCATAAATTACTATTACAAGCGCTATATTGAATTGTTTTTGGCAATCGGTTAGATTAGATTTCTTCCAAACGGATGTTTCAGAGTATACTTGCACCAAATGTAGACAAGCTTAATGGAGCTCTAGTTCTCTATTCTTGCAGTCACAATGGGAGGAGTTTGCGTTTGTCTGCCTAGCTTATTCTTACAGTTTGGGTTTCCATTTACTTTCTTTTATCTAATTGCCACATAACTTGTGTTTATTGTTAGTCCCCCCATTTTTTCTTACATGCATCTTGGGAGCAGGGTCCCAAAATTTCAGTGTTCTTTATAAATTTCATTTATTAAAAAAACTAGGCTTTCGCACAATATTCTTCACTTCTGATTCTAACATGAACTTGGTTTCCTCTTGGGCAGAAATACGACCGTGATCTTTTCTTGTTTCTCTACTTCCTCTTGATCATAGTCTGTTGGATGACTTCTTTGAAGAAACATCAGGATAAAGCAGCCTTCTCTGGGAAATCCATACTCTACCTTAACCGTCATCAGACTGAGGAATGGAAAGGATGGATGCAGGCAGGTTTTTTGCAGAAAATCATGCTTCTTTGACATAAATTTTAGTTTAATAGTGTTTTTTCATTGGCTTTCTACGAGAGAACATTCAAGCTCCCACATCAAATATAGAGATTCAATTAATGTATTTAAATGGAGCATGGCTAGGTTGTTTAGTTGTTGCTATATCATGTCAGAGATGTATTGTGTAAATGTTAGTTTTTGTTCCAGTTGACTTCTGACACATACTGCATTGATTCACTTGATAACAGGTTCTTTTTCTGATGTATCACTATTTTGCTGCGGCTGAAATCTACAATGCTATACGTGTATTCATTGCTGCATATGTTTGGATGACGGGGTTTGGAAACTTCTCTTATTATTATATCAGAAAAGACTTCAGCCTTGCTCGTTTTGCTCAGGTAGGTGATCAATGTGACTTAAGAGATCTAATGTGCATCACTCTTCACACTTTCATGTTGTTTGTTTCTCCCTCTTATTGTTAACTTTTCCATCCATGCCCTTGCAGATGATGTGGCGCTTAAACTTTTTTGTAGCATTTTGCTGTATTATTCTCAACAATGACTATATGCTATACTACATTTGTCCAATGCATACACTTTTCACTCTGATGGTGTATGGAGCCCTTGGTATCTTTAACAAGTACAATGAAGTACCTTCAGTCATGGCTGCAAAGTTCATTGCATGCTTACTAGTGGTCATATTAGTTTGGGAGATTCCTGGAGTTTTTGACATCATCTGGAGTCCATTTTCCTTCATTTTGGGTTAGTAACTGAATTTACTCTGTTGGTGCATTTCGTATTTTTTTATTTATTTCATATTATATATTTCTTGATCAATCATGAAAGAAATTTAAAACTCAAAGGCCTCATTTCGCATTCACTTCCAATCGTTTCCTGTTTACAGATTTTCTATCCTCAGTGCTTGATAATGAGGTGACTTTCTTTGTACAGGATATACTGACCCTGGAAAGCCGGACCTCCCTCGTTTGCATGAATGGCATTTCCGATCTGGGCTGGATCGTTACATATGGATTGTTGGAATGATCTATGCATATTTTCATCCCAATGTAACAACAATCTATCCAGATCTCTGTGATTGCTTCAGCAAATTACCAATGTTAGAATCTGATCTTTTCATGATTCTTTTTATCACTGTAGGTTGAAAGGTTAATGGAAAAACTAGAGGATTCTGAACCAAGAAAAAGAAGGTCAATCAAAGCCGGGGTAGTTGCAGTATCCGTATTTGTAAGTTGCTGGATCAATTTTCTTTCAAAAGTAAAGAAGAAAAGTAAAATTAAAAAAATGGTGGCTCTACTTGATAAATACTAGCTACAGCTAGTCTTTGGATGATACTTATAAATTCTCTTCGTTTCAGGCTGGCTATATGTGGTATGAATATATTTACAAGATGGAAAAGGTTACATACAACAAGTACCATCCATATACATCATGGATTCCAATCACGTATGTGTCTTAACTCATTTTCTTCATTTAAATAACTTTTCTTAATTTAATTCTTAACAATTCTAGATGAAATTCTTGTTTTGGTCACAGAGTTTACATATGCTTGCGCAATTTCACCCAGCCCCTGCGCAATTACTCGATGGCACTTTTTGCGTAAGAAATTTCTTTTTCTTACACCATGTTTCCCTTTTGTACTACATATCCTGTTAGCATGTTGGTGACAAAACTTGTTGCCAGTTTGTAAATTTGAGCTTTATTTTGTCATCAGGTGGCTGGGAAAGATCACCCTGGAGACTTACATCTCTCAGTTTCATATATGGTTAAGGTATGAAAACCTGTTTGTTTGAACTTGAAACTTCTTGAAATTCGAGAATTATTTCTCCAAATGGCTACAGATGAAAAGTACAATATAAGACTTCTCAAGTTGTTATTGCCTGACTGTAAATTTACAACAAAAGATATAGCAAGATGCACAATTTAAGAAAAAATCTTGAATTAAGAAGCTGAATCGTTCCTCCTTTTCTGTATTTGCAGATCAAGCATTCCAAATGGCCAACCTAAGTTGCTTCTGTCCCTTATTCCAGATCATCCTATGCTCAACTTCATGTTGACAACCGCAATTTATGTCTTGGTAAAACAAAATTACCCTTGTGATATTTTAATCCTGGACTTGCAGAAGCTAATAATACCTGTAAGTCAGTAACTCTTGTCATACATGATTTCTTGGTGCAGCTTTCTCATCGGATCTTTGAGCTAACCAATTCGCTCAAGTCAGTGTTTATTCCCACGAAAGACAACCGACGATTGCTACAGAACATTATTGCTGGAATCGCCATTTCTGCATCTCTGTATCTACTCTCACTTATTCTTCTACTGATTCCTTCTACACCTGTGAGTCCCTTCTTCTCAACACACAGTAATCAATTACTTGAATTCGGCCCCACATTTTACATTCAGGCATTTACCTTATACAAGACAAACACTAGCTTATTATCTCTAGAATTGTTTGAAATGCCGATAGTTTGTATTGAAACACAATAAGATGTTTTTTTTCATGCAATCTTTGTTTCTCTTACAGGCCTAGAGTACAGAGACAGCAACGACAGTCTATAAATACGTACATGTCATAGAGGAAGGAGAATCTGAAAGACGTCTCCTGCTGTTCGGCTTTTTTGTTGAAATTCCATGTAAAAAAGGACCCATTGTCAAATATCATTGCTCTGCAATTGCCTTAGATGATGTGTTTAAAGATGTAGATTCTTTTCTTCAACTGCACAATGTAGAAACCGATCGTTCTCTGTTGCAATGAAAGTCCTTTTGTGATACAACCTTGCATACTCTGTGCTGACACTATTGAATGAGTTTAAAGAGAAGTACTTAATAGTCTAAAATGTGCCAGAATTGGAAACCATTCTTGAGAAAAATTTAGTACTATAGGTTGCTGAAAACTCACTCTTTGAGTGAGCTTTCTCCAAAAATTATGGTATGCCACTTGAAAGTAGAGAGCACACGGTATTCTTTAGTAAAAGGCGAAAGAATAGTTCGCTTTGTGCTCACTACATGGCTCCACAAGAAAATGCTATAGCCCAACTCAGGCTTCTTATATGGTTCACATCAACTGGACTTGTGCTCTTTCTCGATGTGGGAACACCTGATGCCAAAACCAGAAACCAAAACAAAAAAGATTCCTTATAATATTAGGCTCAAGAAAGTGCCAACTTTATACATGGAAATAAGGTCAGTAAATAATAATATAAAAGAGTTTGCCATTTTGGGTAGCACTTACCATAGCACTACTTGTTTGCTTACAGCAAATCTGAAACATCAGTCCAGTTGTTTCTGTCATAGAAGAAAATGATCTGATTCCACAAATTGTCTTGCCCATGCTTGCTTGTTGTCAAAATTATCTTCTGCATGAACAAGAAGAATCCAATAATGTCAACACTGAAAGTCTGAAAATATGCAAGTTCAGATAAAACCACCATGTATTGTTGAACACTGAGTGACACTGTGGCTGCCAGATTCAAAGATGAAAAGTTTGATGACCCGGTTTGTTGTACATGTACAGTTTCAGATTCTACAGGCTCAGCTTGTGATATACCGAGGCAAAACTTCATCTGAACAAAAAAAAATGAAGAAAAAAATCAGGAACCACTTATTAAGGCCAAAAATCCCCAAAAAACAGATACGATTTTTGAAGCAAAAAATGACAAAAAAAAATTTGGACCATTTCTCGATTTGTGCGTGTCATCCTTGCGCAGGGGCCATGCTAATCTTCTCTGTATCGTTCCAATTTTATCAGATGTCTCCGAAGAGACAAGCTATGAAGCTTCAGCTGGGTATATAAAGTTCTTCATGGAGTTTATAATCGTCGATGTGGGAAGTAGGAGAAGATATTATTAGGAAGATTTGGGCCGGGCTTTATTTGAACGAATAAATTGGGATTGAGGCCCAGGCCCAGGCCCATTAATCATATGAAATGAATCAAATACAGGTTGTTAAACAATTTTTAACTGCATATCATTTTTACAGGTTAAGTAGTTAAGTTTGGGACACTCTTGAGTTTTGAGTAGCTTTTCGTTTACCGATTAATGAAAAGGAAAAAAGAGTAATACTTACTACTAAGGGTATTAACAATTGAGCTTTACTTAAGCATTGTGCTTACCTATGATCTCGATCAAGTCATTCTCCTTGGATCAATGTGTAGTAAATAAAATAATTAATCTCCGAGTGATGGATCTGAGCATAATTAACTTGGTACAATAATAAGTCTGAGAATTTTAATACGGTTCTACTCATGCAAATTGACATTATTATTATTTTTTATCGCTTACGGACTTTGGTCATGTCATCTTAATTTGTCTTATTTTACTTACATTCTTTTTCAATATCATCTCATTCTTACCCTTTTATCAAAAAAAAATAATCATCTCATTCTTACCCAAATGTCACCATCAACTATTTTTGATCCAAATGTCACCGTTAACTATTACCAATAAAACATTCACAAAACCTTTGCTTTGTATTTACTATTCTTCGATAACCGTTAACTTAATTTAGAAGATAAAATACCATCTATATATAATATATAATACATTAAAAAGTTGTGTACGAACCGCATTTAATGCACATGACAACTCTTATACTTGTATAGTAGTACATGTATAAATTGTTAGCAACATCACCCTAGCATAGCGGTTAAGACCATTTCATTTGTCATGTAGGTCCATTGTTCGATTCTCATTGCCATCTTTTTTTTTAATTTTCGCGGTTCTTTTTTTTTAATTTTCGCGGTTACTTAACACCATACCATTTTTAATGATAATAACTATTCATGATTATTTAGAGGTTAAACCAAATTCATTATTAAAGAATAATTAGTCGCCAATAAACACTTTATAAACGGAGGTCCATATTTACATTATTAAGGCTTGTATGGAAACGGGTGATTAATGGACGGAAATTATGGAATGTGGTTAATGGGTGATTGAATGGACTTTTCACTAATTGTCAACTGTTAAGAGCGGCATAAATCACGGACGATTTCGGCAATCTTGAGATACAGTAACGGCTGAAGCCATTTAGTGACTCTGAGAATAGAAACTGGTGATTGAATCCCGCTGTAACAGGATGATAAATCTTCATGCGTCTTTTATTGCGTGTATAGAGTGCAAATTCAAACGTCAGTTACAAAGGGCATTAATACGTGTTACAGAGGTTGCCTATATATGTATCACGAAGCTCATGAATCATAAGATTGGTTTTCCTCTTGAATCTCCTCCCGATCGCAACCATGGTGACCACCAAAAAACCCGTAAGATTTCGCTCTTGATCTCACCGTTTAGTTCTCCGACTGCTTTCAGTTCCCTTTTTTGTATGAAGCAAAGGCCGGTTTACCTCTCCTCTATATCATTTCTTTATGTGGCAGGTTTCTAATCAAATAGCCTTGCAAAAATATAGCAGCCGACCTATTAAATTGTTGATTGTTAGTTACATATATGTGTATCTGGTGTACATGCCCATCTTTGCAGTGTCATTGAAACCTTGGTATCCAAGATTTGTACTTTGAGGTATAATACCTTGCAAACTCTATAGGGTTTGAAGTATTTTTAACCAGTTTAACACCATTGATAATTGCATTATTTTTTCTTGTATTACAGAGATTTGGTGTCAAGCAAAAGGAGAACATTCCTCCATGCAAAACTATTGTGGATGTTCTAACACTTTCAGCAACCCCTATACCAAGAACACTGATGCTAGGTAAGAAACTTCCTACCAGATGGGAAATAATCTTTTCATTGTGTTTCCTTCTAATATTTCATGTTGGTTTATACCCATTCAATTCCATGATTTTTATTAGGTCACTGCATCATTTAGCATTAAGACTGCCTAAGTGGACCGCATAGGATTTGAGTGACTCCAAATCCAAAAGTGAACAAAGAGTACAAAAAGTAAATGCATTTTAGAAAATCTAAACCACACGAGAAATGTGTTCCTCAAAAGATGCTTATATAGCCGTCTATTCTCAGTGTTTTGTAGTTCAAAGATACAAAAAGCTCTCATCATTATCACTGTTATGTTTGGCATTCTTTTGAGCAAAGATCATGATTGAAAGATATAAAACTGTAAAGGGTTCTGATTTCTCCAAATACCACCTGCAAATTCCTATCTTCGGAAACCTTTAAGTAGTTCAATAAAAATAGACATCTTTTGTACTCCCTCCGTTTCAAAATACATGACCATTTGAGGATTGCACATATATTAAGAAAAACATGTTATTCCTATATTACCCCTATAGAATGTAGACTCAATTATTTGTTTAGAGAAATATAAAAAAGTGTAATGATTATGATAAAGTTAATTATTAGGGGTATAAATGGAAAGAGGAGGGAAAAAATATAAAATGGTCATGTATTTTGAAACAACCTAAATTGTCTAAAAGACCATGTTTTTTGAAACAGAAGGAGTATTATGAAATCTCATCTTTTGTACCCATCTTTTGACTTGTTTCAGTTGGATAATTATCATTTTTTTTAGCCTTTTTTTTTCAAGTTTTTGAATGTGTTTTGGTTGTCTCAACTGTGATCTTAAAAAAATGCATGAGTTTTTCCCTTTTTTGGTTTTTAAAATGTAATCTGCTGAGTTTTTTAGATGTGGGTTGGAAATGTCTCATTGTAATATTCACTCTTTTACACAAATAATATGTTACTATACGTTCAGGTATCTCTATTTCTTCGAGAAGGGAAATCCACAGATCACCAGCTCAGCAATTCAAGGATTGATAGAATTGATCCAAACTGAGTTGCAAAGTGGTTGTCTGATGAGAAAAGTGCCCAAATTCTCGATTATGACTGATCTTAGTTTGACTTATTATCTTCCTTGATTCATAATTAATTATGTAGTAAATTGATTTGTGGAGGTTTGGGTCTCTTGATTTCAGGATAGAAGACAGGTTTGGTCTCTTGATTTCAGGATAGAGAACAGTGTTGCTGAATTTTTCCATGGACTGAAGTCGATTGTATTGAATATTCTTGTATTGAGCTTGAATTATCTTCTTGATCAATATTATGCGCTACATGATGATCAATATTCTTGTAACCACTTTTTTCATATATGTCATAAAAAAGCCAATCAATGACCTAATTAGTTAGTTTTTCATTTGAATATATTTTGACGAGTTATGTAAATTTAAGTTTGATCAAGAAATTGCATGTCTATATTATAATATATAAAACTCATGTCCCGTGCGATAGCACGGGCCTGTTCTACTAGTTTATTCTAAAATCAAGAATACCCATCAATTTATACTACATTGTTTTATCCTTTCTAGTTTCTATTACCCTTCAAGAATACCCATCAAGAATAACTCTTAAAAATTATAGATTTTAACGTCAAGAAAAAATATAGCATTAACCTAAGTTAATTACTACGTGATCACAAACACAATAGTAGCTAACAGACAAGTTGATTGCTGCCAAAAACGACACTAGTATGGAGAAAAAAACATCTGACAGATTGCTATGATAGACCTCTGGCCAACTTTGATGTTGTCGTTTCCTTGTGAAAACCAACGGTAGCAATTCAATTTCAAGGTTTGTGATATTTTTGTTTGGGTTTGAAGTAGGTGCTGGTTGATTATAACTATCGGAACATTCTCCGAATCTACTTGTATCCGGTACATACAATTCATTTACATCTGCTTAAAGAGATCTTTCTAATATGTGTCCACGATAGGTATTGACACTAACAAATTAAGAAAGTATGAAAAGTGTTAGTTAATTGATATTTTGTAATGGGTTTACCGATTCCTTTTTAAATATAGTTTGAATACATTTTTTCTAAATTTGGTATTCTTAATATGTACCTACGGACACACATTAGAAAAATCGTATTAAAAAATACAATGGATCGAACATGCAAATTTTGTATGCATGAGCTTGTATTTTTTTTTACCATTCTATACTATATAATATTATGGGTTAAACATAAATCACTTTGATTCAGAAGTTACATTACATCATGATAATTTGAGTATAAATGATTTACACATGAAAAGACATGAAGTGATGTATTTTTTTTAAATGAGTAAGTAATGAAATTGTCAAGCTACCAACTCATTGCCGTGCCAAATTGTGGGTTGATGGGTGTCTAAAAAAAATTATTTAACACATAGGCGGACACAAGAGGGTCATGTGTGGGCCCGTGCACCCCCTTTCTATCATCAAATATCCCAGGTCTCTTATATTTTTAGAATGAACCAACTATACATAAAGATATTAATTTTTAATGATTGGACATTAGCTTTTGCTTTATGTGTTATTTCATCAAACTTGAAGAATGAAGTCGTGAATCTAGACTTCCAATACTTTTGAAATTCCGGCAACTAAAACTTGTTATCCTGTTCTAGCTTTTGCTTTATGTGTAGTTTCATCAAACTTCAGTGATTTTCATAAAAAAAAAACTTCAGTGATGAATCATTGAATCTAGACTCCCAAAACTATTGAGATTTTGTTATTTTGTTATTTTGTTTAACACCTTGTTACTTGAGTTTATGGTCGGATTGTAAATACCACCAAAACTCAGGGGCAAAAATTCACGTGCGAGAGGATATATGATATTGAGACGAGTGGTGAGCGGCGAAAGAGTCCTTTGTCAATCACTCCCCAATCCCCACTCTCTTCCCAACCATTCCAAACTTCCCATCCAAGAAACACCAGAAATCGAACAAGCGAGCGAGAAATGGCAGCTATGGCGGCGATCGGAGCATTGAGAGGTCCCAATACCTCCGCATTTTCCCCTTCCTCGCCGTCGAATTCCAATGGCAAACCGAATTCGAGTTTCAGCGGCCTCGCATTCTCGTCTTCCAGCCTCACCGGAGACAGGATTTCGTCGACGGCGTCGAGTCGCCGGTATCGGAGGACTCCGATCGTCGTCTCGCCGAAGAGCGTTTCCGATTCGCAGAATTCGCAGACTTGTCTTGATCCCGACGCCAGCCGAGTAAGGATCTCTCACCGCCTTGGCTCTTTTTGTATATTGCCTTGATTTCTGAGGGTTTGGCTTTGATTTTGGGGCTTATTGTGTGATGAATTCGTTATCTGCTTGGTTTTGTTTCCTTTTTGGGAAATGCTGATGTGCTAGTCTGTTAAATTCGAACCGCGGTAAGTTTGAGAGCTGAAATGGACCGTTCTTCATGAAGCGGACAGTGTTGTTTTTTGGTTTTTTTTTCTTCATTGTGAATGAGATTGTTGAAGCTGTAAATTGATCAAAATTCTTTTGTTGATCGCTATTGTTTTTCTTTATGCTGTTGCTTGCTTACCTATAAATAAGTATCAGTCTATATGAATTTTAATTAGTGATACGAGATCTAGTCTTTCCGCTTTCACAAGCTGGGAAGATTGATCATTAATTTTTTAGTCATTACTTAGGACATACTCCGTATTTTCTTCCCCTGCTTATTGGAAATTGGGTTCACCATTTTCTGATTTCGAGGCCCTAAAAGAAAGAGAAATTGTTGAAAAAATTGACTGTGTAGAAGTATTCGAAACGTTATCGCAGCTTGATTAACTAAAGAATGGGATTACAGTAACTTCCTGCTGTATGTTTGACAACAAAAAGACAACCACTTGTTTACAGATTCAACTTGTGTTGTTCAATGGAACACTGTTTTGGATATACGGAGTATAAATTAGTCGAGGAGTTGAATTGCTGAGAAGCCTGAGATACATATTGGTAATGGGTATTCAAAGTGTATAATTGTGTACACTTTGTTATGTTAATAACTTTTATAATTGCAGAGTGTTCTTGGAATTATTCTTGGGGGCGGAGCTGGGACTCGTCTTTACCCGCTTACAAAGAAGAGAGCAAAGCCAGCAGTTCCTCTTGGAGCAAATTACAGGCTTATAGACATCCCTGTCAGCAATTGCCTGAACAGCAACATCTCCAAAATATATGTTCTCACACAGTTTAACTCAGCGTCTCTTAATCGTCACCTTTCACGAGCGTATGCTAGTAATATGGGTGGATACAAGAATGAAGGTTTTGTTGAAGTTCTGGCTGCACAGCAGAGTCCAGAGAACCCAAATTGGTTCCAGGTAACAAATGCCACTACTAGGAAACAGAAGTGATATGATCTTATGCAACCCTTTCCTCATAAGATTGTTTTGTGATGGCAGGGCACAGCCGATGCAGTTAGGCAGTACTTGTGGCTCTTTGAGGAGCACAATGTCCTCGAATTCTTGATTCTGGCGGGTGACCACTTGTATCGAATGGACTATGAAAAATTCATTCAAGCTCATAGAGAAACGGATGCTGATATCACTGTGGCTGCACTCCCAATGGATGAAAAACGTGCCACAGCATTTGGGTTGATGAAGATAGATGAGGAAGGCAGAATCATTGAGTTTGCTGAGAAACCCCAGGGAGAGCAATTACAAGCTATGAAGGTATTATCAGTTCTGATATATAGTTGGATGCTTATTATTGCCTGATTGATGACTTGCATTGTGAGCCTATCTCTTGTGCCTTGTTTTTTTATATCAGGTTGACACCACCATATTAGGCCTTGATGATGAGAGAGCGAAAGAGATGCCTTTCATTGCAAGTATGGGCATTTACGTCATCAGTAAAAATGTGATGCTAGATTTGCTTAGGGAGAAGTTTCCCGGGGCAAATGATTTTGGAAGTGAAGTTATTCCTGGTGCCACTTCCATTGGTTTGAGGGTACTTGACATCTTTTTTGTATTGCACCAGTTGTAGTATTTATCAATTGGATCGCCAGTGTCACTTATTTTATGGTTGATTGGTCAGGTTCAAGCTCACTTGTATGATGGTTATTGGGAAGATATTGGGACCATTGAGGCCTTCTACAATGCCAACCTAGGAATCACAAAAAAGCCAGTCCCTGATTTTAGGTAAAAAAGGATAATGGTGATTGCAGTTCTTTGTTAATATTCTACTTTCTCTGCATCTTAATGCAATGATTTGATTTGGAATTTGTGAAGCTTCTATGACCGTTCTGCACCCATCTACACACAACCTCGTTATTTACCTCCTTCAAAAATGCTGAATGCTGATGTTACTGATTCTGTCATTGGAGAAGGTTGTGTCATAAAGGTAACAGACTTACAAATCCTTGTACAGTTTGTTATTTGTATGCTGGGTTGATTGAACTAATTCTACATTCTCGTTGTAGAACTGCAAGATTCACCATTCTGTGATTGGACTCCGGTCATGCATTTCTGAAGGTGCTATCATAGAAGATACACTTTTAATGGGAGCAGATTATTATGAGGTGAGAAGCAAAAACTGATGCAAATCGTGATGGATATAACTGATGCTTAGCTGTTTGTTCTAAGCCCTCTAAATACCTTTACTCATACTGCCATATCATGTTTCTGTTTCCAGACGGATTCTGACAGGAAATTGCTGGCTGCAAAGGGTAGTGTGCCAATTGGAATCGGCAAGAACACCCACATCAAGAGAGCAATCATCGATAAAAATGCACGAATTGGTGACAATGTGAAGGTAAGTCTGTCTATTTGGAAATCTGTTATTTCCTAGCTGAATGAGCAGGAGTGAGTTCATCATTGCTCAAAATGGATACAAAATCTAGACCAGGAAGAAATCAGTACAGGGCAAAGCAAAGATAATGGGTTATAATAACAAACTAGCCGTTAAGACTGTTAATTCCCTGTTGCTTCCTCTGATTTAAGTTCAACTGTGTATACTTTGTCACCATTGCAGATCATCAACACTGATAATGTGCAAGAAGCAGCCAGAGAAACTGATGGCTACTTTATCAAGAGTGGGATTGTTACTATAATCAAGGATGCACTGATTCCAAGCGGAACAGTCATATAAGAGAACAACTAAAAGAAGGAAATTTTCAACTCCAAGGTCTGTGAGCAATGAATGATAGAAGAGGATATCTAGTTTCCTTTCTTTTAATTTAAGTTTGTGTAAATTATTTGGTAGTGTTACTAGTGTATGATCATGATTGAACATGGTCTTCAGTCTTAATGATCAAATAAACCAAGTTCCTTTTAGGATTATGTCGGTAAAAAAATTAAGGTCAGACACCCAATCCAATTCGAAATTATCAAGTGTACAAAATGAATTTAATTTTATAATTACAAACCCCAATCCACATAACGGTACATGAATTTTAGAGTTACAATAAGTTATCATAATTTGGAATTACAGATCCCAATCAAGAAATGTAAAGAGTTACAGTGAAGGCTTCAGCAAATGGGGAAATCAACACCAAAGCTTCCAACTTCCAACCTTCTCCCTTGAGCACTTCTGAACTGGAAATAGTCACAGGATGAAGAACTCAAGAATGTAGTAGAAAAATTAATACGACTCAAGAGAGAATTACCTTGTGACACAGTTCATACCCTGAATAATGCTTTGAGATTATGCTTTCGATAGCAATAACTAATGTGTCAATCCTACTTGAAAATGGTTTCCTTGTAGTATTTGAGTTGAGCTATGCTTTCTCTAATATCATCCAGAGCTCTGTGCTTCAGATCCTTTCTGGGTGCCTTCTTATGATCTGAATGCATTCAATTAAGAGTCTATCAATTGTATGTACAAACAACCACAAGAAAAAAACTAACATTGAAAATCTGAAAGAATGATATCAGAAGATCCCAACCTTTCAGATAACCAGAGGTCAACACAATAAATACACTACACTAGGTTATATTCAAAGAAAAAAAGAATGTGATTGCCTTTAATATACCACCGGACGCATAGGGACTTGAGACTGCTAACATCAAGGGTAACATCAGAGAGAAGACTAGCGAGATCTGGCATATACTTCTGCAAGGAAAACAATATCAGCATTAGAAAAAGCACACATATATAATAACTACTCATTGGGTAGTTTTTGCAACAAGAACAAAGACTTATGTCAGACGAGTTATGACTCTTAGAAGGGTTCTAATGTTCACTATTGGTTTTTTTCATAGAATTTCACATTACCCTTGATTGACTTGGTAAGATCATTCATCTAAAATATCTGATAGAAAATTGATATTGGAAGATTCAAGGGAAAATGTATGGTAGTCGAAAGCCAATATGTTAAGGCTACATCTGTTATATACAAAATCAAGAGCTGCCTTGAGCACTTCTACTTTTGTTTAAAAAATCCTGATAATTTGGGGGTTGCTTCCAAAACAGCCTTCTTGGATACATAGCTGCAGTGTACAACCTATCCCAAAACCCCTGATTTTATAAAGTAAGTGTGCTGGTTGTTACATTTTATTGCAAGATACCTTATTTCCTATTAAGGCAAACCATATGATTCAGCCTTTTGGATTTGATCACTAATAATTAATCAGACGTCATTTATATTTTATAAATGCTCACCAAGGACAATGTCACAATCTTATTAAAGCTTACAGACATTCAAATAATTAAGATTATGGGTCTGTCCACTCCCTTTCAAAAAGAAAAGGTGCATAACTACCCAAATCCAGGACGACCTTACCTTAAGAAATATGAAATCTGCATAAACTGAATTCCCAGCCAGAAGAGGTTTACAGTCTCCTACATGCTCTTTTACAAATTCCATGACCTGAAAAAAAAAGTCAAAGTATCAAGCTTTAGCGATTCTTCGGAAAATACATAGGTCTTCTATAACTAATGAAACAAGGACTAAAAATGCATTCAAATAGAATTAAAATTTTCTAACAAGCTTTGTTCGAATCTACACACTCTGCCCAAGCAAATCTAAATAATAAAGTTTAATATTCTACATTATTTTTGATAAAAACACTTACGTTTTAAAACGTACAGTGATGCATATGCAAAAGCTTTCTTAATTCAAATCATATAAATAAGTAAAAACAACGAATTTCATTAAGTCTCAGAGTTGGAAGAGGGCAATCTTAACCAATTCTGCAAGCACTATGGAAAATGAATAGAACATAAAAATGAGCATCCATAATATCTTCATAACTAGAAGGTGGCAAAGGAAAGAAAACGTTCAAGCAATACTGCTTGTGCAATCATTGAATGTTTGTTGTTCTACAAACCTGCTTCTCAGCTTCTTTCTCTGTAATTGTACTTTTCAGCACTTTTTTTGCCAAACCTGAAAAGCCACTAATTTCATCAGGCACCCTTGAAAATAAAGACGTCATATAATCTAATACAGTTACATAAAATGTAAAACGGCAATCAGGCAACATATAGCTGGAAATAAATCATCCAGCAGGATGTCTGTTGCATACCACTAGCTCCATGATGATCTTGACACCATTCATCCATTTTGTCTAAGCATTCTTGAGTTTGATGGATGACTAAATCTGGGCCCTATATGGAATTAAGAAAACAGAAAATCTAGCATCAACATGCCTGTCATAAGATTAAACATAGCTTCCAGAAACATATAACGAAATGTAGAAAAACATATGGTCCTCTATCTTTTACCTCTGAAGGTATTAATGCTCAAATGTGCACAAAGACAGCCGCATATTAATGCTCACAGAATATCAAGAGAAAGAAAGTAGACATACGAAAGATGCCACATAGTTGAAAACAGAACTCAAAAACTGGTTATGCAACTGCTGTGATTATATTTATTAAGCATAACGACGTTCACATGCAAAGAGAAACAAATTCAACATCGAAAAAGATATAGCAGTAAAAAATAACATGCCACTCAATCAAAGAAAGTAAATATGTCACTAGTCTTATATCTTATACAATGAAAACCTTCAGATAGAACTCAAATTTGCAACAGCATAAAACTATTCCAAGAAGATGCAAACATTATAACAGACGAAAAGTCGCAACATAAAGGTATTTAGAGGTCAGAGAACGGGTAACATAGTTGGACAAATGTGACAAAGAATAGAGAGTACCTCAATTGGATTACTCAAACTGCCATCCGTAATAATACATGCTATTTCTAGTATCCGATCAACTTCAACATTCAACCCTGATACAAGTTAATCACAGAAGTTAATTCGAGACCGAAGCATTAAACTTATATTGTTGACCACAAAGCCTGCAAACCGTTCAATTTCAATAAGAGATTACAGCAGATAAATCTTTTTCTTCCTCAAGACTAAATCCTGTCAAAGACGGACAGGTTCGATGAATAATGCAGTTGCACCAATAGTTATAAATGACACCATAAACAGCTATGTTTATGTCCAAAGCACAAAAGGATCATGAAAAACCACTCAACGTCATGCTCACAAGCAAATTTGGAAGAAACAAAAAACAAAAACAAAAAACTATCAATCTAGCTGCTATAATCACATAACTATAAGAAGATTTATCCGATTGATAGTGGTACTCACCAGTCATTTCTAAGTCAATCCAAACAAGCGGAAGCTCGTATTGAACTGAAGCTAGTTCCACATTTTTATCTTGGTGATTCCCATTTTCTTCCACCATAGTAGCAATTGAGTTGTTATCCTTCTTTTGAACTTCTCTCCTGCATCCAAAACCATAGCCCGTGTCATTCTAAATAGGAGAAACACATGACGGACAACGAAAGGAAATTGGCGGGACAGAAAAACAGTCGAGTTCGTCAGCGAACCAAAAAGCTCAAACTCACCGTAGAGAAGCCAAAGACCGACGCTTGGTTGATGATTTCCGATCTCGCATCAGTGAACTAAGAATTCGGGTAACGAACAGCAATCGAGAGAGCTTAATGGATGAAGAAGAAGACAGAAGGATTCGAGGGAAAAGCTCGTTCTAGGGTTTTTTATATTCTTTATACAAATTGTGAAAAATAACCCCACTTTAGGAATTGACTGTTTGACTATTGAGTACTGACTACTGAGGGGTGTTTTGACAAATCATACTACTTTTTAAGGGTGCTTTTTTACAATAATGGCTTTTAAGGAGGGTATTTTAGGATAAACACCCTGGATTACGGGCTGCTTTTGTCAAATTTACCCTTTTTAAATTCCGCAAAATTTACATGTTTCGTGTCAATCCCAAATCACAGGTATATAAAGCTGTCCGATTTCCCGAGCAAACATCTCGCATTTCCCCTCTCCTCCCTTTTCTTTTAATTGAATCTCGAAGCTCTCTCTCTCCGCCTAGCGAAAATGGCAGACCAGTTGACCGACGATCAGATCTCCGAATTCAAGGAAGCTTTCAGCCTATTCGACAAGGACGGCGATGGTCTGATTTCTCCTTCTCTCTCGATCTGTTATTCATTTTCCATATCATTTCGATTTTCTCTCCCTACAATTACAGACATGGTTGTGTGTTTTCATTATATGAATAGGCTTCCTCTCTATGTTTACTCTCTTTCGGTGTTTCTACGATCTTCTCGTTTGCAGATCTGTTCTTGTGCGGAATCCCTAATTTCTGAATCCCTGTTGATAACCTTCTTTCTTTTGCGAGTTTCATTGAGAGGCTGTTGAGGAACGATTCGAGCGATTGGTATATCCAGAGAGGAATGTGGAATTTATGTTTTGTTTTCTAAAATTTCGAATTTTGTTTTCATTCTTTGATGCTGTGATCTTTCTGGTGGTATGCTGAATCTGGATCTTATGACAAATTTCGGTTTTGGTCAAACTTGTCACGCCTGAATAGAAACATGAAATTCAGGCATGATCGTGCCTCTCTGATGTGTGATTCATTCCTTTAACAAGTTTCCTGTATTTTCCTATTTCATTGACTCCTTACAAGGAAATTGCAATCGGCTATCTATATATCATATGATGTTTGTTAGTGCTGAATGTGACACGTTGATGTTGATAGCGTCTGACCTTAGTGATGCTTTATAATGAAGGAACTCTTTTTGTTTTGGTGATTTATTGCATCAGCCAACAATCTGGTACTTTTAGGCTTTTATCTAGCCTAGAATGTATTTATTACAACAATTTGATGGTTCCTGTTGTCTAATGCACGTAAATGTTGTTTCCTGTTTCACTGTTCTTTACCTTGTAGAATATGAATGATATGTTTGTTTAAGATATTCAAAGATCTTGTTTGTTAGCACATAATGTCTGACTTTAGTGATGTTTTATTGCAAAGAAACTCTTTCGTTTTGGTGACTCCTTGTATCAGAAAACAATGTCATACTCTTAGCCAGCTGAAGAATTTACTTATTACAAAAAATTTGGTTCCTGTTATCTAATGCATGCAAATTTTGTTTCCTGTGTCATTGTTATTGAGCTTTCCTTCTCCTTTGCCTTGTAGAATATGAATGATCTGTTTGTTTAAGGTATTCAAAGATTTGGTTACCTCTGCACATACAAATGAATTAGATAACCTATTATTTTTTCCAAACGCAACAGCATTTCCATATACTTGTGCCATTGTACATTGAGAACTTGCATTTGCAAATCATTAACTTCTGTTCTGATAAATGTAATTAGGTTGCATCACCACAAAGGAACTCGGGACCGTGATGCGTTCCCTGGGACAAAACCCAACTGAAGCCGAGCTTCAAGACATGATCAACGAGGTTGATGCTGATGGAAACGGAACCATCGATTTCCCAGAGTTCCTCAACTTGATGGCCCGCAAGATGAAGGACACCGACTCAGAGGAGGAGCTCAAGGAAGCTTTCCGTGTCTTTGACAAGGACCAGAATGGTTTCATCTCTGCAGCTGAGCTCCGCCATGTGATGACCAACCTTGGCGAGAAGCTGACCGACGAGGAGGTTGATGAGATGATCCGTGAGGCTGATGTAGATGGCGATGGCCAGATCAACTACGATGAGTTTGTTAAGGTCATGATGGCCAAATGAGGTTTTGAATCAATCTACTCAAATCCCTCAACTTCTTTTTTTTGGCTTATAAGTTTGATAAGACAATTCGATTTCTATATTCAGCAAAAATTTGTCTGGAGCTTTTTTTAACTATTGTGATGGTGGATTGTCTTGTGTTTTAATGAGTATTGTAGTTATTGCTTTATAGTATATGCTTGATTGCTTGCTTTTTCTCTCCAAGCTGTATTTGTTTGAGCTTTGAGATTTTAAGTTGAGTAATGCAATTGGCATTTGTGGTTGTTGAATTGGCTTTTGAGTGACTAAAATGCTGTCTACATCCCACATGATCGCTAGGGTGTGGGGTTTTATTAGGGTCTACTATGCCAAATTTCAAATTTCTTGGTGCAGATTGGGTTGTTTCTAAAGTTGGACAGCTTTAAGGAATCCCTAGCCCTAATGAGGTTTGTATGTGAGTTGAAACTTAAAAGGAAACAAATTAAAACAAAAATGAAGAAAAACTTCAAGGAACCCATTGCAATCCAACAGAAAAGAACCCATTGATAACTATAGGAGATCTATATTCTCACATATCAATGCCTACAAATTTCCCAAATCACGATCAATCAGACAATCACAACAACCATGTGTTTGTTTATGTTATTGTAATAATTTAGTTTAATCGCATTGTAATAATTTAGTTTAA